>VXAY01003144.1:815965-893961 GCA_013399855.1 Oxyruncus cristatus | reverse complement strand
CTGGGGGGCTCTGCGGGGCCGTGCGGGGCTGGCGGTCGGTCGGTGGCGCGATGACGGGCGGCCAGCGCCGTCCGTCCGGCTGGCGAGCGGCACCCGCGGGAGTCCGGGAGGCGCAGGATATTGCGCGGATTTCGTGTTATTTTTTGTTGGGTTGTGTTTTCTTTTTTTTTTTTTTTTTTTTTTTTTTTTTTTTTTTTTTNTTTTTTCTTTTTAATTTTCGTTGCTAAGCTACGCGCTAAAAGTTTGAAGGCGGTGACCGAGTCTCAGCACTGTGTGTCAGTGGCAAAGGTGGCTGAGAAACCGGCCCAAAAGCTGCTGTGGACAGGAGCCGGTGCCTCGGCCCCTTCCCTCGGCGAGGGCACGGGCAGAGGCTGCTGCCGCTTCCTCACGGCTTCCTCCGACCCGCGCTGGGAGATTCGCTCCTCTCCTCTCCTTGCTGTTGATCGAGTTCCAAACCACATTATTAGAAAGTAAGCGACAGATGTCAGCGAGCGGATTAAACTCTCTCTGGTCGAGTTCTGAGTGTACCGGCTGGGAGGGAAATCCCTCCTTTCCGTAAGACAATCAGTCCCCCGTACAGAGGGAGCGGTTCTGCTGCCCGGGATGGGGCGCGGGGGCTGCGAGCTCCGGGGAAGTGGCGAAGTTCAGCGCCGGGCTCGCAGCAGTGGGTACTGCGGGCTTGTGGTTTCCTAATGAAGATCTTGAAAAATCTCCCTTTGCAAGTCCGTGCGTTCGGAAGCAAATTTGCAGCCACCAATTATCGTGTTAGATAAAATTGAAACGTGAGATTACATAGGAAATATCATTATTGAATAGTGGCATTAGCATTTCAAAGAGACTATTGCTAGGATCGTTTCCTCGTTAACTGTCAGCATGTAGTTTAGTGATAATTGAAGAGGTAATTTTTAGTTTATATGACAAAATCTTATGTGTTCATTCTGTGTCCTTTCATACATCTGGAAAATAGATTCAGTAAGACTACAAAGTATAGTCGGAGACTTGTTCTCTGGCTCTTTTCAAAGAGGGGAAGGGGTGGAAAAAAAGGTCCTTTCACAAGGGAGAAATCCAGACACATGCAGTGATGCTATTGCAAGTTGTTACTACTGGTGATTTTTAGTAAAAGCAATAAGAACACATCTCGCGTGTAGGATGACGACCCTTGGGTAGGGCGTTTGTGTTTGCTTAGGGTTTGGGGTTTTTTTTTGGAGAAGAAAACAGTGATGATGTTATGCCTAAATGATTGAAGTCACCAGCGCGTGGGAGTTTCTTTGAATTGTGGAAGAGATCGAAGATAATAACAGCAGCAAAAGTCTTGAGATTAATCTCTTTAAGTTGCAGACAAAAGTTAATCCTGCTGCTGACTTCAGTTGTCAGAGCCCCCATCAAAGCTAAGCGTTTGATTACTGTAGTACTGCAGCAAGTATCCCTGCCGCTTTTTAGCGTGGATAACGAATAGGAAAAATCGCGTGCACTGGCGGCACAGCGGTGCCTCCCTTCTGCCTTGAGAGCTGAAGCTCTTACCTGGATGAGCTGCAGGATAATGCCCGGCGCCCTTTGGATGGGCGCTGCGCCCGGGTGTTTCAGCGCGCTCCGGCAGGGGGCGGTGGTGAGCGCTTCCCGTCTATCCTTAGGAAGTGTCCCGGGAACGGACGCGCGCCGGCGTCGTTGCTGGAGCGCGAGTTTCTGGGATTCGAGTTTGAAAGTTAAACACGTTTCGGTAGCTGAATATCTCTTGTGAAATTTGTCACAAAAATAGGAAGTGGCGGGATTGCTCTTGTGGGTTGAGGGAGTATTTCTAATCTAACAGGCCTTGTAAAGCAATTGTAATCTTTAAGAAATTGTATATGGAGGCTTGCAGGCTCACTGCAAAAAATCCTGTAAGGGGATCTGAGGAGAGATCACAGAACTTTTAGGTTGAAAGGGATCTCTGGAGATCATCTAGCCCAACCCTCCTGCCAAGCCAGAGTCACTCAGACCAGGTGACATAGGAAGGCATCCAGGTGGGTTTTGAATCTCTCCAGAGAGGGGACTCCACAACCTCCCTGGGCAGCCTGTTCCAGTGCTCTGGCAGACTCAACATAAAGAAGTTGTTTCTCGTGTTGAGGTGGAACTTTGGTGTTTCAGTTAATGGCCATTGCTCCTTGGCCTGTTGCTGAACACAACCGAGAACATGGTGCATGTTGGAGGGACGCTACTTTTGTTAGCTATTCCCAAGAGTAAATTTGTCTTTTAGCAGTTCTCATTCACTGAAATCTTAGATTTCTCTCTTTTCTAGTGACAGGAGTCTTTGAATCTTTTAATGGGTTAAGATCCAAGTTATTTGAGTACAATGGGATAAGTCATTTCCCATCTTGATTTGCTTTGATTTATCATGCTGTAGAAGTGGTCAGCTTTGTTCTTTGGGAGCTTGTTTTGTGGCCAAGCTCTGACTGATGTCTGACTACAAAATACTCTGTCTGTGCTTGATCTGATAAGGTGTTTCCTTCTCTGCGACACCTTTGCTGGCAAATCGTGAATGGGGACACTGATATACAAGTGTGCCTTGTTATAGATCAGATGAAGTGTAGGGTTGATGCCTTGAGGAATCAGTGCAAACACAGAGTGAGACACCCATGTTGGCATGCCTTCCTTGATGGAGAGGCTGATGCAGTTGGGAGGCTTCCGGCTGTGCAAAGCATTGTAGCCTAGAGATGTTTGAATGCCCTAATGTATTGTATTGCTGTGGCTGGCTTGTCCTGTATTTCCAAGAAGCTGCAGGTAAATGAGGGCATTTTCTATTGCTGGTGTAACTTGTTCTTTTGAGACTGATGGGTTGTGTGGAATCAGCCATATTTAGCAAGATGGATAATTATATAAATGCTTCCCTGTTCTGAGGAGTGTTGTTTCTAGTTGTGCTTGGATTTGTCTTGAGCCGTCTGTTTCATCTTTTGAAAATGTGAAGCACTGAGCTTCTTAGGAACGCGTGTTTACCTCATTCAGTTGCATTGGCAGTGGTGAGCCGCTTCCAAAAGATGTCTCATTGCGATACTGAAGTTGTGGAGCAATGATACAAACTCTGTCAGTGTGGGTAGCAGTGTTAAGAGGAATTGTTACTATGTTACCTCTTGTCCAGTTTCTTTTGTGCTTACTTGATCGAAAGAACTCAATGCCTGGGTACTTCTGGGCTGTTGCAAGGAAGTAACATAGAGTAGAAAGAAAAAAGTAGTACTTGTGCTAATGAATGTGCTGTTCAAATGTCTATTTGAAATTGATTTATTTTGGCTTCCCATAACTGTGCTTTTGTCTTTTTTTCCTTAATTGAAAATTATTTTTACCGGAATCCCTTATACATAAACAAAACAATGTGTCATGTAAGACTAAACAAACACTTCCTATAAGATTGCCACTTTGAGGAAGTGTGCAGTGCTGATATTTCCATGAGTCAGTGTTTCAAAACCTGAAAGGAAACAACACAAGGTTCTATGGCTGATAATTGGATGGAAAAACTACAAAGAGAGTCCTTCTGCTTGACAACATGACTTTTGTTGTAATGTTAATATTTAATAAATATGCTGTACTTAATTGCTACTTTTTTCTCCTTAAATGGCATCAACTATTAAACTTTCAGTTGAAAAAATAAAAACTCATATTCAGCATTTCTGCTGTTGAAAGCTGTATGCTGGCTAGCAGAGAACCTTCTGGCAGATTTTACTTTGAGAAATTGTTTATACTTGAAAAATCTAAAGAAACAGCTCATTTGTGAATTTTCACTTTAAAATATCAAGCTTTTAATGTCCCTGAAATCTAGTACTTAGGAGTATTAGGCTCTGCTCTAAAATAGTTTGGGGTTTTTTTTAGTGGTATTAGGGCTTGCTACAGAGCTTAAACAGTCCAATATTTTTGGAGTAATAATTGGGACAGGAGGATACTGCACACTGAAAGGTTACCAGGGGCCATAATATAATGAAGAAGACCATTCGCTCATAATTCTATTGACCTCACAGATAATAACAGTCCATGTGTACACTCTGAGGGCTTGTTGCAATTTAAGTCATAAACTCTAAAGCTCTTTTTATCATCTTTAGAAAGGCCAGGAATGAACCTTTTGAGGTTACAAGGTTACAAGGTCTTAGTCTAAAATGTGGGAATTCCAGGAGCGTCGTCCGGCCTCAGCACTAAGTGTGGTCAGAACCACGAAGAAGTGAAATTTCAGTTATAAAAGTTGGCTACTACCTGATGTAGATTAGTGCTCTAAACCCACCATTCTCTAGGAACTGTAAAACCTTGTTTATGTCCAGTTGACAAGATGAGGATGGTTGGTCTGTAGATGTGCCGTGTCTCTGCCTCTTATTTTTGTTGTGCCTTTTTTTTTAATTCATGCAGAGCTATGGATTTTAAGACACTGTGAAAGCAACTGAACTTTTCTTTGTGAAACTGAGAGTCTTGGATGCAGTCAGGCAGAGTATTTGCTTAAGTGCTAGTTTACTAGTATTTAAGCAGGTCGATTGCCAAGAGCAGGTATTTTCAGCCTCCCACCATTAAACTCGATACAAAATAAATGTTCAAGAGATGTGTCTCTGCATTTCTAAGGGTAAGAAGAAACTATCTGGTGTCTCACAAACTTAATGTCTCCCTTAAGTCTAGTAATGCTAACGTTGTTCAGGGAAATCCATTTTGCTTGGAGAAGATGTCCCTTTTAATGTTGTCTGTTGGGATTTAGTGCCTTAAGTGGTTACTTGTAGAAGTAATTACGACTAAATATGTTCACTGTATAATACTGTAAAAGGATTTATCCCCATTTAAATGGGGCAAAAGGTTGTTGAATAGATATTTTTAGAATGAGAGAATTTTTTTCAAGTAATTTTTTTTTTTAAATCTATGTATATAATAGAAAATTTTATTTAGGAAATGTAAATTGTTTCTTATAAAGATAACAATATTTTTTCCAGTGTTTCTAAGTTAGTGGAATGACAAGAAAGGAAGAAAAGTTATTTGTGTCTCACCCTGAATATATTCAAGACTTCTCAAGATCATTTCTTCACATTGAAAAGTTAACAAGTACAGCTCAAACTGATGTTGTGTAGGTAAAATAAAGTGCAGCTGATGTTCTTATTGATTGACTGCAATGCTACTTAAAGCTTGAGTTTCACAGGCTATGAAGGGGTGCAGAATAGATTATGCAGATTTTTCACCGCTGGTTCAGTATTTCAAACTCTGCTAAATTTGGTGGTGATTGTGTTCTGACCAACTTGTGTTCAGTGTGCTGAATGGAAAAGATGTGGGAAAGTGCTGTTTCTAGAGGATGAGTGCTGTGGCTGCTTGTGGACTGTCAGGAAAAGCCGTGGCTGGAGCAAAAATGGAGAGTAAAGCATAGTCTCTGCAAGTGAGAGAAAGAAATGGAGGCAGCAGTAGAAAATGCTTCAGTGAATGTAATTTTTAAAAAATAGAAGATGCTTGTATTCAGGACTGTCAGCCTGACATTGAATTATCCATAGCCTTACTTTCTTTTAATTAGAGGAGGATTCATTTGTGAGTGGAAACCAATGTGTTTTGGCTTTTAGAGTGTGTAGAGGTAAATTCACAGGAGTGAGATTGTTGGATAGATCTGTTGAGAGCCTCTGATGTCAGTATGCAAACTTCCTAGGGTTTTTTTTGTCCTCATTTGGAATTAGTATGTTTGAAAAAAGCGTTATTTCATCTCTCTCATGAGAACTAAGTATTTTCTTGTCTCTTCCTGAGGGTGGTTATCTGTTGGTCAGAGTACCAAATGCTCTTACATGAGGACATGATGCTAGTGCTGGATATCATAGTTTCGCAATTTTCCACTAAATGCTTTTGAAAACTTTTCATTGCATTGAATTACACCTCAGATTGGTTGGTGTTTGTGTGATTTTTTTTCTTTTTTTAAAGATTTATAATTTGTTGAAACCAAATTTGTATTCCTGAAATTACTGGGTAAGTTAGATGCCAATATTAGCTTATCTTCCTCTGTTCTTATGTCTCTGTACAGGCTGATGCTGTTCTTCTCTGTGCTTTGCACATTGCTTTGCAATTCTGTTCTCATGGCTGCAGTCAAAGGCATGACATCATGATATGCTAACCCAAATTAGTAGCTTGTTGCTGCTGAAAAGGCAGGTCTTGTCTTTCCCCCTTCCTCTTGTCTTGCTCCCAGCTATGAAATGCTCTTTGCACACCTGCTGTTGACTGATGCTCCTCTGCTTGCAGAGTAAAAATACAGTTCAATTTGCAAAGCAGGTCCAAAGAATGTAGCTTATTTTTCCTGTCAGGTTTAGTTTTCTTCCATTTTAGTGAGCTGAGTCTGTGTGCTCAAGTGAATGTCAGAGCTGTCTCTGGACAAGTATCGGGAGCTTGACTGGGAGCGTGCATGTGTGGAAATCAGATGGAGGGGACAGCAGGTGCATCCTCTGCTTTCATGTCTGTGTTCTGGCAGTGTCATGAGACTGCTTGAATCTTTCTGCGCTCTTCAGTCCAGTCCCCTTCCTTAGCACACGTTTTCTTGATGGTGCTGTGTTTGTTAGCTGCTCAACACTGCCTTGGTCAGCTGCTCTGGAGAACAAATGTTAAAACTCCAGCGAGAGGATAATGTGGCAATCTGATATAGATATATCTCTGACCTTCCACCTGAGAACTACCTGAATCTCATACTCAGTTTGTGAGCCTTAGCTGCTAATGAAAGTGTAGGTGTTTTAGTTGGTATTAACGATTAATACTCACACATGCTGCCCCACTTCTCCATCACGCACTTGCCTTGCAAAGCTGAGGATCCTAATGTTATCATGTTTATGCTTAAACAGAACTCCCCCTCCCCTTTCTTTACATCACAGCAAGATTTCTACTTATGCAGATATGCTGTCAAACACTGTTATCATATGAAGCCATTTATTGCACTGTTGCTCCCATGTAAAGAAGACCTTCTCATGTGAAAACTGAAGGGTGTTGCCTACAGCAAGATTAGCAAATACAATTAAAAAACCCCAAACATTAAAAAAACCTGATGTATACTATCAAAGGTATAAATTCTTAGAGCAGATCAATGCTGTGGACTGCAAATGACCTTCAGGTATTCCCTCTGTCCATTCTCAGTCACTGACTGATCTCCATTACAGGAGTGGAAGTTGTGAATAATTCTGTTGAAGCCAATAGTTGTGCTTCTGTGAGAGTCGAATTAGGTCTGTACCTCGTATAGCAATTTTTTTCTTGGAGGGGATGGCAAAAGGATGAGGCAAAATCCACTTTTTAGTTGTTAAGGAGTACTTAGTACCTCTCGTGCTGTGACAATTCACTCTGCAAATGGATGCGTTTCTGGAATAAATCCTTGTTATCCCTTGTGAGAGGAAGAAGCCTAGAATAAAGACTGTAGTATTTGCTGCATACTGTAAAAGATGTTAATATCAGACAGTTGTATTGCTCTTAATGATCAGGCCATCAAATATTCAGCCAAAAATGTCAAAGAAAAATTAATATTTGTGTGTGCCAGTTGACTGTTAATGGTTCTGGAGAGCAAATCACCTAAGGCATATAATAATAGTTAAAACATGCATTAGTATGTCTTAATGCTGTACTTTTAAACCTTCTAGTACTAGAGTTTTATGTATTTTGTGGTTACACCAAGGAAAAGATCAAGGTTGGAGTTAATGACAGGTTGTATTTTATTAAACTGAAAAGCTAGTCACAGACTTACATGTTCTTACCTTCTGATTTTACCAACATTTGCTGAACCTTATGAAGTATCTGTTCTTTAATGGTGTCTGATTTCATTAGCATAGTGGACCGGTGACTGAATTTAGGATCCAAATAAAAGCTTTGTTTTAGAGCAAAACCAAAACAAATCAAACTTCCTTCCTCTCCCATCCTAAACTCTACCAAGGGGGAAGCAACTTCCCTGAAACCTCACATGTTGTTTTCCTCCTATAGAAGACTTTCTGGGTGAAAGTTTTGCAAAATGAGATGTGAAGCTTCAAAACTATGAAGAACTGGAATACTTTTCTGCCTTTCTCAGATTTTAATGGATCTTTGCCAAGTGTAAAACACTTTAAATATTCAGTGGAATATTTAGTTTGAGGTATTTGAGGGGCTTTTCTCCCTCTTCTGTCTGAAAGGGAAAAAAATGTAGTGTATCTGTATTTTTGAGGTCTGTTTAGGAAAGAACATAAACATTAAAGACTTACAGCCTGGTCTGACTTGCCTAACTTCTGAGGTTGATTGAGAGTTCTGCTGTTCAGTTTTCATTCCAGACCTCTGAAGTCTTATCTTATTTTTCTATTTGACTAGAGACTTGTGCATTTGCCTGTTATTACCTCTCAGGGAGCACTGGGGCAAAACAAAGGTCCCTTCATTAGCCCAACAACTGAATCTTACCGTTCCCTGTCTGCTGGGGTGTGTAACTGGGACTGCATCGCCATTGACTGAAATGGATTAGTATGATGGGATGGTAGGAGGGAGTGTTTCACTTATCTGTGAATGACTGGTAGGTGTGAACAGGTAGCATTTGAGGCAATGTTTAGTTCGAATAAATGTTAATGCAGTTTTGTATGCTGGTGGTAGGTGGACAAACATTAGATGAAGTGTCTCAATTCTGTCACACGCGACTAATTAATGACAAGTCTTGAAGTTGGGAAGAACACCTATTCCGGTGATAATGCGAGGAGGAGGAATTATTAACACAGATCTGTGTTCCATAAGATGCATTCTTAAGCTTTCTTTTCATCTTTTACAGTGACTTTAGGAGGAAATATCCTTGTCTGTTTGTTGCTGAACTTGTTGTTCAGAGGTTTCAAAATCCATTTAGAAGAAGTTTACATTGATAGGCCTGAGTTTGTGTTTCAGAAAAGGAGGTTGAAACACTGGAGACGTATTATACAGGGAGCAGAAGGGTATTTGAACTTGTGAAGGAATTTTGTTTCCAGGATTTCTAACCTGGAGTGGTTAATTTTTTAATTTATACCTGTAGGAAGAAGGTGAGTGACTGATAACTAGCAATTTACAAATTTAAATTCCATTTAGTTCCAGTTGTACAGAAGGCATGTAGTATAAATCAAGTTTACTGTTTATTTTCCTTGCTTTCAAGTTTCATTCAGCTTCAATACTCCAAGTATCAGAAAACCAACAACTTGAAATACTTTATTTACAATTGTGCTTCTGTTATGGCTGCTTTTACAGAGTTCTTATATTTATAAATAGCAGCTCAAAAAAACCAGATGCACTGATAGCTGAGTTTTAAACTCCTTAAAAGTAGGAGAGAGAGGAAGAAGTTTATTTTTATTACTGTTTCCAATTTAATCTAAAAATATTTCTATTTACAAATTGTTTACAGCTACTTACTTTTGTTAAGAACTCTAGAAGAAAACAGTTAGTGGTAGCTTTTTTACAAGGCTTTAGTTGATTCTTGCTCGTATTTCCCAGCTGGTGTTAGAGTACATCTGGAATCTATGAAATTCCTTTCTTTGTTCCTCATTTCCTGTTTCATTCACTACACTGCAAGGTTCTGAAAGCTGTTTCTCTTAGTATCTTCTAAGATGTGCATTTTGAAGCATTTACTGAGTTCTTAAAAGAGGTTATATGTGCTTGTGTTTAACAGTGAAGTTGAACTGTATCATGAAACTTCTCAGATGCTTTGTTTTCATATTTCAGTGAAAAATAGTTTCGTTGATTTTTCTGGCTGGCATTCAGCTTGTAGGATTGTAGGAAGGAGGGTGGTAGAAATAGAAGAAAAATCTGGTAGATGGTATAAAAGCTGCCTTTCTTAGTCTCTCTTTCTCTCTTTCAGCCCCCTCCCCCTGCCCAGGAACAATCACTAGTTTGTAATGGAAAATTAGATCTATTTTGCAGGAGACACAGGGTGTGACATCCTACAGTTGCTTTTAGATTCTGGTTTGAGAAGCTGGTGACTGCTACGGAACACACGAACAGAATCGTGGAAAATTGAGCTCTGCCAATGTGACCCAGTGCGAGAGTTGTGTGTGTCTAAAACAAAAACAACCCGTCCTCTCCAAACCAGCAGTGTTTACGTTAGATTTACTGTTTGGGTTTGCATTGTTGCAGATAGCTCATAGCGACTTAAAAAGAGGATATACAGTCGTCTAATGGAATTGCTCTTGTTTTTTCAAGAAGTAGATTTGTTCTCTCTGAAAAAAAATCATGCTTTATGAATATTTATGTATCTGAGTGGTTGGCCCGAGTTTTCCAGAACTAATGGAAGTTCCTCATAGTTCAGTGGTTGACTCTTCTGTTGCTGTCATTTGCCAGCTCTGGGTGCTGTTTCTGAGACTCTAGCTTTCTGTCTACGTGCTGTCTGTAGACATGAAAGATCTTTAGTGGTATGGTACATGTACAAAAGCTTCTTCATAAAACACCTGTTCTTAAGATGAGACTTGCATTGGATGCGCTTTTTTTTTTCTCTTTATATAAATGCACTGTTTTCCCTTCCATTTTTTGAACTGTGGAGTATCTGTGAAATGGCAGCATTTGCTCTCAGGGAGAACTTAATATTGGGGAAATATTTATCTTATTTTTAGATGCTTCTTTCAATACATTTTAGCAGAGAGAAGCAAGGAATGCTAGCACTGTGAGATCTGTCACTCCTCTATAGATCAGATTTTCAGGTCTGATGACTCCAGTTCGTTCCCATATTTTGACTTCCTTTTTTTTTTTTTTTTTGATGTCCCTAACGGAAACTGCATAAACTATTACATTAAAAGGACTATACATATGGGTAGCTGCACATTATATTTATTCTAGGTATTATAAGGGAACCAAAGGAAGTGCTACTTGTTTCCCACAAGCTATGCAAAAATAGTGACAGAACTGTGAAACTCCAGCAGTTGTCTGAAATCTGCGTTTCAGCAGGTCATGTGAGTACAGAACCTTTTTTTAAGGTTCTCACGTCTTCTGCATTTGTTTAAAAGTAACAGTACTGCTAAGCGTGGCTGAGAATTGGGTAAAACCAAAGCTGTTTTGCTCTGTAGGTGATTATTGCTACTTTAAGACTGTATTTTGCCCTGCTTCAGGGATGCAGTAAAGGTACTAGAAGACTTACACCTTCTCTGCTCAAGTCAAAGGAGCTGTGCTCCTGTAAGTTTTGTGCCCTTATAGTGGCTGCCAGTAAGGTCCTCATCTTGATCTGTGCAAATTTTTAGTAGCCTAGACCAAGTCTGGTTCAAAGAAACTTCCTTCAGACCATGTTTCCCTGCACCACTGGTTTCATTAACGTATTAGTTTAGTTCCTCAGATGATAAGTTGCATTGTGCTTCCAGGAATATAATGTTCAAGTTGGGAGTTTGGTGTAAAGTATTCCGTGGTAGATAAGCAGAGGGGGCTTGTCAGCTGTTTCTGCAAACATTCTCTGGTCTGTTACTTTTCGTAAACTTCAAGTCGCATTTATAGTGTAGATATTGATGTTTGGGACCTTGGCTGACATTGCATAATATTCAGATTTGAAGTTCAGATACCTGAAAAATCACATTTATGCTCTGCTATCATTTCTTGCCCTAAATGTAAGATAGGAGCCGACCAACACCACTCTCATTACTGTAAATATTTGTCTACTGTGTGTTTGTAGATTGTTCCACATAATTAATTTTGCTGCACACTGTGGGCCAGCAGCTCTTGAATGATTCTGCTTGACCAGTGGGAACACCAGAGTTCCCACTAGCTGTACAATATTTGGAGAGGAGCTCCAGATAGGTGCTGCAGAATAAGCTTAGCTGAGTAGTGCTTCAGAGATGATGGAGAAAGGAGGTTGTGGTTGGTGGTCATAAATCCACCCCTTACTAAACCCAGGGAACTGTTAATGCCTCTTCCCTCTCATACTGATGAATACAGAGCCAACCTCTGTGCTCTGTAGGGTGGTGCCTATGGTGGACTTGAGGAAATCGGTGTTGCGTGTTAGAGTTGGAAGGAACTAGATTTCAAAATAGTGCAAGTGCTTCTCCCTACTCCCCTGTGACTTTTTATTTTTTAGGCCTACTAAGCAAAATTGCTTGAGAGAGAGGTAAAAATAAAGTTAATTTTTATTCAGACCAGTACTCCTGACTGTCTTTTTTTGAATGGTGATTCTGTGATTTTGACAGGGAATAAAAAGTGCCTAGAGGCATTTCGAATGTGGCAATAGAGCAAAATAACTTAAGTAGAAGTGAAGCTCTAACAGGCTGATAATTTGTGTGTTTTGACACCTGCTTCTGTGACAGGATTCCAGAAAGTTGTGAGTTGGAAAGCAAAAAAAAAAAATTATCTGACTTACTTTAAAGTCAGCTCCAATATTAAGTAACCAATCTCCATAACAGTCTAGTGGAAAATGTTGTCATTATTAGTTTTCTGATAACACCTGCAAATTTTTGGTATGCTGATGCCCTGCTTCTGGATTTTGCAGTCTAGCACTGTGGGTAATTTGTACTGCATGCTTTTGAATATGGACTTCATTTTCTTGTACAAAGTGAATCTCTGGAATTTAAAGTGTATTTTTCGCTTATTCGCATGGAATCTTTCTTGGGTTTAGTTGTGCCATGTCAGACTCCATGGTTTTGTTTGTTTTTTTCCTGTGTGTGGTGACTGATTTAGGCTACAACCAGAAGTACCAGATGCTTGTAAGGTGGGGTCCCTACTTCAGCAGTACCATGCACACTGCACTGGGAAACGTGAGCAAATACTGTGTTAAACAGACCATGCACAGTGGCAGAATGAAATGGGGTCAGGCACAAATATCTTATCCAGGAAGGGCTTAGAACCAAATAAGAGCTTACATGTCTGTGAATTAGTGCCAGGCTGCAGGTATGCCAAAACTCCTCTTGCCCTGCGTGGGGTTAACTCAGTGCTTTGGAATGTGACCTGAAAAACTCACAACTGGAGAGGTGACTTGGCTGGAGGAAATACTGAGTATGGGGCTAGGTCTGATCCCCTGTTGCTCTCCAGAATTCCACAATATAGGATGGGGCCAGGAGCTTCCACCCGCTTCTTAAGAGTATGGAGTCAGTCACAAGGCAGGAATTTGGTTCCCTGTGTGCTTCTGGAGGAGGCAGGGCCTTTGTTGTGTTCTAGGTAGAACATATGGTCGTCTTTGGTGTCATGATGAAGTGCTAGCTAATATGTTTTGCAGTGTACATATCTTCAAGGGTATCAGCCTGCAGGAGATAAAGTTGGGATATTTGTCTTGGGGTAGGTTGGGTTTGGACAGAAGCAAAGCACAATGGAGCACTGGTCTAGTGCAAGTGTCGTCTGCATTTATTTGATATTTCTTTTGCTGTTGTCTTGGATGTGGATGGATGCCTTTTTTTTTTTTTTCTGACTGGATGGTCTCACCCCCAAGTTAGAATTTGTGTGGTGAATGAGACCGGGCATGGCAGGAAGAAGAGTGTCTTATGGGAACGCATCTAGAAAATCTCGTATGGGGTCCCTGCAGTGGGAAGAGGAGAACCAGTCTGTGTTGGCCAGTAGCCTCTCACAAGGTGTTTGTTGCTTGTTTGTCCTTTGTGGTACACCTGAAACCAGCTGTGCTGGAGTGCTGAGCATTCATAACTGGAGGAGGAGCAGGGTGTGGGGAGGATGAACTGTGGCACAGCCAGTGTGTGCTCTTTTTTTTTTTTTTTTAATTTATTTTCATTGCTTGCTGTTTGTTGAATGATGTTTCTTCTTTGGAAAACATGAGATTAGCTTTAAAATAGGCCAGCATAGGATGAAGATGACGACAATATAAAGCTTCAAAACATGATTCTGAGCCAATGGGTTAGCATTATTTTAATCAGGATTTTATTTTTTTTTAACAATCGTGGAAGTAAAATTTGTGGATCAAAATATCTTAATGTCAAGAGTGTGCTTAAGTATTTCTTTTGAGGAATGGAGTGCTTACTCAGCTGTTGGTGGGGACTAATGTGAATTCTGTTGTAGGGCTGTGATTGAGAGCTTTTGGGGGGGAAAGGGAAGGAGGCTGAGGCTTCTGTAAGTTACAGCTAACTCAAAAGGGTGCTGCTGTAAGTCTTCTATGGTATTAGTGATGCCTCTAAAGGGTCTTTAGTTATGCCCAGCCTTCAGAATCATTTAAGCACTTATGGCTTAGCCTTAGACAGTGTAATTATATTGCTGTTTGTTTTTACTGTCATAATAATCCAGATTGGATACTTCAGCCCCAAACCTTCAAAACGCAAGAAAGTAAGTTTGACCTGGCCCACTTAGTTCATTTTACAGTCTCCTCAGGTGTTTTAATTTTTCAGTTCACTAATTGCCTAATTAACCTTAATGGTAAATGAATTTTTATGCTAATTATTTGAAAGACAGCTTGATCTGAGAAAGTCACTGAAACACTTAGCTGCTGTTCTGCCTGTGAGACAGCCTTGGTATTTGTCTCATGGTGATGTTGTGGTATCAGACATATGTCTTCATTCATGTTCCTGGCAGCTGGAATCAGTGTCGAGAAGGCTTGTATTGTTTACCCCTGTGTCTGCTAAGCACCGGTGAGCTTCCACAGTCAAATGCTTGAAACTGAGGGTTACCATCAAGAGGATAACCTTGTAACCTTGAGTCCCTTCGTGTACACAACTTCCCTGCCACTACAGGAATATTTATTTACTTACAAAAGGAAAACACTGTGCTGCTTTCAGTCCATGAGATGGGTGGTAGTTGTGTAATGAGTAATTATTCTATTATAATTAATAATAATTTATTATTATCATCCTCATTATCTGTATTGTGTTCATGTAGTGGAATACAGGGTTTCCTGCACACCTGTTCAGTTCAAAACCGGCTCTGGCATTGTTGTTGAGCTCTTTCGCTGCATTCCTTACCATATAATGGAATTTTAAATCTTCCAGCCTTTTCCAAAGCATAGCTGACTCTTAAGTGGGGGGACAGGATCGAAAAATTGTATTTAACAGTCATGGTGCCAATTTGAGTCTAATTTTATATTTTTCTGGAAGGCAATTTTGTTGAGTGGCAAGGATCTTGGATCTGAATATATATATCCAAACCCTTTTATTCCACTGTGGCAGTCTTCTTCCTTCCTGCTTCCTTGATTTGTGGTGTGCCTTCCCCCTGCTGAGACCTTGAGTGCAGGTGCCTTGTGTATGTAGAGATCAAATCAACTGGCTTTGCCCGGGGTGATAAGAGAGCCCTGCCAGGGGAAGGGACAGGGGAGGACAAGCAGGATTCTGTTTCTCTGCCTAGCCAAGTCTTGCTTCCTTCCTTTCAAGATCCTGTTCTTGTCAATCTTCACTTTGAGTCAAATGCCTGTGTCTTCCTGGACAGGGTAGGGCTCTTGCAGTGAAAGTCCTGCCTGGTATATGCAGTACCAGAACAAGTATCTCTCACAAGGATTGGAAAAGGTGCAGATTTCTGTTTCCTGGGATTTTTGGGGACTTTGTTGGAATTATCTAAGCTCCTTTTCTGAAGCCAAGGGCTGCCTAACACTTAAGTTTGACATCTGAGCATTTTCAGGACAACCTGACTTCTCCTCAGTTATGTTACCTGTTTTAGCTGAAACATTCGAGGGTAGTAGGAAGAGTTTAGCAGAAAACAGTTTTAGAAGTCTGTCTGGGTCTTAGAAATACAAACTAAAGAGGAAGCTAATTGTTCTTTCCCTTTTATTCCTCCTGTGTACCCATCCTCCCCTGCCCCTCCCCAACAGAGCCTGTTCAGACTCTCCCTGTGGTTCTGCAGAATTTAACACAGTTTTTGCCTTCTGTAAGCTAGCAGTAATGGAATTTTTAGCACTGAACTACCGCATAAGGGTCCCGGTCCTGGTGCAGAGCCCTGTTTTGTGCGAGTAACTTCTGTTCTAGTTGCTTGAAGTCTAAACAATGTAGAGAATTCTGCTATAGCCTTAGTAATAAATGCCATGCTTGAAGTCTAAACAATGTAGAGAATTCTGCTATAGCCTTAGTAATAAATGCCATTTTGCATTCTAGCTGCTTACCTTTCTGAAAAGCTTCTTGTTGCTTAAGGTAAATATAACCTTTTGCTTAGCCTTGAAAAGTGTTATGCTGTTCTGGTTCGCAATAGATAAATACTCCACTCTTCTTTGTGACCTTAGTCACAGCACTCCAGTGCCTGCTGGTGTAAGAGTGTGTTTTATTAATATTTAGAGCAGAACTGAATGAAAAAAGGATTAATGTGAGGCTAACCTATTCCACTTGTCACAGAGCACAAAGTGGATTACTTGGTAAGGAAAGGCAAGCTGGAAAGTGAGTGTGACAGCAAGGTAGGCAGGGCAATGATCTTGCCATCAAAGTGGGGAATCCAATGTAGACAAACAAGGGTAGAGCAGCTCTATTGTGTTAACCAGTGTCAACTAAGAGACTGGTGATCACCAGGCAAGTCTGTAGTGTTGAGCAGCTCCAAGGTAACACCAAGAATTTAAGTCAGCAGTTCAGAGTCAGGATCGGTAAGGCAAATGGCCAGGCACAGACAGACCTGCTACGTAGCTCTGACAAGGTCCAAGGGCGATTGTCTGAGCTGGAATGCCCACGTGGAAAAGGGTGCCCAGTGAGGCTTCTTCTAGTGCTTTCTCACATGGCTCTCTCCCCAGCAGTCTGATCTGAGTTTACACAGCTGCACTGTGTCACAGCTGGCCTTGAGCCGAGGCATTCAGACCCCTGAGGGGTGGAGGAGAGGTTGTGCTCAGGGCCTTGGCACCACTGATGTTTTGGTAAGATCTTGTCTGGGCTAGCCTTAATCACATAAAATCTGCAGTTCCTGATCCTGGGATAGCCATGGTGAGAATCTTAAAGGGTGAAAAGAGGAAGTGGAGGTGCAATAACAGAAAATAGGGCTGCGTGTTTTGTAACACTAACTGTGGCAATAAAATACATCCTGCACGCTATGGGAGCCAACCCCCTGTTGTGATTCTTCCAGCCTCTGTGACTTGCATTGGATGGTGAGTATTTCCACAGCTCTGTGGATGAAGGCAAGTGTGTGGGAGGCACCAGATATAAGGTCGCTATTGCCACAGTGTGTCACATTTGTTTGCAATTGAACTGTTGGGACGGACAGAAAATGCATTCCCTTGAAGCCTCTTGAACCTTTTGCAGCTGTTTTTGTCCCTTTATTCATCCATGTATTTTGACTAATATCTTGCTCTCATTCTATGACATTTTTTAGTGATTTATTCTTCCCTCCTTCTGTGGTTTGAAAACCATGTCCGATTTTTTTTTTTTTTTGTGAAGTTTCTAGTGCATGCTCTATCTTCTCTCCAGACTGTGTCAAGTCTGCCTTCATATCATGTCACCAGCATTCTGTTGATTAGCAGAAGAGACCTATTACTGTAATGTTCCTTTGTTTCCTGCCTCTTTTCTTTCTCCCTTCCCCAGAAGGGTTTTTTTAGACTTTTCTGTGCTATTTCTGTGGGAGCTCTGTTGGAGTCTTTGCAGCAGACAGAGAGTTGTGAAAAAAAAATAGCTTATGAGCTCAACCAGTGGCTGTCCCTGCAGACCGGTACTTGAGATGAAGGGGTTCTGTTTGCATTTGAGTTTCCTGCTGCTTTGAAAGATGGTGGTGTGTCTCATAACAGCACCACTTTTAAAGTGCTGCTTCCACGGAAGGGACAGTAATGACCAATGTTCTGTAGACGGGCATGTGGTGCCTCCGTCTTCATCTTCAGTTGTCTGTTTCTAAGGGTTCAAAGAGTTAGAAATTGTTATCGTTGTTAATCTTTATTCAAAAGGTGAATGACAACTCATGCACAATATTTTGAATTGTAGTCTGAACGCATATCATGGAAAATTCACTCAAGAAATATCAGAGTACTGTTAAATGCATCTGAGGCTTGTTTTCTGTTATCAAATTGCTGAGAGAGATTTTTATCTTCACTTAAGATGCACATAAAGTCTGCACTGTGTGGGTTTAGTAATTCCTTGCTGCATGGCACCAAGCGTTCCTGTATGTTTAAGGGTATCTTGCTTGGAAAAGAGCCAGGGAGATGAGAGGGAATCCGGTTAAGCAAAGATGTAAGGAGACAGCAGTTGCAGGATTGGGGGGAGGAAATATTTTCACAACTGTTATGTAAAGAAAGTGGTATAGGATCTCCAAAAAAAGGGTAGCAGAGAGCCCATGAGATGTGTACAGTTAGTTACCAAACGTTCCTTTATAGCACGGCTTTACTGTTAGTGCTGGAGTTTTATATGAGCTCTTTTACTTAAATCCAGTGTGATTGTGGCACTGTCTAAATTGGTTCTCCTTTCAGCTGAAGGGTACAGCAAAGAGGTGGAAGTGGAGAGAAGGTGAAAGGACGAGCTTATCTGGTTAAGTGGCTTTTTCCTCCTTGCTGGGAAGACCACAGAGCTGTACTATCTATTCAGTAAACATCTTCCCCGGGGGTGTGAGCTGTTGGTAATTTGCAGCCCTTAATGATAACAAGCTAGAGAACTTTAGATAACCCGAATGATACAGGTGGTTGTCATAAAGCATTTTAAATGAGGATCTGTCAGGAGAGCAAAAGGATGAGGAAGGAAGCTTGTTAAATGGGTTTCCTTCTTGTTCCTGCAAGTACACTGTAACTGGTTAAAACTCAGTGATGTAATTGGATTCTCTGGCAGATTTATTTTAGGTGGTTATTTTGCAGTTATCAACTGCATGTGTGTCCTAACTCTTTTCATTTGAATTTTAGTCTGACTGGCAGCATTTATTACTTCTGATTCCTCCAGAAAACAAGGCAGGGTTTAAGATTTAGAAATTCATCTCCTAATCTACAAGCCAAATTTTTGATACATGTGTTTATATCTATTTTGCCTTTACAAAAGGGAGCAAACTAATGGAAGAGGTACCATTTAAACAGGTTTGGCTGCGGGTGTGATAATGGGCATGGCAGTCTCAATGCCATGTACTTGAGTTTTGTGTTTCACAAGACAGTAAAGATTTATTGGGATTTTTTTTTACCTCTGCGATGTGAACATGTGTCAACTTTGGTTAGCCATGCCAGCAGGAGTTACACAACTTACTTGGAATGGCAGACTGTGCCGGACAGAGGATATCCCGTGAATTTGAGAATGAAGCTTGTAGATGATAAATGCCAAGGCAAGAGTTAATTTAGCATCCACTTTCCATAAATAGAGGAAGTTGATTCATACAGTCACAGCTAAGAGAGTACATGAGCATGTCAGAGACTTCACTGTCTTGCTTGAGATCACAGATTTGCTGAAAAACATGGTGGTCAAGTTGCAAAATCCAGTCTTCTACCCTTAGAATGGCAGTCAGAAAGACAAAATGGCGTGGAAGGAAGCATATTTTTTTTTTTCCTGTGGTTGTTCTCTTTCACTGCTTGGCTTTTTAATATACCAAACAGTTTCACCATTCTAGACACTACAGATGTATTTATGATCTAGTAAAATCTAGTATCATATGATATTTGATTATGCTTGTAGAAGAAAGAATTCTCTATTCTGTATCTCAGATAAAGCTGTATCAAAACCTAGCAAAACAAGTAGTCAGAAGTGAAATTAAAGTCTTTAAAATGTCAGCTCATCAGAGAGTTTCAAAGTTGCTTGTAAGTTGTGTAGGATTTTCATATATTTCTGTAACATGACTATACAATGTAGAAAACATATAATGCATTGCAATTACATAATTATTGCAATATATATTGCACAGGTTATGATTATGTGTGCAGTATATTTTATTATTCTATGCTATACATTTCCTATATATTATTATGAAGAACAGTATTTCAGTTTGTATATATGCTTTACTGACCGCAAGCGTTGCAGTTCTGAGGCACATTGGCTTCAAATTACCACAATCATGGTAGGTGGAAGAATCACAGGGACTATAGCTTGGGTTGTGCTGTCAATTATAGGGTTGAATGTATCCAGGGATGACTTTAGGGCCACCTCTGTTTCTAAATGTGCTAACCATCTGACACAACTTATGTGTTTGGTTTCTTTTATGCTTGGGGTTTTTTTGAAGGGGGATGAATATATACACATGCACGTATATTTTAAGTTTTCTTTTGGACAATTTTGCTTTCACAATAAAGCTGGTGTCTAACTGCTCTGGTTATTTAATTTCTTTCAGAAATGTTAATAGAATAAGTGGTAGAGGCTCATACCAGGCATATTAATGGAGTAGGAGAATGGAACTGGGTATTTCTCTGCAGATCTTCAGTGAGGTTTGGAAAGATGTTTGGATTGGCAGAGCCTAGTTTGTTGGGTTTTAAAATAAATAAATTCTTCTGCCAGGGAAGTTCTTCAGGATATATTGAACTTGAGTAGTTACTTTTAGGACTCTGCCCAGAAAAATGGTGAAATGTAACATGTTTTCTTCGTGAAGCCTAGCCATGATGATGAAATGTAAGACTCAGAGACATTAGTAGATCCTGAAGCCTGGGCTGGTAGTTCAGTGGTCTGCTGCATGCTGCATTTCAGTGCCAAGCATATCAGAAAAAAAAAAGAAACTCTTCACTTTACCCTGAACTTTGTGTTTCCTTGAAGTAGCTGGTCAGAAGCATAGCTTTCATTTCTGTACAAAATTTTTTGTTCTGCTCTGAATTAGTCCTGTAGAAGCATAATCAGTAGAGTATTGATTGCTGTCTGTCCATAAATACTGACGTTTTGGTAGGAATTGTTTCAATATGCGGTAGCTCAATAATGCGTGGTCTGCTTCAACCTGTGTTTAAGCTGTTACAGTGGTGTATTTATAGTTTCTTAAATTCTACTCTTAAGTGTATGGAATATGCATGAAATACTTTCAGTTGATGGGCTGCAGTTCTGCCAGACCGATACAAATAAAATCCCCTCATGTTCACAGAGATAATGACTTTAAATATTTTCCTTCCTCTTTTCCACTCCTGTGAATCTTGATTGAAGTTGCTAATGAATATTAAAAAGAATACACCCCTGTTCTCCACACCTCTAATTGATGCTTTGCAGGTGTCTTGATGCTGTCAAGCTTTCTCTGTGTTTGAGAGAGGAGATAAGCAATGTTATGTTCTCAGTGTTTTTGTAGGGAATCTACTGCAACAGCTTTGTGTTCTGTGCAACCTGCAGTTCTTCTGTGCAATCTGATGTAGTCTTTGTTCTGCCCTTTTTTTTTTGATGTGTTAATTATGCTATATTGTACTAGCAAAATGACATTTGGCATCAGTGGTTTTTTTTTCATTAGCCCATTTGGAGATGCATTGAGTGGAAGACATCCTGTACAAGTGTCATGTTTGAGAGTTAATTTTTAAAATTATCTAGCTCTTGTTATATTGCCATCTGTTTTCCTCTAGCTTGAAGAGGAAACAGCTGGTGTGAATAATCTCAAGACAGTATTTTTAATAAAGTCTAATAGGTCTGCTTACCTTCAGTTTGCACATGTATCACAGGGAATAAACGTGCTGTCTAGGACGGGCAGTGTGGTTTTGCAGTAGGAACTGTACTGAGTTTTACTAATGCAGTGATTCTGGTATGTCTCCTCCAAAGCTGGATTTGAATACAGCTGGAGAGATCTGTGTTAATGGGGCACACTTCACTGTCTGTAACTGCGTATTGTCTTATAGAGCGGCTGCTCTCTGCTGCTTCTGCCCTCCGAGTGCAGTGGTTGACAGGCAGCCGGGGGGTTGACTGAACCTGGTGATCCAATATAAAAGCTAACTCCTGGCCCCACTGTGCCAACTTCAGTTTGCTGATCGAGCAGAGGCAATAACTAGTTATATTTGACCTCAGGGAAAGCATTGGAGATGAAGAGCCAGTGACACAGCCTCTTCAGCTGACAGTATGCAGTTGTACGGAGTTAGAGGCAACATGTGCAACAATAGGTCATACTAGTTTGGGGAAAATATTTAATTCTCAGATGGAGAATATGTGTTACTGATGGTGAGTAGGGTATGGATGCACTTGATGGAGCCAGTGGATGATTACCTTGTGGGTTTCTTGGTTGTATTTTAGGCTTCATTTTGGTGAGGAGCGAGAAACCTCGTGAAAGAGATGATGTACAATATAAGTTTCAATGACAGTGGTGATTCAGCTGAATAAAGGGAAGGATAAATTAAAGTAGACAAGTTGACTGTCAAAGAATGCCTCGAAAGAAGTTCAAATTGGTTTATGTGAACTCAGGCATTGCAGAGCAGCCAAGATGTTGTACTGTTTTATATAGATTGTCTTTCTTGACTGCTTTCTATCAAAATCAAAGGGAAATATCTTGTTACATCTGGAAAAAATTGCAGGTTGGAGAGTTTTTTCAAATAAGAGGGCTCAACAGTAAAGCAAGTGGAGAAGACTAACCAGCAGAGAGCATTAAATGGTAGTCAGGTAGTATAGAGTTGAATGGGGAATGATGATTGATGGAATTGGATCTTTGTGTAAGTAGAGTGGCTTCTTTTTGTCAGAGGCATTGCTGCTTTTGCTTGAATCTTTAGATTAATGGCATTATAGAACAACACTAGCAAGGGTAGCCATGAAAGATGAGCCTGTAGGCCAAGAACTTGCAAGACTGCAGCCTCAGACCTTCCAAGAGCATATACGCCAAAAGCCTGTATGAAATAGATATGCTATACTATGTGGTTGCACAAGCCCTGTCCTGTTCGCTCTCACTGCAGCCCCATTTCTTGCAGTTAGGCCAAAGTCAGAGGTATGAATCCATTAGGAACCTATACAGTGTCAGAGCTAATGGCTGCAAAAGATCTATTCTGGCCTCATGTGATCTGTTCTGCTTAATGGATTTGTATAGCACATGAACATATGTGGTTGCATCATGTGGGGGAAGATGGGCAGCGGGCAGTCAGCTGGCCTGTGCTGGCTCCAAGTGAAGCTGCAGTGTTACTGGAACGGATGAGGAAATCATTGTGCCCTGCTTAAAAACCCCCTTTAAACTCTTCCGTCTTTTGTCACAGCATGAGTGTGTTTGAATCCAGGAAAGCAAGAGACACTGACTTGCAACTTAGTTTATATTAAAAATTAGTTTTAGTACTTGCTTTTGAACTTTCCTATCAAATTTATGCTATTAAATAGTGTCTGCTGTTTCTCTGGAGGAATATCTTCTTTATGCTAAGAACATACCATTACAGAAACCTGTTCTATCTGCCTTTGAAAGGAGAGAAGTTCTGATTGATAACTATAAGAACTCTCAGGAAATAAGCAAATGGCAGTGACCCAGAAGAATGTTGTTACCTATGTAGATGTTTCTTTTAAAGATTGATATTTTTGCTTATCTTTAGAGGCAATTTCTTTGGTTGAATAGGAAACTGCATTTCCCACTTGGAGGTGCATGGACTGCCTCACTTCTGAATTTATAATAGGAGTACTTTAATTTCAGAACAGGTTAGAGCTGGACATAAGAAACAAGTAATTTCTTTTGCAGAAACCCCCACCAGTCAAGTATTTCAAAAGGTGTGCAGTCAGAACAGATGCTTTCATGTACTGATAATTTTCAACATTCATATTCACGAATGGTTCAACTTCTGGGAAGGCAATGTCTTTCTTCAAAGCCCATAAATCTGTAGCTGGCAGCAGTGTGGTGGTTATGACATGGTTATATGGGATGTGACAGTGCTGGAGTGGGTAGAGGTGAACTTTGCCTCAGTGGGAACTGCTGTTGGTCTTCTGTCAGTGTTACTCTGCACTTCTTTTGTGTGTATGTACATTCTTACCACTCCGAAGTTCCTCTGCACTTTTATTTTGGTACAGTATCCCTCAGTCAGCTTCCCATGAAGAGTGTCATTCCTATCAAAGTAATTTCTGTCATGAAACTTTTCTTTGCCAGGTTGCTTTGCAACTGTTATAGTACCTTTTTCATACCTAAAGTGGTCTTTCCGCAGTAAAGCCTTTGGGAACCATTTTTTCTTTCTGTGCATGTATGTGACAGCACTGCTGGAAGCATACACTCCTAACAATGATATTTCTTGTCATGGTTACTGGAAGCTGTTTGTCTTACCTGTTTGTTAAAAGGACCAGATGCTTTGTCTTCTCCTGCTCTGCATTGGTAAATTCTGCTTTGTGTTCGATTTCCCCCGCTTGTGGTGTTATGCCAGCAGGCAAGAGGCTTTCCAGACCACGATGATGTTCATCTGGACATGCTGCACAGGAGAGTCCTTTGGTGTAAGGCATTTGGGTCAGGCTCTGTAGGCTTTGCTGGCCCTCAGATGCAGCTTCTGCAACATGTCATGCGGTTGCATTAATAAATACTGTAATGCAGTGCTTCCATGTGGTCTTTCATCTGAGGAATTTAAAGTTGCATTTTGAATATGAAGTGCTAGAGAGGGATGTAGTTCAACTACGGAAGTTAGCTGTCTGGCTTACTGTGCACAGTCACAGATGGAGTCTGCAGCAGAACTGGGATGGAATCCAGATCTTCAACCAAAGAGCCAGCTTCTTGCATGGGGATGGAAACTTCTTGCACAGAATAGATCTGCTGTGCATTACTGCTTTGTAAAAATAAATGGACTGTTTTTGAAACTACATGAAATAAGTAAGGGGTTAACTGAAGCTGAATGGTTTTCCATTCTTGGGTCATCTCTGTGAAGCATTGGTCTGTTTTGATAGCCAAATGTCTGGTGTATTCATCCCCAACCCCTAGCATTAAAAATAATGACTACAGCATGCACGTGGATTTGTGTGCATCTTCTGTATGTAACTTGTGTTCTGCCCTAAAAGGTAAAAGTAGGCATATTTTTATCCAATAGTCCTTGGATAGGCATGTCTATTTACATGCTTTAACTTCTGCAGCTGGTTATTGTAAATGTCTGTGAAGAACTTCCTTACAGTCTGTGGAAGTGTGTGATATAATCCAGAAATCAACTTCATTTTACACATGATTATCAGAAGCTTTCCCTGGCTCCAGTCTGCTGTTCTTTTGTATGCCATGAGTTTGCACAAGAGTTTGAGGAGATTATTTTGAGACAAGTGGATATTGCATGCATATAGCTTGGCCTATAGATGCCTATTGACACTGGCTGCAAATGATAGCATAGCTTCATCTCACCCTCTGAATAAATATGAAAGGATTTATTCCTTTTTATTTTTTTAGTTTGTGATAAAACTAGTACATGCTGTATCTGTAAGAAAAACATGATTTTATCACTTCTGTTGGGCTCTGGAAAAAAAAAAAAGAACTCTAAGTTGGTGTGTGTGGGTAAATTGTCACTGTTTGCCTGCTTGATGTGTTTAGTAAACTGCTGATCACAGAGTTAACCAAGGTTTTGTGTGTTTTGGGCTTTTGATGACTGAGTAGTTGCAGCACATAACTGTGGATTCAAAGCTGTGAGTTTAAATTTACTTGAGCGTGTTGTCCTTATTGGGCTGAGGAGTAAGCTTGGTTGCAGGGCTTTTGCCACCTGCGTGTCAAGAAAGCAAGCCACTGTCACTACTGTGTTGTCTGAAAGACTGAAGTTGAGTGTTGGTTTGATTTGTCAAAGTGTTCAGAATAGGGCTTCTAAATTAAGATTAACTTCATATATCAGTATATCTTTTGTATTGTGTTGTGTTTAGGAATGCTGTGCCTTTATACCTCCGTCCTGTCAAATATGCTCCTCCTGCCCTTCGCTTTTTTAAAGCTTAATCCTCCCTTATATATGAGCGTTTGTGTAGGCTTAAGCATTTTAAGAAAGAGAATGACTTCTGTGATGGTACAGCCCTTACTACCTCTGGACTTCTGCTACTGAAGCGAAGTCAGAGCAGGTTTGTGCTGTGGTAGACATAATTGTCCAACTGAAGACACTCATGAAAATAAAACTTTGCAAATGTATTTCAGAGCAGTTACCAGATAATCCTCTTGTTCACGTTTTTGAATTCCCTTATTTCTGCATAGATACATTAATTTTGCTTTGTCAGTAGAAGTAAGTATGCAAAATACTTAACACTTCCCAAATGCTTGACATACAGTGTGACTTAGCCCCTTTTCTGCAGCTGATATGACTAACTTGTAAATTGAAACCAGCAGACTGTAAGAAAAATAATATCAATTGACTTTCAATATATTAACACTTCGCATAATTTAGGAAAGTAGGTCACTTTCCATTTTTAATACCTACCCACTTTATACTTGGCATAAAAACCCAACAGGATTGCAGACATTTCATGGAAAGGTATACATTGCCCTGTAAGTTTGAGTTTTAATCATATAAACTTTTGTGGAAATTGCAGGGGAATATTGTGGTTTTGTCTTAGATGTTTCTTCAAAATCTTAGCTCCATAGAGTAAGTGTTGTATTTTTGTGCACACAGCTACACTCACTTCTGAACTCTGTGATTTTGATCAGTGCTTGAAAACAAGTGACTAGGCTCAGCTGCTTGCTTGTTTTCCTGCGATGTTGTGCCTGTCTTATCTATACTCTGCGCTGAGGAGTGAAGAAGTAAATGTTTTCTCTTCCTGAAGTTGGATAATCTAGCATTTGGTTCTCATCACATTGCCCGCACAGTGAGTCATGCTTTCTTCATTAAGTTTGTTCCTCAGGCCAGGATTCATGTGATGTTCCCTGTCTCTGGGCGATCAGATTAGTCACTGTTTGAAACCTTGTTTAAAAAATAAATTGCACTGCAGGTTGATGCCTCGCTTACCCATTACATGCTTGCCTACTGCTTGCTGTTTGGGTTCATCAGCATCATTATATTGAAGAAAGTTTTACAGTCATAATAACTGACACATTATTGGAGCCCCAGTGAAATTAGCATATTAAGTTTGGGACTCATAGCACTAGCAAAGACTTGTCTGTAAGACAGGTGAATTTCAAGTAGTTCAGTTTGCTGAAATACATCTCCCTTAAACTTGGGCTTCTTTCATTATGCTCTTCAGAACAAAAACTACGTTGAGGATGTGGTAGTAGCTTGAACTTTGTGAAGCATATAAACTTATAAAAGCAGTGGTAATAACAAAAATTGTTAACATGAATGACCTCTTATCATGATACTTGAATCAGACTTAAGGTGTTCAGGGTAGAAACTCTCCCTGCTGAATTATCTGTATCTGGAACTGTTTGGAGCCAAGATTTGATGACAGTTTCAGACAACTTAGCAGAATTTCCAGTCCCTACTATGTGATGTGCTGTTATGAAGGCCCTTGAAGTTCTTTATCTTGGTGCCGGAGGATTTTAGGGATGATGGTTCAGGTTCATTGTGGGAAGTAACAGTTTGAAACACAAACTAGGCAGAAAATGTGAGGTGGCCAGATCAGAAGTGGGGACAGAGAGGGGAAAATCTATACTGAGTGGTTGTAAACACTTGACCTGGACACTGATGTTAGCTGACTAAGCTCCCTATCTAGTCAATGCACAACTAGAGGAATTTGTTCAAATTATGATTCAGAAAACCTGTTATGTTCGTGCCCTGAATCCTCTTACGCAGGAGTCTGTGTGACCAGGAGATGCTAATACAGGCCCCTAAATTGGGCAAGATGTTGCATTGTACGAATATCTCCAGGACCAGCATCTGGTTTGTGCCTTGAGAGCAAGTTAAGGTTATGACACGGTAAAGGATTGGGGTTGCTGAAATAAATGGTTATAAAAACTGTCATAGTTTATAGATGAAAACCTGAGTAGAAGGAAAGATGAATTAATGTTCCACATTAAACTTTCATTTTGACTCCTTTGAACAGCTTTATTTTTCATCTTGTAAGTTGTTAGCAGTGTTTTGACAGGAATATGCTTGTGAAGTAGGCAGAGGTACAGACCACTGTGGTAGAAAATGAGATTATCTGTAATAAATCCAAATAGTGAGGGGTTTTTTGTGAATCTTTTGTGATGGTCTTGTTCTCCCTCCAATTTTCAGCTTATTCTTACAGATATAGGAAATCACAACCGTTACAAGTATTAGTTAAGATTGTTAGATTTCCTTTCATTCTGTGTGAGATGGATGCATGTGGTGACTAAACAGATATGCTAGAATTCAACTTTGGATGAATTTTGTGGATGTGGATGAGCAGCTCAGGGAATACTCAGCTTCCAAAAAAAAATTAGATTTGAAAAATGCTTAGACCCTGGGTGATTACCTACAAGCAAAGTTTTTGAATCTTGCTCTTATTTCTATGAGAATATCCGCTGAAATAAAACAGACCTGTGTTTCTTTGAAGTACATTTAATCCTACTGCATTGGTTTAGCCTGGAAGACAATATGACCCTGTATTTTGGCAGTTACTTTGGTGCAAGGATGAGTATGTTGTGCCTTGTATACTGTGAGATGGGAACCTGACCCTGTGACTTCAGGTCAAATAAGAACAAGCGAATGCTTAGGTGTTTGTGCACATGAACTTCATTTTCTTGGAGGATTCTTCCCCCAGCCACCGTCACTTGGGAGACTGGGAACTTGGGTGAGGGGTTTCGTGTTTGTTTTTTACAGTTCATTTTGCTTAATGCTGGTCAGTCAGGTCTCATATACTGCTTTAGATTTGTGGATGGAACTTTTACAGCTTGTATTTAAAACTAATCTGGTACAACTGGCAGCTTGCAACTCAAAAACTTTATAGGGCTTAAGATAGTGGTAGCCACTTGACATTTCTTCCCTGTACCTAGGTCAGTTTGTCTTTTGTATCTGTAAGTGAAAATTTTATTTCAACAATGAGTCAGGAATCCTGCGCTGATGTGGTTTTTAAAGAAACAGATACTTCTTTAGTAAGCCTGCTGACACGACAAGTGGAATATTTAGGATCTTGGATGATGATAGTCTAGCTCTGTCAATGTGTGGATATTCTCTAACTAGCTGCTTCTAGAAATTCTTGGGCCAAACTGTGTCGTGGCAGTAGTTAAGGCAGTCTGGGCTTCAGAGTAGGGACATGTTGTCCTCTTCCTTTCCATGAAGAAATCAATAGATTTTTAGATCAGTTGCAGTGCAGCCTTGCTCTTTGCAGTCTTAAGAGTTTAGTTGCACAGCACTGCAGGCTGGCAAGTGATTGCTGTGTTAGTCAAGCTCAACTACTTCTCAGCATCTTAAAATGTCATAAGGAGAGATTCTATTGGTTTTGTTTTATTCGTGGAACTGCAAGCTAGCAACAAGAAATCAGCATCATTTATGTAAATTGTTGTGGATTGTTAGCATGTATCTGTGCAATACAGGTTATTCAGTGGTGAAATAAATTTGTTTTTAAAGTCCACCAGCATGGGAAAGTCACCTATAGATCTTATAAGGCACCAACCTTAGGCATGTCTAAGTGGGATTTACTTTTGTTTCACTCTTTTAGAAAAAGTGCTGTGTAAATGAAGGTGCAGTAACTAAAGTAAAATGAATATTGTGGATGATTTTGATAATGCCCTAATCTGAGCATTATGTTCAGTACAGAGCTGAGTTTGCAACATAACATTTTTCAGCCACCGAAGACTGCAGCTGTAGAGTTATGTGTTCCCTTTTTCATTCAAAAACCACCTATAAACACATACTCTGAGAACTGATCAGGATCACACCTTTCTGAAAATAGAGGATTTCCTATTATATTGCTGTGGATACAATGCTCTTTGTGTATGAATATGAGTACTAATGAAATACCAAGACTATGTCAAGTTTGAAGTATTTGTATTCTTGCCTGTTGGGGGTTTAAGGGAAACAGCTAATTGCTCCAAGTTTGGAGGAGGATGTTTCTGAGTTTAGATCTCGGGGAAAAAAGAATTTGGTCTCTTTGTAGCAAAGTACCTATTTTCACTGTTTTTGAAGGAAGGCTAAAAAAAAGCAAATTGTGGAGATTTTGAAACCTTTTTCTCTTCCTTATGATGATTAATTTTGTAACAGGAATAGTGTTTTGAATGTGAAGGAGGATACTCTTTACTGCATTGAGTCCTAAATCTTAATTGATTTTCAGGGTTGACTTGAACTTCTGTGCTCAGAATCAGTTTCTCTATAGCCAGGTTTTATTTTGGTTTACACTGTGTGGCCAAAGGACCGAACTGAACTTGATGTAAACTTGATCCTGTGAAACTCTGCTTAGTTAAGATGTTTCTAAATAGGTAATTCTAAAGCATTCATTGCCGGTAAAGCTTCAGCTTTTCAGCAACTACTCCCTTTGTTACCAGTTTTTAATCTAAGCAAAATGCAACCTTTGACAGATTTGCACTTTTCATGTTACTATAAAAGTCTTAAGTATCACTTGTTTTGATAGAAGTGATTAGTGTCCTGGAAGAGATGGGGCATTCATTGCTTGTGTTTCTTTTTCGCATAGCTATAGCTGTTTGATCTACAATTTAAAAAAATGGGATATACATAAATAAAAATGGTCCTTTTTTTTTTTTGTCACGTGTCTTTTAGTTTTGTCTGTGAATAATATAAATGAAAGCAGGTAAAAGTACTTATTTCCACAAAAACTTCTTTTTGCTTATGCTGATGTTTTTGAGAATGTTACTTCTGTTCCTTAGCAATGACTAGAACAATCTTAAATTACCTGAAGTACAAAGATTCTCAAAAGGGAGCATTTGAATTGTTGTATTTTATTGTTTGATGTTGTAAATAATTTGCTTGTATTTCCTCTCTCATACTGTTCTTCTAAAAATAGCTGAAATTGCTTGCTGTTTGCTCAGTGCAGCTCCATGATGGAGTAGCCTGTTTTTTTAAGTTACTTCCTCTCAGCTACTCTGCCCCTCCTGCAGCCTGAATCTCTCCCTCATGGCCTCCCAAACAGATGTTCGGTGACTTAAACTTTGCTGAGAGATGGTCTTTTCTAACTTCAGGAAGCTGATTCAAAAAAAAAAAAAAAAAAAACCAAACAGCAAACAAACAAAAAAACCCCCAACAAAACAAAACCAGCAACCACCAAACCAAACAACTCCTCCACCCAAACCCCCCACATCTGCACAAAACCTAAAAACTACCAAGAATTCCACAACCTAAACAAAGTTAGTTCAGAGGCACAGAACAATCTGTAGCGAGTGCTTACAGTACTGAAACTCGTAGGAAAAACCTCATGAGTCTCTATCAAATGAAGCTGGGAAGTTGTGTGAGATGTGTCTTGATGCAAAGTACCACCTTCAAAACAAAAGCTGAAATGAGAAATAATATATGTGGAGCCAAGTTTTACGTTGTATCAACACAGATAAAGAGACAGTTTGGTTAATTCATCAGTCTTTCTGCAGAAATGTGAAAAAAAGGCACATCAAAGAAACTAAGAATGCTAACCCCAGAATGCCACAGGAAAACAGAATTCAAATGTAAACTCCTTTGATAACACCTTTTTCCTGGCAGTATCCTACTTTAAAATAATCTCTTCCAAGTGTCCTTTAACACAGAATAGCTTCAGTCTTGTTAAAAAGCAGCTGGACTGTACATTTTTTTATTTTGTGGGATTAAGTTACTATTCTAGGGGAGTCTTTAGAGAAATCTGATGCTTGCTGTTGACCACAATATTGGCAAGTAGCATGCAACCAGTTATATTAATGAGTTGAGAATTATGCTTCTCCTCTTGTACAAACTAAACTCTTAATTTTGCAAGCAGCTCTCATGGAACTTGGTTTATAGGCGTCTTTCCTCTCAACCCTGAGATTTGATTAACAGCTCTTGTGCTGAGAGCACTTAAGTACTTAAGATCATGACAAGATCTTTTGAGCCTTCTGAGTGTTCGTTCTTCTTACAAGAAAAGTAGAACTGTCAACCTGCAGCTTCTCATTGCTCTCCAATGAAATACCCTCAGCTGCTTCTGCTACACGCAAAAATAGAAAGCAAGATATTTGAACAGTTTGTTGGACCTTCAAGGCTGCAAAAGGAAGACTGGAATGTCTGATCACACACATGTAGGAAAAAGGGAATTTGGGTACCAGCCATTCTGAGTGATAGATCTGAGTCTGTTCACCACCCGGGCTGTGGCTGATTAGGCTTTGATATTGTTACTGTTGACAGAAATGTCTGTCGTTTGCGTTGTCAGAACAGGTTCCAGAGCAGAGGAAGATCTATCTATATGAAGGTTCCTAACTGGTATGGAATAAGTTTAATCATGTGAGGGGACAATGGTGGTAGTACAGTAGTATGGCACTGGGTGTGCTGGTGAAGTGGATTGTGTAGAAGGGATTTTAACAGATGCCAAATGTTCCTATCACTAGGCTGTGAAGAGAGATATCAGCTGGTGCTGGTCTTCAGTTTCATGACGAAAGATTTGGGGTTGTTGCTGCTTCCACCAAGCCAAGAGGGTTTCCACGTGATTCTTTTGTCTAAAAAGTTGTAATTAACATAGTGTGCTTCGTCTCCTTCGATGGTTAGTCGCTGAAGCAACAGTAGCTGTGGTACCAAGTTGCTCAGGGGTTGCTGCTAATGTCCGGGTCATCAGTATTGTTTTGTTGACGTAGTGCTTTCCCTGAGCCTTCTAATGTGATGACCATTTCACGTGGAAAGAGGCTGGCAGGCAAGGGCTTTTAGATTGAGAACAGGTCATCTAAAAATCTCATTTTCCAGATCATCAAAATCAGTTCACAGATGGCTATTTTTGACCTGGTTTAGAAATCTAGTGCAATCTGTCTCTCCGTGACAGCAAAGTTGTGTGTATGTGTGCGTACATTAATGCCTATGGTTAAAGCAAAGAAAGATTGTTGGGAAAATAGTGTTTCTAGCCACATCTGTTTTAAAAGAAATATAATTTTTTTTAATATATCAATTTCCTTTATTAGATATTTATGAATTTCATGTGTTTTTCTTATTTACAGACTGTGTGAACTGTATACAGACCTGGAGGGAAGAGAAAGTTTTTGACACTTGGTGTATATTGCCTAGAAAGTATTTATTATTTTTAATTTACTACAAAAGTGCAAAAGAACACAAAGCTACGTACATAATTCTATAGCTGCATGCTGGGTACACCAATTCGTGGAATGTCCACTTTTATAATTTATTTTTATTGCTCTTTCCTATTTGAAAAGGCAAAAATGAATGGAAATTTTCCTTTCTAAGAGGTACACATAGTATATCTACATAGAGGAATTATATACAAATGTAACTGTATACTCTACTTTCAAACATTACGTTAATTTCATATAATTATCACGTTGACTGTTCAGTAACAAAACTGGTTTCTAATGTGAATGGAAGTTTTTTTAACTATGACCATTTTGACATTAAAGGGGATTATTTTCTCAATATTTACCTTCTGAGGTATTGCAGTCATATCCCTCCTCTTATCCTCACCTCACCCACAAAGAAGATGATCTTTCATTTGCAAGAAAATGAACCACTTTCCAACATTCAACATTATTGCAACTGTTTACATTCCATTTTAAATTCATGCATAGGCACAGAATTCTAGGTATTTCTGCATTTTTTAATTGGCACTGAGTGGTATATGTCTGTTTTAAGCAAAACTAAATATGAATTAGAGACTTGTTGCTTTCAGTATATTTTACGTATAATCTGGATTTTGTGCTTGAGGAGGAGCATAAATTGTGACAAAGAATCAGAGCTCTGTGTGTACACATACTTTCCTTTTTCTGTTTTTGCTTGATCTGTGAATGTTGAAGCAATAATTCTTTTCAGAAGACAGAACTTGAAAGGAATGTTTTAGATAATTTTTCCAGGTTTCCACCATCTCTGTTGAGAAAGAGAGCTTAAAGGAGAACAGAAGCTCTTCATTCTTGACATACGTCACTGTTCTGGTTTTGTTCTTGACATGCTTCCCTACAAGCTTCTTTGGAGAGCATTTTCCTGAATAGGGCAGAAGCAGAGTGGATTGTTGTTGGTTTGGATATGAAGCCCTTTTCAGATTTTAGGTATTTTGTTTCTGTACTCAAGTCTATCAGTATGCTCCCTGAAGTCAAATGCTGTGGCACTGAAAGCTCAGCTGCTTTTATTGGATTTATTTTTTGGAGGTAGGCTTTTGTCTGCTTGTTTGTTTTCTGAAATAGTTTGGGAAAAGGTTCTCTCATGGCATTTTGATAAAATCAAGTACGTTGCTGCTAAGAAACAGGAAGCTAAATTGGTTGATGCACTACAAAGTTTTTGTTAATGCATTCACATTGGCAGATGTCTGCTGGTGACCCAATACTTAGCAGCACAAGGGCAGGAAATTTTGTCCCAAAAGGTAGAAATAATACCAGACTGTCATGCATTCTCTACTTTTCAGAAAGTTGCATTTGGGGAAATACATCAAAAGCAAAGCTGGCACAGTGGCAAGTATCTAAATTCAATTAAAAATACTAGAACCTTCAAAAAATTTGAAGTGGCAAAACCATAAGGAAATTTATGTATATTGGCTTATTCCTAAAAACATCTTCAAAGTTTTTTTTTTCTTCTTACCAATTATGCTCCCAAGCGTCTAAGCAGTGCCCTTCCCTGCCATATATGCAGAAGAGCCTTTTTTTCTTGCTTCTCTTTTGTTGCCAGTGTTTTAGCAAGGCAGGAATATGCAACATTGGAAAGAACAAGGAAGATGAATATGAATTTGAGGTTTTCCTTCCTCTTTTTCCAGCCTGTTGCATCCCCTGTGCCTAGCTCAAGCTAAGCTGTCTGTGCTGCCATGGTAGTCTATTTTTGAGCTGTAGTAACCCAGTATTTATGGGGAGAAGATAGCAAGCCAGTGACGTATTCAGAATTCTATAGTCTATTTTTTAAGACTTGTCCAAAATACCTAATGTTAACTTTTCCATAGCTGAAATCAGCTTTGCTAGATTTAAGTACTTAGTGCTAAATTGAGGTCGTCACACAGTTATATTAGGACTCATGTATATTAGAAGTGCAGGGATAGAGAGAAAAGCTGTTGCCAACTTGAGCAGATTATTCTGCTACTGTGTCTCCAAATGAAGCCTTATGCTCCAAAACCAAAGTGCTTGTGTGTTCTAAATTGTCAGGGTCTTAGACATCTCAAGAAACATTCTGTTTCTTTTTAGTGGAAGTGGAAAACCGAAGGTTTTAAAAGCAGGTGTATTGACCTTTCATCTGCAAACCTTTTTTAAGTTCTCTAGCATACAGGTACTTCACAAATATGGAGAGTGGGGAAAAAAACGTGGACTTGGCTTTTGAAAATACAATTGATAAAGATGCCTCTTCTACACAGATAGGTTGAGTGATTAAATTCTTGCTCAAAATAACTGAGCTCATTGGCTTTAGTTGTTGAGAAAATGGAAATAGTGCATGACTGTATCATGTATTCTGGGCTTTCTTTTTTTTCACTCCAGTAGTAGCAGAACCAAAAAAATACAGATCAAGTTCATTGTACATGGCAAAACAGTGCCAGAGAGGGAACTTTTTTGTCTTGGAGGAATCTAAAGAGCAACTGAAGCTTTAACAGAGCACATTTGTTGACATAAAATGTCTGGCTGGAGAGTTGAGTCTTTAGCTATGCTTGAAAGCTTGACAAATTTTTCTTTCTCAACTGCTCGGTGCTGGAGGAATCTAAACCACCATTGACTGATGCCAGTGTCGGGAAGAAACAGTTTTGTGGGGGTTTTTTTGGTGTTTTTTTTTTTTGCTATAAGCTCCCACTCAAGTCAGTAACATGATTAATATATTGGGTTGGTCAATTAATCCCTTGTTCTCGTCTGAGTGGTTTTTCAGGGTCTTTTTCTAGTTTGAAGAAAGAAATTACTGTAAAATGTCTTTCCCCTCTATCTTCCCTCTGTGCCCCACTTTGTAGCATTGTGATGGTGGTGAACTTTAATTTGCTGTACAGACTGTGTAGTTAGTCTTCTTCTGGTAGTGCTAAATGGTGTCTTCCTTCACATTGCATTTAGGTTTCAATATTGTGGGCTTTTCTACTCTAAGTCTTTTAACAAAGATGAAAATTGGGTTTTCAAAATACAGTTCTTACAGACTGCTCTGACATAACTATTACCTTTAAGCACTTAAGTGAATATTATGCACATCAAAAAACTGGAAATCAAGATAAGAAAATCTGGATTTGTTTTCATGTGTGTGCATTCATCTTGAAGTAGGAAGTGGAAGAGTGCAGAAAAAGGGAAGACGTTATTTTTTGGGTATAATTTTGAGCTTGAAAAGTTTTGTCCCTTTCTCTTGGAAGAACTGTGAGAATAATGTGCCAGCCCCACGGGAAGACTTCCTTATTGTTCTGCTATTGAAATGCTTCCTGTTGACACTCTCTCTCTTTGGGGAACTTTACCCAGTTATCCAGAAAAACGGGTGGTTTCATGTGACTTGAATGTGAGAAAAAACTTAAGAGAAATTTGATCGCTTGGCGAGAGGAGACAAACCTTGAGACCTCAGTCTGTGTGAGAGTAGTGCATTTGATTTGTAACTTGCCTGAACTCAGACTAAAAAGATCAAAACTTTAAGGCTTCCTGTGGCAGGACAGACTTCAGTGCAGACTGAGCAAGCCATCAATAATGCTCAGTATATTTTTGTCTAGAGCTGCTGCAGTTAAACTATTGCTAACACTTCAGCTTAGTTGAAAGCCACATTTTGCATGCCAACAGATGTTCCAGTCACACCTTTGAGTTACAGTGGAGAAAACTTTTTTTAATGCAGTGTCTCACAACTCTGAAGGAAGTGGGAAGAATGCTATCAATTTGTATCAGCTGAGCTGAGAGAAGAAACTTATTTAGAAGAACTCTGAAGTGAGGCATTACTATCTAAAGCAATAGTTTCAAGACCCTTTCCAGGGCCTCTTTATATATGCTCCATGGATAGCTTTAGAAAATGTGTGTGTGTATGGTCACCCATACACAAGCCATTTGTGAGAAGTGTGGATGTGTGAATGAGTTAGTTAGCAAAAGTGTATGAACAGAGTGCTAGAAAGAGATCACAGGCAGGAAGACTTGGGGTCCTGTGTCACTTTGTGCTTTTCCTTTAAAGGCTGAGGATGCAGGTTGGCTGAGTCTTTCCTTGCTGTAGATCTTCAGTATTTACATGCATCAGACTGCTGTTAAAGAAATCTGCAGAAAGAAGAAAGTGTGTCTTTACTGAAGATAGGGTTGAAAAAAGCAAGGTAATTCTCTTAGTAGTATAAAGCTATTTGGGAGCTGGAGACTGGGAAAGCATGTGTCTAGTGAAGTGCACTTAAACAGAGCTGCAGACATCCAATAAAAAGTTACATTTGTTACCGTCATTTAGAGTTTCCTTCTGTACTGGCAAAGAAGCCTGTGTTCCCTTGGTCTGTGCATTTTTAGGTTTAGTTTTATTCCTTGTATTTTTACCAGGAGAGAATGATCTGGTTCCCAAAGTATGTGCTAATAATCTCCGGGTACTGCAAGAGTGACGGTAAATAAGACCATGTGCATTCTAGACTTACATTTAGTTCTGAGTTTTGTCTGTAGATTTAAATCACTCATGCACGTAGTGATAAGGTCCTTTAGCAAAACTATGAGGGGCATTGCCCAGTTTCCTGTCTTGAGAGTTTTGATTTTATCAGTCAGCCAAAGCAATTTAGCGCTCAGCTTTGGTTATTAATGGATATGTAGAAGGGAAAAACAGTGGTTTTATTCTTGTTTCATACTCTTGTGTTTTGTATTCTCTTGGTTACGCTTGGTTCCTCAATCCTGTCTCTTTTGTTGTTGTTAAATACAGGACACATACTTAGTTCTTGCTGCGGTTTTGAAATAAATGTTTATTATGAAGAATATTCATGACTTGCATGGTACCTTTGTGCAAGGACCTTAAGCAGCTTCACAAGTGCTTGTTGTCCCATCAGAGTGCTTTGAAGTCCAGCTTGTGATCCAAGGCTGTTGGCTGTAACTAAAGTGACTGTTCTTCATCTCCCCACCTGTGGAGAGTGGGGGAGCTGGGGGTCACTCCTCGTTTGCTGTGTTCTGGTCATGTGGTTAGGATAAAATCAGTGGGCTGTGTGGAAAAGCTTGACTACCATGTTGTATGGTGTTCTTGGTACCTTGTGGCAACACTGATCAAAACCCGGACACAAGCATGGAAGGAAGAAGTATGTATCCAAATGCATATGAATAAATTGGATGCAACAGATGGTTGAGTTGTTGCTGGCTACTGCTGAGCTCTGAATGCAGTGACTGTCAGGAGCTGCTGCCTTGGAAACTGCTACAAAGAGTACTGCTACAAAGTTTAATAGGACTTCACATTTGAGAAGGAAATAGAACATAATACTTCCTTTGGCCATGTTGCTGACACTGTGTTAGTTGACAGATGACTAATGTGTGGATAACTTTTCTATATGTAATCTTTCTGGCTTTTTTCTTTCTTGTCTTTAGGCGAAGCTAAAAATCTTCCCACGTATCCGGGGCCAAACAAGATGCGGGATTGCTACTGTACTGTAAACCTGGACCAGGAGGAGGTTTTCAGGACCAAAATAGTGGAGAAGTCATTATGGTAACAAACACATGTATAAATGTTCTGTTAACTCTCCTTATTCTCTGCTTACTATGTTTGTGTAATGTTCCAAAGATACTTTCTTGAGGGGAGGAGAGAGGATGAATATGATTCTTTTTCCACTTTTAAGAACACTAGTGGTAGAACTAGTAACATCATGATTCCTATCTGTATTGAAGGGAAACTGTCGTCACCAAGGCAACCCATATTAATTCTTTTCCAAACAATGTACGACCAGTGCTCCTTTCTTTCTGCAGTATTTGTTTTGAACTTTCCTAAGCGTCTAAAATTTCAACTTAGAAGGAGCACTGAATTCTATTTCACATCTGTCTATGCTTAGAATTTTGCATTGGTCTGTCTATCCTAATGGGGGGAGTTAGGGTTTTTATTTTTTTCCTGTCATGAGGCTGCAACTGAAAGGAGATGTTTTGAACATAAGATGCCTGTCTGATTATCTTGGACATTTCCTGTGAGATTGCAGAAGTCAAATGTTGAATGAAACAAAATGAGAAGCATGTAGTATAAGTTAAAACTCCTCGAAATCCCTATTCATAAAAAAAAAATTAAAAATTTAAAACAATATTTTAAATTAATATTTAAGTATATAATTTTAAATATATATTTAAAAATATACGTAAGGCTTTTTTTGAGTGGAGGGGAAAGTAACAGCAAGGAACAATCAAGTTTATAACTTTTCTCTTAAGAGATAACTCTCACTCTTTTTCCAATTTGAGTAATAAGTTAGGAATTTGCTATTTGTCTTGTTATTGCAAATAATTTACTTTGGGGAAGTAGCTCTAGACCTAACTGCCAAGCCCTCAGAAGTACCTGACACATTCAAGAATGTGAGTGGGCTTTATTTTCCTAAGTCTCTTTAATTGTTCTTTCACATAAATTTTTGTCATCTCTAAGCCTTTATCCTTCATCTTACGTTCTGATATGGTGTGCTGGGGTCTGTAAGGAAGATTTTTGTTTCTTGAGCAATTTGAATTGGCTAAACAGTGTTTTTGACTGATGATGCCAACACTTTCCTATTTGTAGGATACTGTATTAACAAAAAGCAAAAACTGGTCTTTATGCCTTCTTCCTCAGCCCATAGATGGTATGTAGTATCCCTGAATCTATTGTCTTTGAACCAATTGTTTCTCTAAAGGTGGTTTTGTAACTCATAAATACATTCCTATGTGGCTTTTTTCTAGATGATCATTAGTGCTTCGCAAGGAGATGGGAGGATGGGAAGTGAGGATGTGTGAGACTAGTTGATCTCATTTCCTTGAACTAATCCAAGCATTTTTCTGTTGAAAAAATAAACTCTTGGTAGGAGAAATAAGCAACAAGTGTCATTCCTTCAGTGGGAAAAATTCCATCTGTTTTTACATATCATTATGAAGCTGGAGAGGTACACTGAGGCTGTGCAGAACTGGAAGGTTTCTGGTTTCCTGGGGAGCTAAATTCTTTTTGTTATTGGAGGTGAATTCAGAGGAGACCAGCACAATCATCAGAGGCCTGGAAAACATAACTGATGAGGAAAAGTTAAAAGATTGAAATTATTTAGCCTGGAGAAGAGGGATGAGAGTGGACATAAGTATGTAAATAAAAAAATTAAACAAAACAAAAACAAACACCCCCCCCCAAAAAAAAAAAGGGGGAGGGAACTGATCTGTCTGTCCAGTATGGATATTACAAGTAATAATGAACTCGAATTCCAGTGGGGAAGGAAGTTGAGGTTAAGGTTTATTGTGAAGAAAAATCTTCTGTTGTTAAAGATCCTGAAGTGGTGGAGTAGGTTGCTTTGTTTTTTCTGTATTTTTTGGTGATGGCTTTAATAGGTTCTATATAATCAGTTCCAGCTAAATAATGGGTATCTTCCAGCTTTGAACAGTGGTGGAACATATGACCTCTCAAAATCCCATTATGGACCTATTTTCTTTGATCTAAGGGTTGACTAAAGATAATCTCCTTGGTCATTCTTTCTCCTCCTGGTGAATTCAGTCTTCAGTGGGAGTCTGCTTTCCCCCTGTTCATAGCTTCTATTTTCAAATACTATTTTTGGGAAACTTGCTTCTTCACAGTCTCTCAGTATCCACTTCTAGATAGTGATATAAACTCCATTTTGCATTTAGCCATATAAGTGTTTCTCTGTGTGTTTTTCTGTTGCATAAAAGAAAAGCAGACAAAAATCCCAAATTATCCCTGGGGTGTCTTCCCTGTATGTGGATAGGAATTGCTCTTATGTAGTGAGGCACACTCAAACAGCTACTTTATCTTTCATGACTGTGCGTATATCTATGAAAATGAGTGCATACATAGACTTCCAGAAGATGTTTTTCTGATTATTCCAGACCCTACTGCAGTCACCTATTGTTTTTTGTAGGATTCTGAGATGAGCACATAGCTGAGGAGCCAGTCATGCTGTTACATTCTTTAATGCTTGTTTGCAAATTGATTCGACCCATTGAGTGAATTACTGGGCAGGTAAGGCTTATGTGCCCTAAGGCCAGTGTAATTCGTATGCAGCAGAGAAATACCTGCTCTCGTGGTGCTTCTTTGCCAGGCGCTTGCCAATGCAATAGTGAATCATGTGCTGGGTCCCTTTTTCTGTGGTATCACTGCTGTGATATGTTTGGCCCAGCTTCTCATCCCTGTTCCCAGTGCTTGACTGAAATAAGTAAATCCTGCCTCACCATCCCTGTGGCTGGCATTGAAGTGGGGGACACAGCTTGGCACAGTTCTTCCTTACACTTTGAAGGGGAAAACAACTGGCTCTGATCTGTTGTTCTTGCCTGTTTTCTACTTCTTATCACTTCATGGCTGCCACGGGGCTGGCTTGCTATAAAGTTTTAAGAATTGCCTGTATTTTTACTCATTCTGATAGCTCCCCCATCTTCCAATAAGCTCAAAAAATTATTTTCATCTAGTCTATGGAAAATAAGATGCTTTGTGTGAAAATCTGAATTACAAGGTGTTTCATATGCAGACCCAGCACTATTGGTTCTGGAACAATGTCTTCTCATTCAGATTTGTCCTGAAGAAGCCTATCTTTTGCAGCATCTCTGCATAAAATAATTTTTTCATCTGCATGAAAAGGCTTGTAATTAAAGTCACACTGAAACACTGTCTTGTGTATTAGGGAATTCAAGGAGTCCTAGCCTTTTTTTTTTTTTTTTTCTTCCTTTTGTTTTTACTCAGTTGAGCTTCATTAGTCTTCCACTAAGCATTCCAGAAATGTATATTTTTCCATGCAGGCCTTCTCCTGGTGTAAAGCTTAAGCAGAACTGGCAAATGGGGAGAAGGAAGCAGTTATCTCTCCTTCCCGGAGGGAATTGGATAAATGTCCAGTTCTGGCTTGCTTGGAATATCTGTGACTGAACCTTCAGACTCTGATTCATCATCTCCTGTGTTTTTTACTGGGACAGTGTAAGAAGTTGCCTCCCTGAGCTCTGTCATAATCTTCTTCAACACATTTTCTTTTTTTATTAGACTGTGGCAGAGGCTTGACAAGACAGTTGAGAGCAGTAACCTTTAAAATCAGCAATGCATGAATCACTCAGAACTCAAAAGAACTGAACCAGCACATCCTGTTGTCCAGTGAAGTGCCCTTACCAGTGCTCTGAAGAGAATCTCTGTAAGCCTCATGCCCTTTATCTAAGCTTGCATCTCAAAATCTGAGAGCAGCCAGCATGGTGAATCTTATGTCCTTTATTCAGCGGTCAGGTGGGACTCATAAATTACAATATGGAACTTAAGTCATTCCTGTCATCCAGCCTCTGTTAGCTGCTGTTGAATTGGAGGGTAGCACTGCTGCCTTGTGCTGGAGGATTTTGAGGGCTGCCATGATACCTTGGTAGTGTCTGACTGAAATAAGTCAGTTACCACACAGGCAAACCTTTCCATGAAACCACAGAGCAATATGAGAGTACTGTTTATATGGGGCAGTTCCGAGTTGTCCCTTTTCTCTGGGGATCTTTGGACAAGCATAGTGAATGTGTGGGTTGGTCAGAGCAAGCAATCCAGGTTCTCAAGAAGAGAATTGTGAAATCTTCAAGCAGCACTGTTTTCGTAAACTCCTTGGCACAAGCTTTCATTAAATTCTAAAAAGGTCACATGCAAGTCATAAGATATGAGGGAGAGGTCAGTTAGAGCCAGGATTTAATATGCTTCTCTGTTTTTTATTTGTCATTCAATATTTATGTTACCATCATCCACAAAGGCACTGAGTAGAGCTGGATCTATTCCATATAACCTAGCAAAGATGTACGTGAAGGGACTCTTGTATTTTATGTCCTAAGGAACATGAGGTAATCACTGTGTTTGTTTTAATGCACAGATCTACAACTTTTCTTTAGTTCTGAGCTGCAAGTCATCATCCTGACAGTAATTTTGCCTATTAATTTCCTTTGCTGAATCAATTACTTACCTTCCCCCATTAGTAGCTTCTCCCACTTCAGGCTCCACCATTCAGGAGTGTTTTTTAGCTACAGATCTTTCCCAAGGATGAACTTTCATGGCCTGTTGGTGTTAAGGCTGTACTTTGCCTTTGCTGTTTGCATCAAATGTGTCCATTCACTTAAAGGGCAGTGTCAGCTGCAACAGGAAATCAAGGCAGCTTCTCAAATCATAGGTGAAGAATGGAAGGAATGTGACATCTCTAAATTTGTTTCAAGGATATGAATAAAGGCAAAAACTGTCGTATGCTAAGAATCAAATGGCTGACAGTGTGTGCTTTAGAGAGATGAGCCAAGCGTCTTGAGTCTGTGATTATTGAGTTCACCACTATTTCACTGAGGAATTTTTCACGTGCTAAACATAGTGATCAAAGCCTGAATGAAACAGTAAATGAAGCCAGAGGCACTTTCCCAACCCCCAGTCTTTTTTTTTTTTTTTTTTCTGCTAGTCTCCAGTGAACGTAACAGTGAGAACTTCAAGTCTGCAGTCTGCTTGTGAGTGTATAGTGAAATGTGCTGTAAACTCATAGTTAAAGCTGTGTTCTCTTTAACAAGTGGTTGCTCTGTCTTAGAATTAGATTGGGTAACAATTCAACTGTTAGCTCTCAGAACTTTCTCTAAGTAATTCTACTGCTATATTTAATGTTATTTTCTAATTCTAGACTTGCTTAAACCCTTTTTTCCCCTGTGTTAGGAGTTCGTGGCTGCATAGCTTCTCATGCTCAGATAACATCTTGGATACAGGCCAGTTCTCAAATTTTAAACACAAGGTTTTTTCCCTTAGTTGGAGCGTTGCCAAAATTAGCTGTTGCATCTGAGTTAGCGCCATTAGCTGCTTCTACATTCTTACATTGCCAACTCACCTCCTTGAAATAACAGCTTTCCCCAGACCAGTGGCCTTAAGCAAAGAGGCCTTGAGGTGGATGATGGAGCGTGTTCTGCAGCTTCTCTCCTGCTGCTCCTGGGGTCTGCCTGGGGTCTGCACTCGACTGCATCTAACTGTGTCTTGAATTTCTAGCTATAAACTTCAGTTCTGAAACAACGCAAACCTTTAAGGGAAAGATTTAAGATGGGTATGGGTACAACTTCAACCTGGTCAGGGATGTTATTAAAGCTAAGGACTGCATGGTTGTATAGAGAAGTAATATAGCTGGGAAGGGTGCCAGTAAGGGAAGCAAGACTTAATGGAAGGAGGAGAATGAAGTGAACTTTGAGACTCAAGACGGGGTTTATGAATGGGAGCGTTTAGCCACACGAAAAGCCACCCATGTGAGTAACAATTGTTGGTGTTGTAGGCTGGTTTGAGTGATGAGGGGAAAAAAAAAGTCAATGCAGCTGTAATGTGACTTCTGCTGTTTGTGTGTGTCATCTTACAGAATATTTTGGGAGGTGACCAGGGGCCAAATGGCTGCTGCTTCAATTCATCTTAATCCTTGTAAGCCTCATTGAGCCAAACCAGCAACTGTCAAGTGAGGTTGATAACTATAGCTCATGTGTCTGTCTGTCTCTTCTGAGCATAGGATAGAGAAAATATACTCTGCTTTATTTTTTTCTCTGTGTAGTAGGGTGGGTTGTGGCTATAACACAGCACTGTTCCTCTGGGTGCCTCTGCCCCGTGACACGAGAAAAAATTTGCTTAGGCTTGGTGGATGTCTGGAAGCAGCCATCACTCTTAACAGTGGCCATAAGTGATATGTTTGGGTTTAGATGTTGCCTCCTGTGCCATATACTTCCTGCTGCATGTCCTCTGCCAAATCTGGGCTTCAAATATAATATTAGTTATTTTTAATAAATTGTGTAAGGAAGCTACTATGACATCTGCCAACTTTGGCTCTTATAGAGCCTGTCTGATTTGCCTGTTGTCTTCTAGTTCTGTGTCTAATAGGAGACTGAAGTGCATTCAGATTTTATTTGGCTTGCTGTATCTGCTTTGAATAAACCTTCTCTTCTCTACCCCACCCCAGTCCTTTTATATACACTGCAAAGCATAGCATAAAAAGTATTAGCCAAGTAGTAGGAAAAGCTTAGTAGTAGAAACAAACAAGTGTGCTCCTTTGTACAGACTGATTTTGCTTGCCGCTCACATGGTGATGTGAACTCTGGTGTTCAGTTCATGCAGCAGGATGAATCCAGTATTTCTAAACCTTTTAAAATAGTCAGAGGATGTGGAGTTGTCTGTGGCATGTTAATAGTCCTTACTTTCAATCACAAAAGCAGTTTAGGAAAAAAAAAATCCATACACAAAGAATTCTGGTTTGAGGGGTTTCATTATTATTCATCATGCAACTCTTTCACTTCATCCACTGAACTACTGGTGCCAAAACAAAAACAAAACTGCTTTAGCAAATCCTAAGTATTGAGAAACAAGCATGAGGTTTTGCAACACAGCCTGAAACTAAAGAAATATTTTTACACTGACATTTTTTTATGAAGTCTCTTCCTCTCTGTTAATATTATTTGTGACGATTTCAGTAGATATATGAAGTTATGGAATTAAAGTTGCAAGTACACAGCTGGAATTCAGTAAAACATGTAAATGTGAATAATTTTTGAACCCTTTATAGAGGAAGAAGCTCCCATTCATCATGTTTGAAGTAAGGATTCTCTTCCTTATTTGCTTTCATTCCACTTGATCTACACAGTAATTTTTGTTTCTCTTCTCTTTCCCTGTCTCCTCCTGAAAATGTCCATTGCCAAAACACACATTAGAAGAGATGCAAAAATAGATACCTTGAAATGAGACTGGTTTGAAGCCGTATGTAAGTGAAAAAATACCTAGCAGGATGCTTTTGGGTTTTGTTTTCTTGGTATTCCTGCTCCCATGAGCACTCAGAACAAGCAAGTTTTTGGTGAGGGGAGAGTATGCCTGAAGATTCAAATCCATTGCACTATTTGTGTCTATTTGACTTTATATTTTGTGTGTCTCTCTTCTGTGCTGAGAGCTGTGGAAGCATCGTAGGGAAAGCGTCCTGAGCAGGGATTGGTTAGTCTGTGTGTTAGTGGTAGAGGCTGTACAAAACCTGCACAGTAAGAGAGCCCTGTGCTTCTTGTGGAAAAAGGACTGCTGAGGCAGGGCTTTCCTCCTTCAGAGCATATTAAGGTGATGGGTGTGTACTGAAAAAGAAATGAGAAAAATTTGTGAAGTGAGGGTATGTGGAATAGAAGGCTACAAAGTCAGGCCCTTGTGTGCCTGAAAGCTTGGAGCAAGGATTTAAAAATTGATACAGGTCTTTCTCTGTTTCTAATCGCATCAGGAAAACAAGAGACTGATTTAGGAACAAGCCCTATTTTGTAACTAAAAGAGTAGCTGATACCTGCACTGCTGCCCTTGTTGCTGTGATGGCAAAACTAAACAGAAATTACTAAAGCTTTTCTAAACTTAGTAGTCTTTATTGAAGAAAGTGGTTCTGAAAATGCAGTTATACTCAGCTTGGAAGGAGATGAATTGCAGTGGAGGTCCACTGTTTCTGGCCTTGCAAGTTCCTGCTCTCAGCAGTTATGTCCCATCACTCGTTTGAAGTCCAAAAGATAACACTGGGCTTGTCCATGTCCTTCCCTTGTGATCATATTGATGTGCAGCCTAGTCTGCAAGGTTGGGGAGGAGGCCCTCATTATGTCTCCTCCTCTATGAATGATTAAAATTTCTCCCGAGTGTAGGATTGGTTAATCTGTAAGGAAAGTTTAACTCAAAACCTGTGAGTTGGATCTGAACTCACTTGGTTCTGAAAGATTTCCGAGTTTTCAGCCGGGCTATTTCCAGTATTTGTTTTGGAGGATGTTGTCAGACTCCTGAGGGCTGTGTAGGCAGATGCTGCTGCTTTTTATTAATTGCTATGTCAAAATAAAAGTACTCGCTGAATTCCCATCTGACTACTTCTGGCTTTTGGGAGAGAGGAGACACTGAGGGAAGGATTTAGCTGTTCTTTTGGAAAAACCGTTCTGGAGCCCTGGGGCTCTTGCTGAAGATAAGTTAGCTTGGGAAATAAATCATGGGGGTTGACTGCTTCGACCTCTTGCTCTTCAGGTCTGGATGGGAGACAAAGCAAGTACTGTTCTGAAGAGATACAGGGAGGAAAAGCACACATTTAAGTGGAATCTGGAAGCATTTGTGTGGTTGCTTTTGATTCCTTCAGAAAGAAGTTACTGTTTCTGCAGAGCTACACAAGATTGGGGTGGGGGCATATCGGATTTATTTTGAGATGTATCCTTACAGTTAAAACTGCTGGCTAATTACCCAGTGCAGAGTGAGTATGCTTGTGTTGGAAATCTGCTTGCTTAAATTAATTAAGAACCAGTGCACCTCAGGGGTGTTACCTTGTGAATCTGCAAGGGGTTCGAGATCTCGGAGGGGGACAGCCAAGAGCAGAACAAAGCTGCTCTTCTGTTGACAGTGGCTCAGACTGCACTGCTTAGACTAATAAGCCTTGTGCCTAAAAGAGTGACCTGATATGGGCCCTCCATGACTAAGTCAGCCTTCAGAGTGTTTCTTCTGTTAATTAGTCTTTCTGATACCAGCACTGGGCTGGGTACCTCCTGTTGTTCACTATTCTTTTGTGACTCTAGTGTGTGTTTTGCTGTGTTGTTGTCTTAGTTGACTTCTGCCTCTAGTCACCACCAGTGCCAAACATAAATAGGGTACTTGCCAAAGGCCCCACTTGTTGTCTCTTCCCTGTTCTTCCTCCCAGAATCAGCTGAGCTAAATTCAAGTATGCTCAGTATGTGTCACTTGTATTTATATTGCCTTTAGACTTGCAGTATACTGAAGCTTCCCTTGTATTCTTGGTAGAGGATTGGATATATATAATCCATAGTTCATTGCGTATCTTTTCATTCTAAGGTCATTAGTGAGTAAATTCATCTGTCATGTTCTTCCAGCAGAAAGGACAATTTTATGGCTGAACAGACTATTAAAGCTCAGGATGATGGAAGTGTTTTGCATGTATAATGCACTCGATATTTGGGCAATATTTATGCATTTGTGTAGCCCTCTTGGGTTAAGCCTGTGCGTGAAAACTTGCACCAAGTGATGTGCACAGAGTGAGGCCCTTTGGGGCTGCCAGCATGGCTACTGGGACAGTCCAGCAGGAGCTGCTTATATCAAAGATTTAAAGTATTTTGTGCCTGAAGTGGTGGTTGCTAAAGTCTTGATTCCAAATCAAACCTGTCAGAGTGGAATGGGTAAAGAGGATGTAACAAGAAGTGCTGAATGGGACAGGGCAGTTGGGACAGTCAAACCAGCTGCCATTTCCAGCTGTTAGATTTTCCTCCTCTGCCTTCACAGTAGGGATGACTGAGTGAGCCTCACACTGGTTTTCATAACTTATGGATGGATGCATTTATTCCAAGGAATGGGAAACTGTTTTGGTAGTGAAAGTTTAACCTGTGGGCATGCCTTGGGCTTTGCTGTTTATCCAGTATATGTTCTTCCATGTGGCTGGAGGAGCAGTGACTTAAATAATGTTCTTTTTGAATATTGAGTGATGTCTCTGGACTTCATGAAATTATTGTATTCCCTTCAAACAAAGACTGCTTAGCTAATTTGCAGCGCCTATGTGTTTTGAGGGAGACTTGTCAACTAGTTCTTGAGGGAATGTGGTAATTCTGGGGGGAGTGTATTTTTACTGTAGGCAGAAATAGAAGCAAAATCCTGAAAGAAGCCAGGGGAATTACTTTTCCTGACAAAATTCTGAAAAATTTAAAGTTAATCTAAGGAACTAATAATAATAATAGTAATAATAATTTTTGCATATCTGATTTTCTGACATAAAAAGCCTTTAATAATGGTTAAAGCTACAGCACAATTATCTTATTTTTGAGCTTAACCAAGATAATAAAGATGCCTGTGCTTAAGACGGGAAGAAATAACTTGCTGGCTTTTGGCCTGTTGGAGTTAGATTTATTTTTAAGTCTGCAGTGCTTGCTGTATTTGTCCATGTGACTCAAATTGCATCTACTCATTTAGATCTACTGAAGCATGAGTGACTTGGAATGAAAGGTCTGTGTAAAATGGTAGACCTGTGAATGAATAAATAATGTTGATATATGCATATAGTTCTGAGGAGTAAATCCTTAACCATATAATTGAATAGAGAGAAACTGAAAGGGTTGCTGTCAGGTGTCTGAGTTACTTTTTTTTCCCCATTTAAATTGATAGCACACAAGGAAAGCCGCTTAGGTCCCTAAAGAGCTTTTCATGCTGAGATAGTATTTATTTTTTTTTTAAATCAGGTCTAACTGTAAAGAAACTTCCTCTATACAATTCCACTATGCAAAAATAGGTATTCAGTGCTGTGAGGTAACAAGCATGGTGACAGCTCCAAGGCTTGGTTACTGTCAGTTGGCTGAATCCGACTTTAAATAAGAAACTTTGCAGGGGATGGGAAAAGATGCAATGGCTGTACTATTTTATTTTAAATAAACTAAATGCTTAAAAAAAAAAATATATGCCATGAGCCACGCTGTAGTTTGCTCATCCTGTTCATATGTATGCTTTTGTGATCTGTATCGTAATGGTCTGCTGTAGGCACTGTGTGGCATCTGGTGTCTCTCTACCCTTCAAGGCACTGCATGTTAACAAATCATGTAGTCTCTGCCCCCTTTGTTAAGGGACACTTATTTTCCACATAGAAAAAACTGTCTGTTTTTTATTTTGCACAGAACTCTTGTTCTATGGGCATTTAAGATATTTAGGAAGAGTCCGTGTGGGACAGTGCCTGAAGGTACACGTTCACTGGTGGGAAAGGCTGTCACAACCCAGATTGATGTTCTGGGTATAAACATGCTGGCTTCTCCAGGATACCAACACTAATGTATTTTCCTTTTTTTTTTTTTGTGTGTGTGTGTGTGTTTGTATATGTTGTTTTTTTTTTTTTTTTTTTTTGTTTACTCAGCCCCTTCTATGGAGAAGACTTTTACTGTGAAATTCCTCGGACCTTTCGCCATCTGTCATTTTATATTTTTGACAGAGATGTTTTTCGAAGGGATTCCATTATAGGTATGTGTTCATAAATTATTACTTTCTTTTCAGCTTAATTCTGTTAGATTGTGTGCAGTCTTATGAGTTGGGGGTCTTGATAGGACTGATAATGATAGTGTAAGGTATTGCTCAGTATTGTTCTTTTTGTCAGGTGACAAAAATGCCTTCAGTATGACATATTATATGTAAAAAAGTTATGGAGATAAGTGCTGTCTGTTGTGATAGTAGATGTAGATTGCAGTTTAACTGAAATAGGCAATAAAACATTGTTTAAATGTGGATAACATCATTTGTTAGTGCATTAATTTTTCGTCCTAAGTGCAAGGTCTTGAGTTTTGCAGTTTTCCTGGGCTTGTTACACTTACCTGCATGCAGTACTGTTACACTATGATTACCTTAATGATAGGCAGAGTAATAGCAACTGGCCATAGGTACCCCTAATATGGCAATGACACAATTCTGTGGAGGCTATCAGAGCAAACTATCACCTACAGAATAGCTATAAGATTTCTAGTGGCTTTTTGACATTAGCAAGATTTTTGCTTTTCCAGATATTATTTGCTATGCATTTCACCTGCAACAAATTGCATGACACTCTATTTATCTCTTCAGGGACAAAAACCTTGTAAAAGTCTAGTTGTTATTAAGGGAAACAGTTTTCACTTTAAGTCACTTTAAGAGTTTGGATTTTTTTTTCAGCTTTTTATCTCCTTTGAAGTAAGTCATGTATGACTACTGTTTAATTTCAGTATAACGTGGCTGTAGCAGTCAGTGAGATGTATGTCTTGATAGAGCTTGCAGTGAGGAAGTTGTCTGATATTGAGCAACAGGTTGTATAATGCCATAAAATGTATTATGTTAAACTGCATGGGGTGATGGTGCAAATCTCTATGTATTTTTATGTTACAATAGTTTGTAATGCAGCCACAAGGTTTTTCTTTAATTATTGTTTTACATATGAGCTGGGAAACTGGGTCATCGTTCTCTTTATGTCCATAAGTGAACTCGTGTATGTAGCATCTGGCATCCTGGGGAGGAGGGGATCAGTTTCTGGTTGTTGAGTGAGGTTTTGGAAAGCTTTTTTGTTTCTCTAATCTCTAGTGTCCCCCTGTACTGTGACAGTAACAACTCCCTTCTTTCAACTGATGAGTTTTTCATTGTTGAAATTATCTGATCTCCTGGTGTGTCACCAGTTTTCAGCAGCTGCAGTGACCCATCAACAGGCCATGGATTGGGACTTTTCTTGCTCAGGGCTTAATTTTCTCCCTTGCTTGCATTAAGGGTCTCTGAACACTTGATACAAGTCAGAAACGTAAAATTGCAGATAATGAAGTGCAAATTGTTTCATTTTCTCCATGTTTCCTAAGCTCATGTTTTAATAATCAAACTGTGCCATTGGAGGGGAATTACTCAGGAGCTGCTAGAGTAATCTTAAAGGTACTGGGAGCAGTTTATGAAAAGAAGGACTTGCAGAAAATATAAAAAGACTTTTGTTTGCATGCTTGAATGATTGATCAGGTTTCTATTTTTCACTACTTCTTCAGGAAAATGCAATGTTAACTTTTGTATGTGTTGCAGAATCCATAGGTAGGCAAACTGCTGTGTTACCATACTTATGGTAACATTCCACTAGCATCGTGGAATGGCCTAGGTTAGAAGGAACCTTAAAGATCATCTGGTTTCAGCCACCTTGGTTGAAACACAGTGAAGTGGACAGTTTGCACTAGACCAGGTTGCTGAGAGCTCTATCCAACTTGGCATTGAACGCTTCCAGGGATGGGGCATCCACAGCTTCTCTGGGCAACCTGTTTCAGTGCCTCACCACCCTGACAGTAAAGAATTTTTTCCTTATATCTACTCTAAACCTACCCTCTTTCAGCTTAAGGCCATTCCCCCTTGTCCTTTCATAAATGCCATGTAGAAAGTCCCTCTGCAGCTCTCTTGTCAGCCCCCTAAAGGTGCTAGAAGGCTGCTATGAGATCTCCTTGGAGCCTTCTCCAGGCTGAGCAACCCCAGCTATCTCAGCCTGTCTTGATAGGAGAGCTGCTCTAACCCTGTGATCAACTTAGTGGCCTCCTCTGAACTCGTTCCAGCAGGTCCACATCTTTCTTGTGTTGGGGGGACTCAGATCTGGATGCAGGACTTCAGGTGGGGTCTCATGAGCGTGGAGTAGAGGAGCAGAATCTCCTCTCTCGACCTGCTGGTCACGCTACTTTTGACGCAGCCCTATGATATAGCTGAATTTCTGGGCTTCAAGTACGCATTGCCAGGTCATGTTGAGCTTCTTGTCCACCGACATCTCGAAGTTTTTCGCTTCAGGGCTGTTCTGAATCCATTCTCTGCCCAGCCTGTATGTGTGCTTGGGATTGCCCAGACCCAGATGCAGGACCTCGTACTTGGCCTTGTTGAATTTTATGAGGTTTGCACGGTCTCACCTCTCAAACCTGTCCAGATCTACCTGGATGCCATTCCTTCCCACCAGTGTGTCAAAGCCACCACACAGCTTGGTGTCATTGTTGATGTAGCACTAAAAGTCAGAACTCGGGTGTTACTTGTCTACGTTGAGACTTTACAGTCCATGTTAGCTATTGTAGTCTTTTGCCCCCTCTCTTCTTCTGTCTGCTTCCCTTCCGCCTTATTGCAGGCATGTTTTGAAAAGCATTTTAAAGATGTGGAAGTGTGATAAATAGCAATGGAGAGAAGAAAAAAAATCCAGAATTATTGTCAGTTTGATACTACTCTCTAAGTTCTGCTTGTAATAGGAAAATGTTCTGGAGTAACTGCATGTGGTTATTTTCAGTAGTTCGTCTTGAACGGGATTCAGCAGCAGCAAAGCTCAGCAGTGGAGTGTTTTTGAGAAGGGGAACTCTGTCACTGGAACAAAACTGTAGTACCTGAATAGCTGCTCTGTGTGTATCTTCAGCTCAGTCTTAAGACTCAAACATTTTCTGGAAGAGACTTGAGCAAGGAAGGTTTAGAAGAGGTCCCTGCTGAAAAAGTTTGGTCAGAGTAGTGCTAGAGCAAGCTCTTTTCCACCAAACCACCCAATTCTGCAGTTAAGGGCCCTTTGTTTGCATTCCAGAGATCACTTGTTATATTAGGTCATCATGAGATGCTTCTGTTGAAGAAAACGTGGTTACCCATGGTCATCCAGCTACGATGTTTCAGAAAAGGGAGTTGGGGGTTTTGTCTTTCATGCAGGAGACTAATTTTAAGTCAGTATGTTACTGAGCTTGTGAATTTACCTGTGTGTAATCTGATATGTTTGAGCATCTCTTTGCATTTTTTGTTTGGCTGGTTTTGAGGGGGTCTCAAGACAGAGAGAACACAGTGTGTATAGGTCAAAATTGTGAGAATTTGACAGGTCTTTTAAAGATGGTTGGTTAGCAGAGTTCCTTTTGATTCAGTATTTAGCATTTTCAGAACTGTCTTGGTGATATAATACTGGTTTCCAGGGTGACTGGAGCTCAGAGTAGGCACCCTTTTATTTATTCAAATATGAAGTTTGTGATGGTAAGTTCTTAAACTTCCGAAGTGCAACTCAGTGTGTGACAGATGAGAATGCTTCAGCCACCAAAAGCGGAAGGTGTGGGAGCGAGAAAATGAAAAACAAGAACCCCCTGAAACCACTGACATAAACTTCCGAGGAGAGCCAGAGTCAGAAACTGGAATGCATGTGTAGCAGATATGTTTCGGAACATACTGTAGTATTTTGGCATACAGGATGCGAGGTTTGCGCAGATAAAGATATCTTTTGAGTTTGCATGTTTGTTTATTATGTTTGCATTTTCTTAATTGAAGTTGCAGAGTCATCTAGGACTTTGTTAGCTAAACAGATACAATTCTTGAACTGCTGTGTCTTGGAAGAATCTTGGATGCTGGTTGAAATGCATTTTCTTCATTATACCATAGCTTGGTGGATCTGAAATACTTTTGTCTTTTTTTATATAAAATGTAGCAAATATACAGTTACTATGAAAGTAAACTAATCTTAAGTTGTTTAATTGATAGTCTGTCTTGACTGTTACTGGCTAGAGTTTATATACTGTTAGAGTATGTTGAGATGCTTTGAGTAGGAAATGCACTACTGAAAGCAATGGTAAACATAATTTAAAATTAGATGTGTTTGTTCCTGAGTGATGAAATAGTAGTAGGCCAGTTGCTGAAACGTGTATATAGAAGAGCTAGAATAGCTATTTTCCACCTAATTGTTACAATAAGAAAGAATTGAGGAGATGGGGCTAACTTGAAAAACTGTTAATAGATACCCCTCCAACAATAGCGGGGAAAAAAGATACCACTGGCTGGGTGCACTAGAAGGAATATTACAATAGTAGTGCTGCTACATCAGGCAAATGTAAATGTATGTTCTTTAATGATTTTGATATTTGTCAGCTTTTTAGACACATTGACTGAGACAAGCTGTGCCAATCAAGTGGCACCCGTAATAACTGAGGTAGATTGAATGCAGAAAACCATCTCTGTGCTATGCCCCAAGCTGGTGTTCTTGTAGGTGTGTAATGAACAGCTCAGGCTGCCAGGCCGTGACCTTAAACATACAGATCGGTTAAAAAACAGGAAATGTGCCACACCAAGTCACTTAACACTGTGGTGAGAGATTAGTTAATATCATTTGCCCTTTAGGTGACAAGTATACAATTATTTATCCTCTTTTTAAATCAGTGTGGTTTTTTCACCCCAGCACTTCATTTGTTTGGTAACAGATGCATGAAGCTGACTTGCACAACATCTGTGTTAAGCAGGAACTGAAAAGAACAAAATGCACCCCCTGTGAAGTTCTGAGGGCAAAAAAGTCCTGTATTGCGGGATAGTCCCAGTATGCACTGCCCCTGTATTGCACTGAGGAGTAAGAACTTTTCTCTGAAAGTCTGTGATACTCCTGAGGGGAGGCTTGGTTGCCATGCTGATGGGGATGGAATAGTGCTGAATAAAACACAGATGTGAAATGCCGAAGCCTTCCAGTGAATGAGCAGAAAGCCAGCGGGGAGAAGACTAGTGAGTGGTTCTGTTAATTACATTTACTATAACTTAACTGCTTTAAGTCAGCTTCATAGAGGTTGTTAAGTGTTATTACAACAAATTGAATCTCTTGTGGCCATCGTATCCTGGCAGGTTGTAATTGTCTTCCTGGTAGTTGAGGTGAAACCAAGTAAGGCAGTAAAAGAGATTTGGCTTCAGAGGTAGTTAAACTTAGCTGCTCTGGACTAAAGTAGATGAAACCAAATCATAGTTCTTGGAAACTCTCACAGAGTGAAAGCATCTTGGAATTGAAAGTTGTTTGAGGCTTGCCATGTTTGTGGTGCCTTTGTTAATGGCTACTTCAAAAGCTGAGGAGGTATGTTTGTAGAGTTGCCACCATTTATTACCAAACATCAAAGCAAGCCATCTCCTGCTATTAGGTAACTGTTACCAAATGCAGCTGAGGCATCACCTTTTGATTATTGATTTCAAAGAAAAAAATGAAAAAGAATAATTTCTGGTGAACTATGCTTGTTGCTAGCTAAATACAGGAAAGAGCTTCTGATACAGCATGAAGCAGAAATCAAGATGTCAATAGAAAATTGTTACTCTATTTCTTCTACCTTGACCATGGCTTAGGCAGCAGTCACAACTTGGTTTTTACTGTTTCTGTAATGTACTGTTGGATGACACGGGAATAATTCAGCTCCTCAGTATGGTATAAATATGGTTACTAACGAAATAAAGGAAACAGATGACTGTCCCACAATGACAAGTCTCAAGAAGCTATAAACTAGAATTATCCTGAGGTGTTTCTCTACAGTTGCATAGAGAGGCTAAAATAAATACTTTCTACATAAAATAAGTTGTTAGAATGCACTCGGAAAACCATTTAACGTAACAGGTGATCACAAGAGCAGGAAAAGAAAATTGAGCTTTAAAAAAGTGATATATTTTCTTCTTTGTCCTAGAGGTACACGTTATAAACAAAACTACTGAGCATAATGTGCTAGAACCTCAACTGTCCTTGTTTGCAGCCTTCCTCCTTACCTAATGACAAGTGTTAATACGGTCTGTATGTAGAGTATCACCACAGATCCATTGTCCCAGCTTACCTCTGACTACTGTAGTTTGAGCTTTCTGTATTTTCTGCAGTACTTAACTTCTCTCAGCACTAGCAGATATCAAGGAATCTCTGTCTGGTTTACTTGAACTACGTAAAGACTGGGACTGTGAAAGAAGATGTGGTGCAGTACCTGGAAAGGGCTGGTGACACAGGGAATGAAAAGAGATAGTTGTTCAGTGCAGGCAACATGCTCAGGGTCTTGGTGCTTACTCTAAGGCAGACAACAGTGACTGCAAGTCTAGAGTTTAGGACTGCTCTCCCATTGCAACCAAACATGGGCTATACCCAGTGTCTTAAATGCATGAACATTTTAATGGCCCAGAGAGTAACTGTCAGAGAGTTGATACCTGAGGTGTGGTTGGATAGGGCTTTTTTTGTTTGTTTGTTTGTTTTTAACAAGAAGGGAGAGTAGGAATTCTGATGTAAGCCAGGTGAGATCTTTAGGATTGTGACCAGCAAAACCACGCTGATAAAGGATAGTTCATGCAGTGCTGCAGCTTGTGACTTTCAAGGGTAGAATCCACAGCCTACTTTTCTCCACCTTGTTACCCAAGATAAAATCCCTCAAAGGGGAAAAATGGATTTAATAGGTGATACTCTTATTATATTTGGACTGGTGAAACAACCAACCAACCAAAACTGGGGTCTTGCATATCCTATACCTCAGTACTGTGTGTAGGATGCACTGTTGCTGTGCTGGAAGTGTTCTGCCATTATTGCTATTGAATTCTTACCCATGTTAGCAGATGGTGTGATAGTGCCTGTGCTTCATGGTGCACTGCACAGGAGCCAGGAAGGAGTCATTCTGCTGCTTTTAAGGCTCTGAAGCCTTATGTTGCCCGAAATTCTCATACTTATCTTTGTAATTCTCAAATAGGGAGTTTGTTTCATGTTATGGGAGCGGTGAGTGAATTTGTGCTGTTCTTGAACAAGGTGGGCATGTAGCCCTTTTTGTCTTGCAAAGTTTCTGTAGTTTTCTTTGATGAGAAATAACCTTTCATACGGATAATTATAAAATTCTAGGTAGGCTGGAATAGCAGTGGTGCTTCATGTTTCCGAGGTAATTAAAGTTTCATAAGGCTCTCACAGCCTAAAATGTTGATTAGAATTGATTCTGATTTGTTCTTAGTCTTTCCAACTATTCAAAGGGACTTTGTGCATCTTCATATCAGTGATTTTTTAAATGAATTCACTGATATAGTGTGTCTCTGCACTTAACATACTAACATGAAGCAACTTCTGTACAAGCTTCCAGTCTATCTTACTGCCTAATATTGCAGCATATAGGAAACAAAGTAGTCTCTGTTCAGAGTTGAAAGAAGACTGAATTAATTAGGCATTTGGGGCCGTTTAATGTGTGACTCAGGCCTAACCCTCTGCTATAAATTAACTGTACTGCAGCCATTGTTAATGGAGGATGTTGTAATAAAAAAATATTACATTATATTGTTTAAGCTCAATTGGCAGTAATATGCAAAGTTCTGTTGTTTTCACTGTGCAGGTATTCCAAGATAAAGAGAAGATCAAGAGCTCCTGAAATGATCTGGTTTCAGGCTTCTGTAAAGTAACTGTTGGATCACTTTTCAGATGGGGCCTTGTGCCCTTTCAAAATGACAAACTCCTCTCCTGTTGCTGTCTTCTTTTTCAGAAAAGGAATCTTCTACTAGTCTAGCGTATGTCATAAAAATTCGTATATCTCAGCTGCAAACTGGCAAATTGTTATTAAAAGGTGGGATATAATCCTTTAACTGATGCCTAAGCCTTTTGTCACCAACAGGTAATCCAGACAGAAGGTAGCTGTGTATGGATGGAGAATTCCTGTGCCAAATTATCAACTCTGTTATCAGTCTTTTTATGGAGATGTTGACCCTGAATTAACAAGCACAGGCATGTCCAGGGACAAGTTAATGGGCTGCACTGACTTGCCTTGGAAAAGTTTTTGAAGCCAGTGGAGGGAGGGTTGGGCATTGAGGGTGAAGTGCTTCCACAAGCACTTTCCCAAGCAGTGTAGCCAGAAATTCCTACCCTTCTCTGTTGCATATTTCTGCCTCTGTGCCCAAATTATTGACCTTCTACCATGTTCTGTCTACTAGCTATGTTAATGTGACTCTTGAGTGGAGAAGCTGTAAAACAAATCAGTTGAAACAACCTGTGTGTTAAAAATACCAACACCACCCACATGCGACCCCTGGAACTTACTTCTTATTCCCTTCTGTAACAGTTCGTTAGGATACATGGCCGGAATAAAGACAAATACAACGGAAATTCAAACACACAAAATGTCTTTTATTACAGTGAGCATGATAATAATAATAAACTTAGCAAAGAGAATCAAAAACTAAAAGAATACAAAATAACTACTTTATCGGTTAACATTCAAAAAAAATACTATGAACAGCTTTTAATACAGTATTAACTAGTAAAAAGAGAGTTAAAGGGATACCAAAAAAAGGGATCTTAACACAATATTACGGATAACTCTTAACACGATATTGGTTAGTAAAAGGGGAATTAAAGGAACACTAGAAGGATATTAAAACATTTGTTTTCTCGGTTGCTTCCTATCAGTAAACTGTGCTTACCTACACAGACCGGCCAGGGCTGTCAGGATGTGCAGCAGCTGGTCGGCACCCATGCTTAGCCAGCATCCCTGTGGAGCAACACAGTCTCGATGGAAGGATGAGTGTCACTCAACTCAGCAGTGCTGACACCCCATTTTATCAGTCCCACATTACACTGCATAGGGCCAGTACGCAGTATAAGGTGATGCCTGAGTGGCAGCCAAACACGGCCTGTTCATTATCTAATAGCAACAGTCTGCGCGTGCCCTACTGTGGGGCAGGGGGCGAGTGACCCCTGCCTACATAATCTTCCTCTCACCATCATCTTTCTCACCCCTATGTATGACCTCTACCATTGTGTTTCAAGGGTAGATATATCCATCTTGCAGTATGTAGCAAAACCAAGGAAGAACTCAGCTCTGATAATAGGGGATATCAAGCTGACTTGCTAAAAAGCACAATAGACCTTACAGTTAACTTGTGTCATGAAGTTACATTGTACAATACTCTAGCTGGTTTCACATCCGAATATGATTTCTTTCTCACGCCTCTATGCTCCATTGATCATCTAATTCAAAAGTACACCCCTTAGACCTTCCCTTCCCACAGAATGTTTTTTTTTTTCATTGTTTGGTTTTGTTTTGGATTCACTCAATTTCCTCAACAGTTTCAGTACAGCCTGCTGAGAGGACAGGGGTGCATGGTAGGGAAAGTGGGAGGCTCTTAAGTCTGTTGGTACCATGGATTGTAAAGTGTGTTTTGTACCCTTGAGACCATCAGGGGCCTAGGTAATAAATTCACTCATCCCTGAGCTGGCTGCTCAAGTAACGGGTTATTGGTATATTGTTTTTTCCCTAAAGAGAGATTCACAGAGGGAATGGGTCAGGTGTGGCATATTGCATCTTTGTTTTGAACACAGGGCTTAGGATTTAAATATGGCAGTGAAGATCTGTTCAGTCTAAAGTGGGGGGACGTAGGAAAATTGCTGCCATATGGGTGAAAAAGCATTCAGTAGTGTCTGAGGTTTTACTACCTTCCTCCATTCTGAGGTCTGGTGAGTGTCAGGCTTCAGAAAGAGATTAGATGAGAACATCTAACATTCAGATAAGAACAAGGCTTTCCTTGCTGGTCTTACTGCTGAGAATCTGACTTTTGAAATTACACCATATACTGTTCAGTGTGCTCTGCTGTTTCCTGCCTCCTCCCATACAATTTCTAAAGCCTTAAACAGACACAGACTTCGCAGCCTGGGGCGGCTCTGAGGAAACCAGCAGGAGTGGCTGGATGCCTCAGGTGCAATGTTTAGAGTTTCTTAATGCTGTCGGGAAGCCACCCAAGTCTTGAGAAAGAGTGCAAGACAATGTGCTAATGTTTGGGAGCACGCCAAAGAACCACAAAGAGGAAAACATCCTGTAAATGAGTGGTGGTAAACCTTTCCGACCTCTTGTGTCGGGTTTACCTTCAAGCAGAATTATAGGTCCTTATTGTGTAGTGTCAGGTCAAATGACAGGTGCCAAGGGCTTGTAATTATTGGCCTGGATTTAACCTAGTTTTGGTGAGGCTACAAGTTGTTTGAGCCAGGTTGGATGTAGGTCAGCCAGTGGCAGAACAGTAACTGTGTAGAGTAGGGCAAGGACCTGACCCTGCTCAGCACCTGCACTGTGGCTTATGTCGATCTTGTGAGGAGGAATATGGTCTGGAGAGCACATGGGCTTGGCTGGTGCAGGTGAAGAGTTAATAACAGAAATTGTGAGGGACGCTCCTGTACACAGAGAACTGTTTAACAGGGCAGATCAGACATTCTGCCCTATCAGTAATGTACCTTTGTATATGTTTAGAGGGACCAAAGTGTAGGCCCTTTTTTACTGTCCCTTACCTTTGTGTTTTGTGGTTTTTTTTTTTTCCCCCAGTAGACTTTTCTCCTTTGTGAATCATTTGGTATGCAGTGGAACCCTCTGGATTATAGCCAGCCCAGTCAATAAGTTTCAGTCATTAATAAGACTTGCTTGTGTGCAGAGCAAACAGTGCTGTTCAAACAGTTTCCTAATCAAAACAGTTGTAACACCATGTTAACCCCCTCAAAGCGGGAGGCATGTGCCATTACCTGTGAACACTTTGTGCTGCAATTATGTACTGACTTTGTGGTCAGACCCATCTGGGTTATCCTGTCACCCTTGATGGAGAGCAGTGGAACTCCCTGCTGAAGGGCGGGGGCAGCGATCCCATCGTTTATGCTACGTACAAGTGCAGATATTGCTCCCTCCTTGAGTTTCCTGCAAGGATGCTCCCTGCATGGGGAGTGACTGAATGAGACTGTGGGTGAGAGTGTTTGGCAAGTGTGTGTAACACTGCAGTCGGGTGGAGAGGATTTCTGCAAGAGATTAAAGGGTACAGCAAGGATAGGAAGCAGTGAAAGTAAACAATTTCAAGTAAAGCCCAAAGCAATTATTGGGAAGTCATGCATTCAAATGTATTTCTCTCAAAGTGTTTTAGAGAAACTAGGTTCCCCACAAACCAAAACACAGACATCACCACGTAGATTCTCAGCAGCATGACTTGGTGTCTCCTGTAGCACAGTTCTGATATCTTATTTTACCCTTTCTGCCATATTATTTTGTAGGTTTGTGTAATTACTCCTTTTCTAAGAAGTTTCAAGTCACTTGCTCTACATATCCAATAAAGAGGCTGGTAATGAATCTACCATGTTAATCTCTAGTTAAAAGTTTGACAGGAGATGGATCTGGTAATCTCTAAAGGACAAGCCAGGAGTAGGAGAGTGTTGAGGGCAGAATGAGCAAGACTTGGGAGTAATGGGTCAGAAGTTCTGTGGAAGCTAGAGCAGAAATCCTGGCAGACTCTAGGGAGGGCATCTTCAGAAGGATGGCAGAGTACTTTAGAAACTGGGACTGGAAATCTGGAAACTGTCACCAAAGCAGCCCGACAGAAGAATGCAGCAGCAGCTGCAGCACGGTATGAGAAGCAGCCCAGCAAACAGGAGGGATGGGTGAAGCCATCCAGCAACAGCTAAACAAAAAGGCTGTAATTTGAGGGAATGCTGATGTGTAACAACTTGCTGCTGGGACTTCCATAAGCTTTTAGATTTCAGAAGGGAGAATGCTTTGTGTTTGCCATTTTTGTAGTCTTCCACTGTGTGTGTGTCTTTTGTTTGGGGTTTTTTTTTTGCTTGGTTTGGTGTTGTTTTCTTTTTTAAAATTTATTTTCTTTGTAAATGCATTCTGTCAACACTTTCTGAGGTAATGCATTACTGATGTCTGGTCAAACTGCATGAATTTAGGAAGCCTTGGAAGTCTCTTTCCCACTAGGACTGTATCCATTGGTGATGTTTTATCCAACGGTATTTGGTAAAAGAAAGTGTGTGTTTCTGTAGCAAAGCAGTGGTTGCAAACTGTATGTGAGCAACTCACTCTAGCAGAGAAAGTCTGCTACCAAACCACATTGCCAAAAACCAGCTTTCTCGAGCCTTGTCAGTGTCTCTGACTGTCCTGGATTCTTTCATTTTGAACATGCTGCTTTGCTCAGTGCCTGGGGAACCACCCAACCCAAAGCTGCTTTCTGAGGATCACGTGCTCCTCAGGCATGCCACGCTCAGCTTTGTGTATACAAAGACAGACACTTGGAAGAAGTTTCATTACCGCTCAGAGAGTGCTTTACATAATGCCTGAGAGAGATTGGGCAAGACAAAAGTTTCCACTCTACGTATATATTAGTCCTTAGCATTCATGTACATTGGTTCACAGCATGGAACAGGCTGCTGTTACCCTCACTACCAAAACAGCTAATTTGATAGGGATAAGAATGGTGAGAAAAGGTGATAGTGAAAGGTCTACAGGGGTTTTTTGGGGTGGTTTGTTTTTTAATCTTTACAGTCAGGGGTAGTACTTGGGTGGCTCTGTGTTGCAGAATGCAAACTCTTGAAAGATTTGATTGAGGGATGTGAGTCAGCAGGGCCTCAAAGTGCAGATCTGGGAATCTGTTGGGACTTGACATCCCTAGTTGTTGCCCTTCCCCTACAAAACTATGTAGTGAAAAGCCTCATATTGTTAGCAATAACCCATGCATGGATCTTCATTTTGGGATTTTTATGGACATCTACCCCAAAAATCTCTCTCCAACAGTTTCCAGGCTTTTCTTCCCACAAGTTTAATTGCATGTCAAAGAAATAAGAATGATGTTTTTACAGTAAGCATACTTACAAACTTGTCTGCAGGGCCCAGCACTTCACTCTTTTAGGTGAGTATGATGTTAGGAATTTGAAGTAATTCACAATATGAAGTGGAAAAAGATGCTTATCAGAATTATGCCATCATTATGTACTGTGTAAGGGAGGATGCCCCAAAAAATTCTTTCCTTGCTCTAAAGCCTTTCTTGAATAGGACAGTCCTTAAATCATTGTTTTAAAAGTTGGTTTTGATGGGAATGTACTTTTGGGAAGCTCCAACGTATCTTAAACTGTGCTTCTGTTTTGTTTTATTTCCAGGAAAGGTAGCTATACAGAAAGAAGATCTTCAAAAGTATCATAACAGAGACACCTGGTTTCAACTACAGCATGTTGATGCTGATTCAGAAGTACAGGTGAGATTGTTGAGGAGCTATCTTAGCAAAGGAGTATTTGTAACAAGGTCATGGCAGCTTTATGGTTTTCATAGCTCTAGGACAGATGTGTTGTTTCTCTACAGAAAGGAAGTTGTGCCCATTAATGTGGCTTAGGGATTTAATTTCGGTGATAACCACGAGTTGAATTACAAGTGTGCATAAATCAATGGGGGGCAGGATTCTGCCTACAGGAATAATTAAAACTTTGTGAACTATCAGGGTCACTGATTCAAGGAGGGATGTGTTTATCTCAAGGATCAAATAACTTCAGGCCCTATAAATAAATATTGATTCCTCAGGGAGTGGAACCATCTTGAAAATAGTATCTTCAAGCACTATTTTAAATAATTATGGTGGCAGGTTGTCACAGGAATTGCAACAAGTACATCTCAGACATAAAAAACACTCCTTGCCAGATTTCTAGCCCATGTTCCAAACAATGGGAATGGCTGGTAATTGTATTGTTTCAGCTTCATTTAGGATTTAGTACTTTGCAGATTTTTGTACACAGCAAGACTCCTCTGTTTTTGTACTCAACCTCTTTTCAAGCAGATTCTATTTTCTATTATGATATTAGATCTTATGAAAACCGTCATTACAACAAAGCAAGAAATTAAAATGATGTAACAGGATACCAAGCCAGTTACTTTTTTCTTTTTCCTGTAAGTATATATTACAGATCACTTTTGAACCACAGTATTTGCTTAGCAGGCCACAGACATGAGTGTCTGACCTGTGCAAGTCCCAAATAAATGCAGGGGGAAATGCTGCTTAGGTACTGCCATGTGGTAGGGTTGGACATGTCTTTTCAGTCTGTGTGCAGGTCTGCACATACCAGGTTGAAAAATGACACTTAAAAGACACACACATGCCAACATATAGTGTGGTTATGTGGGGTGATGTGGATGTGAAAATACATTCAAGGTTAGGTTTCCATTTTATTTGGAGAGACAAATAATGTACCGTTGTGCATGTGATACAAAGAAAGCCTTCTGACAGCCTGTTCAGACTGTGACTTTCTCTAGAAAAATATTGATCTTTAATGCCACATTTCAATGTCACCAGTGATGGAAAGGCTTTTAACAGCCTTTTAACTTTGAGATCTATTCTGTTTACTCTGTTCTCCCTGTCTTCTTACCCAAAGCCTCTTATGACGCTGCCTTTAGAACAGTAGATTTACTGTTTATTTCCTGTAGGATAAGAAAACTTTCCCTTTGTAATTTATCAATTGAAGCAGGCCAATATTTGGATAAGCTTCTGCATTGTTTATTTTGTTACAGTATTTACAGAGTGAGCTTGTGGAAGCTTTTTAGACCAGGGTGCTTTCTAGGACAGTACTGGTAATGTAAGCTGTGAACTCATAACAGAAAGGTTTGCAGGCAGCTCTAGCTTTTGGAGGGATGAGGAGCACAATATTTGCTGGAAGGCATGTTCTCTGTAATTGTTTGTACAGTTTATCACTTCCGCTCTTTGTATCTTTACAAGAGCCTGACTGTTAAAAGCTGTTTCTGGGCTCCATGATAAGCATTTATAACAACTAATGTAAATATGAACAGTTCTCTGATGATTTTATCCATTTACTTAAATATTCTTTGGTCTTTATGTTATGGAGTCTGCAAGAGGGCTTTGTTTTTCCATAATACCAGAAGCAAATTTGTAAAGGTTTCATATGAATTCTTATGCAAGTGAAAATAGCCAAATTAAGTATTTTTGTGTTTGTACGTTTTTACATTTGCGGTATCTCAGTTGTTTTTCCAAACACTTCTTCATTTATAAGAGAAACAAGGAATACTTGTGTTAATGGCAGGTATTTGTGCAGCGTTACTCAGTTTTTGTGCAATTTAAGGAAAATAATTTGAGAACTTTTTAGTGAATTGAAATTTGCAGTGAATCATGCAAATACCAGTAGTATAAAAGCAGTTTTACCACTATCAGTTTTATCATTCTAGCAGTTGTTCCCATTTGCTGTATAATCTAGTGGATTAAACATTGAGCTGTGTGCCAGGGAACTCATGCATCTTCTGTTTTTGTCAGCCAGTGGCTTTAATACTGTTTTCCGTGTTGTAGAGCACTTCATGGCTATTTAGTTATGCATCACAGCACCGTATTTAGGTAAGCTACTGTCACTCCAACACTTGGTGAGAATAAATGTCAGAAAGAATGTGACTAGAAGGTCATACAATCAGAGTGAGGAATTAAAACAAGAAAAAAGAGGCCAGGTTTCTAATTCTTTCTAATTCATTAGGCCATGATATGCAAGAAACTGGGTGACAGTGATAAACTGTGTAGGACTTTACTGTGTGCAAAGCCTGAAAATATTCAGGTTTTAAGCAGACCAGTCAGCACAGTCAGAAACTCAAAACCAGCTTAAAAACTATGGATTGTTGAAATATTAGTGATACTGGATGCCAGGGTTCTTGTGGCCCAATTCTGAGACATATTTAGCGTCATATTTTCAGAACAGAAAGACTGATTTGAAATTATGGATAGTAACATTTGCCATGTAAGGACTGATATTTTGAGCTATCTGAAGTTTAATGAGTAGAATTTAAAATGTTGTTCAACATGGTTTGTACTTCACTTGTGTTTCTTTACATTTAAAAAATCAGTAAGTACAACCTTGTTAAACATTGCTTCCAAGGTGTTTAGCTCAAGACTTTTTTTTTAATTCAGTTTTATGGTTTTACAACATTGCTGATTCTTGCTATCTTCTAAAGGTGCTTTGTATTGTCAGGAGTGAGATTGACTTCATAAATTTTATTGCAGGTAAGGATGTTACTGACAGCTGGAGTGCGTTAACTGTCAGACTACACACGTGGTTTAATGCCACCTCCATTTGTTGCTTGACAGCAAGTAAAGGAGTATGGCATGATTGCTCATCTTGAGATAAAAATGAGGGCATTTTCTGTCTAGGCTAAGTGCCTGCTAAGAGGCCTGTGACCTCAGCACCACTGATGCCGTTTAGTCTCACATGAGCAGCACAGGTGGGACTGTGCAGCTGCTCAGCCCACAGATGCAGATCAGGCATTACCACTTGCATGCCCTTTGTGGTTTTGGTTCATTGTTTGGTCTTGCAAACCTGCCTATTTGGGATAATCATCAGGTGCTTCTGAATTTCCCTTCATTGGGCGACAGTAACCATCAGAACACAGTGCTCTGTCATTCAGCAATGGACTGTAACTGCCCCTTGAGGTTGGTAGGCTTTTATTCTGTTCATCAATGCCCCCACATTTTACTGGCTGGTTTTGCTCTCACCAGTTTGAAAATGGTGTATTGTGTAATCTACTCTTGTCCTGAATGCTGTTTAGATATAGCTGGCTGATGAAATAACAGCTGTGCTCTAGGTGCTTAAGTTTGAGCAGCTCTGTGGAGAACAAATTATGAAACTCCAGCAAAATTGTATTTGTGGTTGGCATACAATATGAAATGACATGATACGTGAGTATTTCCTTTTTATATATAGACTAAAACATTAAATGTGATCAGGAAGTTTTATTATGCAGAGTACAGAATGAAAGGTGACCGCAGCCATTAATGCATAATTTATGGCTTAACTTTCCGGACTGGAAAACTTCTTCTGAAAGTATGAAGCTATAACCAGGTGGGTTTGTGCACGTTTAGTTTAAGGAATTTTAAGTTCCTGTCTTCTGAGGGAGCCTACCTCCTCCTCAGTAGGACCATACTGTGCCCAGAGCTAAACACCCAGTGTCTGACAGTACAAAAGCCCAAGCATTTCAGTGAGAAATAAAACAGGAATTAAGCCATTACTGAAAATGGTCTAACTTCTGTATTGAAATAGACTATGAACAAGCAAGCAGCTTCAGCTGGAAGGGAGGGACTACCAGCAGAAGAGACAGCTTTCTAAGCTCTTTGAAGTCTGTAAGAGCATGATGTTGCACACTTTCCATGGGACCTGTTTCTTTTCTACTAGTTGTTTGTCTTTCAGGATTTGCATTCTCATGCTATTTGAGGTCTGGAGGCAAAAATTGCCCTGCTGTTGTGTGTACATGTCTTTTGATCCATCAATGTTTGCCTTTTCTTCACAGAAGGAAGTTTACCCAACAGTAACTGATTCAGATATTTGCCTAGGGCTGTAGATGACAGATGCTCTCAGCGGTCCATGTGTTCTCAGCGGAATTTAAGCCCAAGTGCACATGCAATCTTTAAAAGGCCTTTCCTGTTTTTGAGTAGTTCTCCCCTTTATTTTTTTTTTCACAGTAATTTCATAGTTTAGGTCTGTTTTGTGACATTTGGGCTTTGCAACCTGAATACCCTTTGTGTGCATGTAATCAGTGGAGTGGTTAAAGATCCAGAGATATTCTGATTAATATTGCTATACACCAGCATACTCCAAACCATGTAGTCCGTATATGCCAAAGCAGGGGAGAAATAAAAGGAGAATTAGATCATTCTGACATGTTTGCCTGTGCAGGCTCTTGTTTTAAAAGTTCCCCTTTTCAAGTGTGCTTTGAGTTACTTCCTCCACAGCACTGACAAATGTGAAATGGTCATGTCCTCTTACAGCTGAGTTCTCAGTACTAAATGACAGAGTGCTTTTCCAAAGCCAGTCATGCTCAAGGTCTTATGTAAAACTCATTGTTGGGGCAAAAAAAGTCTGACAAAAACTTGAAAATTGCTCATTTCCCTTTCCTTCTCATAAGAACTTTGATGTGTCTGAAACATATCTATTTGGCTATCGACTAAAAAAAAATAAAAGGCATGTGAAGGGCAGATAACCAACACTGAGGAAGCAAATTGTCTCACATTTTAACCTTCTGTACTCAAAGCTTTGTGCAAAAGATTTACTGGTGTTAAGTACTTTCTTCAGACACCAGAAGCCCTTCTTCCTCCGTTCACCACATTAGCATTTTGTCTACAAAGGCCTTTGACTACTGTTGATTAAACATGCCTGTTCCGGAGTATGGACTGATATGAGTGTCATGTGGTGTACAAGACTTCATTAGTGGAAAACATTACTTAGAGGTATGTATGGAGAGTACACCTAAAATTCTTTTGTTGTGCTGGACTTCACTGCTGGCTCTGAAATACTGCCTCTGTATTAGCTAACGAATCTATCCAGGGCACTTTGTGCTCCTCAAAAAAACCTTTCCTCCTTTGTCATCACCTTCCCATTGAATGCAGAATCTTTATTCCAAGTGTCAGGCTTCATGAATGAAATCTTGGCCTTGCCAGGGTGGGAGTTTTGCCATGAGTTCATCAGAGCCAAGGTTTCACCACAAGCCTTTGAATTAGCTCTTCTTCATTCAGTCCTGTGTGACAAAGAAGTTTACTGCAGAACTGCAAAGGAAGCTGGAAGTGTGTTACTGTGTTTTTTTGGTTTTTTTTTTTTTTTCACTCTACCTTCATAATATTGTGGGAGTTTCCACATACCCTCATGTATCTGCCTATTTCCTGTTCTGTGTAAATCAATGCTCTTTATATTTGCAGAACAAATCATGTTGAACTGCAGTGACTCTGATGCTAATGGTTATGTAAGGATATGTATTTGAAGATAGACAAGGCTGAACAAATTGTCTTTAGAAGAGCAACTGTATAGGCCTGTTTCAGTCCAGTGACTGATAGAATTACTTTATCTGTTGAACAGTTAAGAGCATTGCATGCCCACTGTCCAACACTGATATTTACTATCTTTGTGTAAGTATTTAAAGCTCCTGGTGTAAAGATGAACCACTGACGCATTTTGTACAACCTACTGTAAGCATGGGTATATGCAACTTGTAAAAAGAAGCTGCTTCCAGGTTTGGTATCAGCTCTCTACCGCACACAGGAAATAAATGGGTGTTACCCTCTGTTTTGTGAACAGTGGCTCTTAGGTTTCTGTCTTTTAGTTATTTTGAAAAGAGATGAAATGTCTGTTTTGATAGGGTGGGGAGATTCTCAAGGATAAATGCCTACTGACAGAATTTTTTCAGAGAACTCAGCCATGCATCAGCAATGGTAAATAATGTTTGTGGTAAAGGAAAAGACCAGCTATTGACCAGATCCTGCTTTGTGGCAAAATCTGCTCCCTATGTAACTGTAAGAGGGGAGCACTAAGACTTACCACCACAAAGGACTAAGACAGTCAGTCAGGTTTTGGTCTGTTACTCTTCAACAGCTAGTCTGTAACATGGCATGTGGTAAGGAGCACCAACTTCTGAACAATACTGACGTGGTTTTAAAGTAGCATACCTGGGTTTTGTATCTGCAGGACACAATTTGTCTGTGGAAATTAAAACCTTTCATTTACACTATCTACACAGTGTATCTCATCAAAGTATTTGAGAGGAAAACATGATTGATTATAAGGATTTTGACCATATGGCTGCATTCTCCCTTTAGAGAAACAGTAAAGTTAACATTGTACCCTGTGAAGTTGTTCGCCAGGTATTGAGCAGTTCTGACAAGCCTGCACATACGCAGAGCAAACAGTCATCAGTTCTGCTTTGCTTAGCATTTATGAATCCATGCAGTGTTCATTAGAGCTGTTGCACTTTCCTCAGCGATAGACTGGTCCCGCTTCTTGTGTGCTGTGGCCCAGCACGCTGTGGCCCAGCAGGCAGGCCCTGATCTGGAGCATGATCCTTAGACCTTTCCCAGCTGCCTGCTGCCCCCTGCTAAAGGAAGGAGCAGCTGTTACAAGCAGCAAATGTAGACAGCAAACTAACTCTTCCTCCTGCTCGCAAACCTGCTGTTAGGCTGTGACCTTACGTGCGGCTGCTGATAATACTGCAGGTTTGGGTTTACCTAAAGCAAGAGCTGCACCCTTGGTCTTTCCTCCCCCACTCCCTCTAGGGCAGCATGTAGTGAACCCTTAGAGTTTGGCTCAGTTTTATTGTTTGCTTTTAAGCTTTATCAGTGCCAGAAAGTGACATCTTAGAAAGTTGCCTAAGAGGGTTTCAAAGTAGGCAGGATCTGTCCAATAACATTTGCTATATCCTGAAATAAAATTTGCAAAGACAGAGAAAACTACAACACAAGTTGTTCCCTAGCTTGGAATGGTCTGTGTGCAGCACTGAGTTCTTCTAATGCTCATTTCTCCAGACAAATTGTAGCAAGAGAAAATAAACCAAGGCACCAGGGCTATCATAGTCCTAAATTTGAGATCCAAAACAAACAACAAAAAAATTGTGCTGGCATTAGTCACTAGTGGGCTGTGGTTCATGTCACCAGCTTAGCCTAGTCCTCTCCTACAACTCACCCACCTCCAGGAGCTAGGATGAGACTGCCTGCAGTAACTCTTTATCAGCAGGATGAGGAGTGAAGAACCAAAAAGCACTCACAATCAATCCCTCTTTCCACGCAACTGAGCAATAAGCAGAGTTGAGCTGTGTTGGGAAAAGTGTCCCCATATGGGATAAATGTTTGGAAAACTTCCATACAGGTGCACTCACACCTTGGAGGGAAAAGTTCCCAGCAAAATTGAGTAGGCTAGTGAGAAGTAGAAGGGTGGGTGATCACAAACCTCTTGTCCAGCAGGTTTAATAGTAGACAACTACGTTTTCCAGGAGTGTTTCAATCCACAGTAACTCATAGGTGCAACTATGAGTTCTCCTAACTCAAGGAGAAAGGAGGTGGTTGGAGGCAGGCTTTTCCTGTATCTAAAAAACCAGGACCTTGAATCTGCTTTTTCTTTTCTTTGTAAACTTTGATCAGTTTCAAGTTTGGTTTTCAGATAACTGTGTAATAAAGGGTATATTTAACAAACATAATTTGTTTTTTTCCTCTGCAAGACCTTTCAAAAGTTTTATTTGTTACTAGTTTCCTTTTGAATACTGTCTACTTACAAGAAATTCATTCAACAGATGGCTTCTCTAATCAATGGCTGAAAAATGGAAGCTGGCTGGCCCCTTTAAGTGATGTTAGATGTGATTAGGAAGGATGAACTCACCCTCAGTATCAGCTGGACTTTATGGGAAAGGAAGTGTTCAGTAGTTGAATTGGCGCTCCGTCAGCTTGTTCTTTGAGAAGGTTCTATCCTTCCAAATGAGAAAGTTATGCTAATAAGCATAGCTGCTTCTAGGAACATCCTGAAATATACTCTTTAATGGAAATGTTTTGAGTAATTACTACATTCTACTTCAGAATTGTCAAATCTCCAGATTTTTCTGAGGTTTTTTGATGTGCTGAAGGGAAAAAATGTTTATGACCTTAAAGCCCAGGACTGAGCCTAGATTCAGGCCCTGACTCCAAAAGAGGGATTCTGTCTGAGCGGGATCAAGGCACTGTTTCAACTGTAAAACAATTTTTTTTTTTTTATCCTGTTGCATTATCTAACCTTTCCTTCTTATGAGTTTTGTCTGTAACTGCACATCTACTACAGTTGGAGACTCTTGTTATTATCACAGTAGTTCTTTTACTAATAAAAATATTTCTTTCTTTCTTTCTTATGAACTGTCAGTACAGATCATGGCAATTCCTTGTTTTTCTGGTACTTTTAATCCATTTAGGTTGACCTTGTTGCATAGATTAACTTTTGATCTTATGATACTGATTTATTGCAGTTTTCAGTCTTCAAACAATGAGTTACCTGGTATTTTGTAAACCCAGCTAATGCCACTGTACAGGAGTAAACTTATTCAGATGAATCCGTATGTTTTGCCTAATTGATTTGGGAAAAAGAATTCTGTTCTGTTTATGTAGGAGAGATGGATGTGACAGCCAAATGCAACACTTCTGGGTTTTACATTAGGTGGGCTGTGGTGTTAATTGTTTTATTTAAAATGAGACAAAGTCTGGCAGGAGTCTTGTTTTGAAACTAACACACATATTTGGGTCCTTCCCTGTTCAAAATGCCAGCAAGCTGCTGTGATGCCTCTGCAACCATGGGCTTTTATACAGATTGGAGAGGCTGCCTTCCTAGTTTTCTGGATAAACACCAATATCATCTGCCACATGTGCTTGAAAGGTCTCTGTTCCAGCCCTGGCATGGGAAAAACTGTTACTGAGTCAGAATACTAAAGGTATAACTAGGGGATAGAGGTTTAAAGAGTGAAAGAGTGAAGTGCAGGAAAGTGTGAAATGTCCATTCAAGGTAGTGGAGAAAGAATGGCACTGAGAAAGGGAATACGCTAGGAAGGGAAGAGAATGAACTGCAGCAGTAAGAAACAATCTCATAGGCTTCTTCAGGACAAGTATTCAGGCACTGAGTTCAGCATTTGTTTATACTGCTCAACCTAAGAGGACCAGGGAATGACCTTGAACTGAACTTCTGTGTGTCCATGCTACTTAGTTGTTGCTGCACTCCTAGCTGAACTTTGAACTGCCTTCACCAGCTTTCGATATATAATATCTTAGCCTAAGTCATAATAAAGTTAGTGAGATGGTAAGGAGATGAAGACTGTCTAATAGTGTTCAGCATGGTTGAATGTTTTTTTTGTGGGTTTTTTTTTCGGTTGTTTGGTGTAGTTTTACTGATACTTGTCTCACAATTTAGATTGTTTAATAAATTTTATTTTTAGAATGTTTAAAACATATAGGTGTTTAAAACATTGATTTATTTAAAATATATGTTTAAAACATATTGATTTATAATGCACTTCTGTGGTAGCTTTTCAATGATACTGTTGCTTAATATTTGCTTAATATTTGAAATGCTGATTATAGATAAAACTCCAACACAACATTTTTATGATACTCCTTATCCTTTAATTGGTAAACATACAGAGATAAGATAATGGTGGCAAGTATGCACTGAAATTTACTTAAATGGCTACTAATCTGGATTCTCTGGCAGTTGAAAGACATTAGGTACACAGTTGTTACTTAGTCTTTATACTTCTGGAGTTACTTGCACTAGCTGGCTTGCTTTAGTTTAAGTTGAAATGGTCTGACTGACTATATGTAAAACTAACTTTTTGGTGTTTCTGATGTGTTTTAGGGGAAGGTCCACCTTGAGCTGAGACTGAGTGAAGTAATAACAGACACCGGTGTCGTCTGCCATAAACTTGCAACACGGTAGGATTTGAAATGTAACTGTAGAGTTATGAGAAAGACACAGATTACGAAGAGTGTGCAGTGCTTCATTTAAAAATAGTTAGAGGAATCAGAACATTGATTTGAATCAGAATGTTGTTAATCAGCTATATCCTTGAGTTTATAGGATGTGAGTTTTTTTCATTTTCTCCTTCTCTCCACATTATCATTTTCTTCATAATAGCCTTAAATGTTGATAAAGCTTTTATCCAATTTAGTCATAGCATAAATACTAAAAAGGCATAAAAGGGTAATACAATAATGTCCTTCTAATTTGCATTAAGGACCTTACGAGTTAAGCAACTTCTAGCACAACTTGTGTGGTGACAGCGTGTTACAGAGTTGACTTAACAAACAAGTCTGCCACCAGTTTTTAAAGCAGCCTCAGGATCAGCCATCCAGTCACATTCAAGTTGAAACATAGATCCCACAGGACTCAGATGGGAGTAAAGATTTGGCTGTCCTCTGAGTAGGAGTCTGGAAGACCATTGCCCTCTGATCACACCAAACACCTTTCAGGTGGCTACTTCAGAAGCAGTAGCAGAGCTGGTTGACTTCTGACAGGTCCTACCAGAGCTCTGGAGTAGGTACATTTGAATTCTTTCTCTCTGCAGTCTGCTGTGAAGAGGCAGAGTGAATAACAGGGATAGTCTGGTGCAAGTTGCTTTGTAGGCTCTGAGTTCCAGTGAACTTGTTAACTAGCTGCTGTATCTCAGAACACAAATTGCTGTGTCAGTATAGCTTTGCACCACCTGGAGAGCCCAACCTTCCTCTAACTGCTACCTGAGGACTCTCATTATGTCATTTTCCATTGCACAGCTTGAATATGACCAAAAGGTGACCACACGTTCTGAGAAACCAGAGCTCAAACTTGAATCTGCCAAATCCTAGGCTGGTGTCTTTCCTTGAAGTGTTGTTTGTATTGCTGTAGGTCCTAGGACTTTGCAGAAGAGGGGGAAGTAAAGGTGGGAAAAGGCAGTTTCTTCCCTTTCTACTCCAGTGTGTGTCTGCTGTGAGAGAGAGTATATGCATGTGTGACATATAGGACAGTGGACTTACCACTGAGCTTGGATTGTCCTCAGAGCAGGCCTGGAGGATGCTGTGCTTAGAGAAGAGAGCACAGTTATACTGAGTACCAGGTTGGGAGGCTTTTTGCTTTGGCCTTTCTGGAGATATGTATTGCACTCCTTAGAGGAGTGATACAGCCACAGAGGCCTCTGTCCATGTGTTTTGAACCCCAGTTGTGGGTTAAGACCCTGTGATGTTTGTAACTCTGCAAACATAAAGTAGCTGAAACATCCTTCCACTCTCACCATGTTCTATTTTGAATAGTTAGATGGTATAGAGCAGGGCCTTCAGAAGTGTTTGCCTCTCTTGGTTTTGTTCCAAGAGCGTGTGTCATGCCACAGCCAGTTTTCTTTCAAGGGTTTTGTCTTCTGTTAAGTGAGACCTGATAACATTACAGTACCAATGAATTTTTCAGTGAAAGTCCTGAAATGCTAGAAATAGGTGTCTGCATAGGTCCTGCTATATATGTAATACATGCAGCTTCTTGCTTCATGGAAAGCAATAAGAGAGTGACTACTTTTAACAGTGTGGCAGTGTGCAGCATGTTTGTCTACCTGTCTGTTCATTTAGCCAGACAGGTTTTAAGTCTTTATTCAAATTTTTGCCTATATGGCAATGATTTGAAGAGTATTCCATTAAATTTTTACAATGCAGAGAAAAAACTTAGATTGGTTTGCAAAGCATTTTGTAACCGTAATTTGCAAGGTATTGTTCAGTAAATACAGTATATTAGCTGCAATGTGCAGAAAAAGCCTGAGGTTTTAACCACTGAATCATAATGAGCCCTTGTCTCTTAGAAACAAAATTTGAAAATCAGAGCTCAAGCAAGCTTTTGTCTGCTGATAACTTTTCCCTTTTTCACCTTCTCTTCTGTATCTGACCTGGGCACTCAGTTTGCCTTTGGCTAGTTTCCATGTTTATTTGAGTGGTAAGTGAGAGTAGAGCTTAGCAGTTTAGATGAAGAAATAAGGGGGTGTCGTGGGTTTACTCTGAACTAATTTTTTTCAAACCTTTTACACAATTGCTATGAGATGAGAGAAGTTTTATACAGACAAAAGAGACGGGGTGTGGGGGGGGTAATATTAAATTTATTACTGGCAGGATAAAAACTAAAGAATAATATATACAACAATTCTAACTAGGTAAAATCATGAAGAAAATGTTATGTATTTATGAAATTATCCCTCCCCCCTGTGTCAGTCCAGGAGGAGAAAAGTCTTTACTTTCAGGGTTTACAGTTCCTCTAAATCAAATTTGCAGCACTTGAAGGTTTTCTTCTATTATCTCCAGGGCGACAGCTCCGATTGGTCATAGCTGGAATTAATCTCTCTCTCTCTCTGCTTCACGTCGACCTCAGGACTGTCCCTGCTCCTCCCTGCTGGGCCAGGACCGGAGGCTGGGGGGTACTCGGGCCCTGTGAGGTCCTCCATGGACTGCAAGGGGACAACTTGCTGCACCAGGGTCTTCACCACTGTTACAGGGGATAATGGCATCGAGTCCATCCCCTGTTTCTTGTGGGGTCCCTTCTCACGGGAGAGAGCCTTGGATGAGCTTCTCCAACGTGAGTCTACCCTCCGACAACAGTTCTTCCACACTCTGCTGTCCTTCAGGGTCACAAATGAATTACACCAGAAAAAATCCCTCACTGGGATCACAAGTCCTACCCGTGACACTTGCTTCAGAGTAGGTTTCTCTCTCCAAGGGTCACAGGTCTCCAGCAAGATTTTGTTTCATCTTACACTTCTCATGGAGTTACAGCTTCTTCCACGCACTCCTCTTCTCCAGCACAAGTTCTCTTCATGAGCTGCAAAAGGATCTCCTGACTCCAAATAGTCTTCCGCAGGTGGCAGGGGTTTAGTTTTTAAGTCTTTTCCCTTGCTGGAGGGGGAGAGGGGGCCCCCCTGGGCCTCTCCTCCTTCCCTCCTGCTACACTGACCTTGGAGGCTACATTGCTGTCTTTTGTTCTTCTCCACTCTCCTCCGGGCTGCAATTTCTTCTGCACAATTCATCTTCTCTTCTGTTTTCTTAGATATGTCATTCGCAGAGGCGTTCCTAAAACTTGTGATTGGCTTTGCTCTGGAAATCTACCTGGAATCAACTATTTTCAACCCTGGTGGAGGCTGGTAAACCCACGATAGGGGGAAAATAATGTTTCTAGAGTATGTAGCTCCATTGGTGCAGGTCTTCATGGCAATGTCTCGTATGCATGATTAAAAAAAAGGGAATCGTGAAGGGGAATGATTACACAAGGGGAAAAAAACGGCACTTCATTATGTAGTCCGCTATTTTCTTCATGGCACACTTTGCTTTAGGAAGGTGTAGAGCAAACTGCAGTTCATAACATTTTTCCACATTATCTGAAATCTCCTTCAGGTTTGTTCATAGTTAGTTTGGTTTAGTGCTTAGGTATGTAAGAAAAGAGTGTTGTAATTAAGCAATGCTCAGCTAAATGTCTCTGTGTAGTTGGAATTTTCCAGTGGGAGAGCAGTGAAAGCAAGGGAGGCAGAACCTTTCTGGTAGGTAGGTCATGAGTGAAAAGCAGAGACTTGGGTGTATTAGGAAAGTGCAGCTTCCAGTTGTGTATTGCGAAAAAAAATTATTTTCTTGTGCACAGCTTATAAATTTGTTACAGTGAGCAAGTAAGACAAGGCTGTAAAACCATGAGTGAGAACCTAGAATGACTTAATCTTAAAACCAGACTCTTCCGATGAACCTAACGCCTGTAAAAAAACCCAAACAAACAAAACGTTTTTTTTTTTTAAATGAAGCATTTAGCTGCAAAGATAAACACTATCCTGCAAATGATGTCATAGATGTAACTAGTTAAACAATTCAGGTTTGCAAGGAGAACAAAAGCTGCTTCCAGTGGCTAGCTGTTTAAAAACACCTTAGCGACACCGGCCTTTTTTAAGCCCCACAACAGTGCTTGTTTTCAAAGACCACATATACAGGCTGAATGAAGACTAGGCCTAATTAGGAAACTTTTTTACCTCTCCAGAAAATAAATAAATATCAGTTTTCTTACGAGCTTACCCATAGGTTTTTGTCTGTGTGCCTTCTGAGCCTGTTCCCAGTGCCACCTCTGCATTCCAGAAAGCCTTGAAAGCGGCTGGGGCTTTGCTGAGCCAGCCTGCAGTCCCATGGAGCACACCGTGAACAGTCAGCTGGATGAATGGATGGAAAAATTCATCTGAATGGAAGGTCAAATTGAAATTAAGTGGTGAGCTCTTGAACATTAAGTAGTAGATTATTTTAAAATGCAAAAGGTATGTCTGCTTCCTTAGCCCCTGCAGAGGAAGCAAAAAAATCAGTTTAAAAACTGTTACCTAATAGCTTCTCCTTAGGAAGCATTCAGTACTTTCATTTACAAGTTACATTGACAGTACAGATGTAGGCACCACACTCAAACTGCTTATGTCCCCCACCAACTTCTGCTGTCTTCCTCTGTAAGAACCACAACTCGCACTTGAATGTTCCTTCTGGGAACAGTTTGCTGCTTGTGGCCTCCCTCTGTGGAACTGGTGCAAAACCTGGTGATCCTAGTGACTGGCTTGGGCACAGTTGTCAGCTGAGTCCTCATAAATCCCTCATATCCCTGTTACAGGACTTGGGATGCAGGCTCTTGATGCATATGTTCACATCATACAGAGAGAGCAGACTTACAGCCTGCTGAGCCCAGACCTTGCCCAAGTGAGTGTCAGATAAAATTCAACATGCATGGATTTTGTGGCCTGGTACCTTCCTGTAACTGCATTTGTACTAAATACCGTTGTGCTGTGTAGTGAGTCACCTAGAGTGCTAGGAAAAAAGAAAAAGTCTTACTCATTTCGTTCTGGCTTCTCCCCTCTCTGTCCTTCACTCACAAAAGATCTCATGCTGTGTTTCTCCACACTTTTTTTTACAGCCACAGCCGCCTTGGCCCTCTGCACAGTCAGCTGCTGCTTTTTGTAACTACCAACATCTGGCCTTACCTTCCATTGGTGGTGAAGGCCACCTCCTGTTTGTCAAGGGGTTTGTCACCTGCCAGAAATCAATCTGTAGTTTTATGAACATTTTTAAGATACTGAGGCCATGGAAAGAAGTGGTCAAGACTTTTCCATGCTTCGTGCTGCTTGTGTCCATACACACCCCTTTGTGCTGACACACAGCTCCTGGCAGCTTGAGCAATGGTGTATTTTATTCCCCCCCC
>VXAY01003144.1:715584-815914 GCA_013399855.1 Oxyruncus cristatus | reverse complement strand
CTTTTTAAGCTGAAATATGCCTTAATCCTGTGTATCCTAGAAACTGCACTTTTTCTGTAATGCAGAGGAAGGAAAATGAGCAGCAGGGACCAGGGAAAGATGCTCTTTCTGCAGCCACACTAGGTTGAAGTGTTTGAATTAAGTCATGAACAGTTTCTGTATCCATATTCCATGAATACATCTGAAAAACAGTGGTACGTTCCTCTCCCTAAATTTGCTATGAGCCACAGCTTTCCATATGCAAGATAGCCTTCCTGCTTCACAACAGAAGGAAACTTTACTTTCTGTAAACCTTTCCTCACCATTGTTAGAGCAGTTTCTGTGCAGCATATTTGTGTTCAGCACAGAAAGCTGGTTCCCCAGAGGCTTTGAGGCCTCTTGGCTGTCCAGACAACTTTCTCTCATCTGTCAGAGCAACAGGAACAACAGAGAGAGGCATTTGTATTTATTTAATGAAGAGGAGGGCTCCTGCAGATAGCTTTGTACAAATCCATAGACTTCGCTGTGGTTAAGCTACTAGAGGCAACATTTAGAAGTAGTGTTCTGTATTTAGCAAGATGACATCTTGCAGCATGCCTGAAGGAACAGGCCACTGAACTCCTGTTGAAAGTCAGAGTGAGCTGGAAGCCTGGCTCCCTGATCATCCTTTGAGAATTCCAGCATGTGTATGTAATTAGTCACATTTAAATGTCTGTATTTATTCAGTGGCCCCAGCTGCTCCTTCAAGTGTTGTCTTATGTCTTGTCTCTTAGTTTTAAAAAAGCTTGCAAACATCTGCTTTGGAGAGCTCTCCCCTCCCCCCACTTCTTTTATTCTCCCACCCAGAACATCTGTATAGCTCAATAACAACATGTGTGGTTCAGTAGCCACAGTTTTCCAGTAAGTTTCATAAGTTTACAAATACACTATCAAGGCTGAAATTTTATTTGGTAAATGAAACATTTGTAGCTCAGGTGTGGAAGACATGGCAGCTCTGCATTAATTTAAGAATTAAATGCTATGCAACTCTCTTGAGAGCCCTGCAAGATGTATTCCGACCATGTGGAACAAAGTTAAATGGGCAGTTTGCAAGAGCAAGCAGGAAAGGAAACAATAAGTAGATATGACATCCCTAAGATAAACACTTCAGGGGTTATTAAAAGAACAGTGACTGAGCTGTGGGCTTTTAAGATCTTTAAAAGCCTTCTGAAGAGGAAGAGGGAGGTAAGGAGGAAGATGTCATTTATCATGGGTGGTTAAAGCAGGCCTTTGCCTAGGGGTGTGCTGGGACTTGGTGGTGGTTCCCCAGCCTTCTCTACCATGTGAATAGAGCACAGAACATGCAGTGAGCAGCATCTGACCTTCCTCGCTGGTTGCTCACATTATAGATTTGAATTTCCTTGTTCATGAGCATTGCTGCTCACCAGTTGACAACCGTTGCCCTAGATCAGACTGACTTTATGTAACTGTTTAAAATTCTCTTATGCAATGTGTTGTTTCTAAGGTTAAGGTAAATGATGCTTCGTTTTGAAAATTTTAGTGGCTCAGCCTCTCTTGTTGGTCATAACTCATGAAGGGCAAAGTCATATGTCAAGTCTGGCTGGAAGTGGTGAGATAATGGCCATTCTTGCTTGTGGATCAGCAGTCTGCATCCTTAAGAGTAAGAGGAAAACACGATCCCATCTTGTCTAGTGAAGGTTTTCTGCTGTCACCTATGATCACATTTGGAGACACCTTGAAAAACTGGAGGAGTCCAGCTAGTCCTTCACTCATGGAATATGTTTAAGTGCATTTGTGTAAAATTAAAATGTACAGGCATCACCTTGGAGTCATCTGAGAATTTTCCTTTACTAACTAGCTTGTTTCCTGATTTTCTCATTTATGTTGGAGCTAGTTTGCGTTCTTTCAGATAACTACCTTCATCATATCCCAGGAATTGGTAAAGAAACTGTCTAAAGAGTTGGATTAAAGAGGAAACTTGGAAATACATGGCTATATTGTATCTGTGGATGCTGAAGACCAAATTTTGTTGGCTTTCTGTTGTGGCTCTTTCTGATGCTGTTAAGAAGGAAAAGCAGGACTGCAGACAGGATGGCCAGCTAAGTTTTAAATAGTACTTTTCTCTGCTCTTTTGTGTGTGTGTGTGGGTTGTTTGTTTGTGTTTTCTGAATTCAATTTTAAGGCAGAAAACACTGGAAGTCATTAGCTTGGTGCAATTTCTTTAGTCTCTCATAATATTCCTGTTTAATATGTGGTGGTGCTGCTGGGTGAACTCTGGTTGCTTGTCAGAGCAGAGTTTGCTCCTCTCTTGAGTGTGGTGTGCCATGCTGTATTTTCCTTTTCCAGATGAGAGGTGGTGTTCTGCAAAATGTCAGCAGGAAGCAGGATGTGCTCCTTGGAGAGAGTGCGCTGATGACACTGTTTTGTTACTATGTGAGGCAGCAGCACTTGACTCAGGCTGTTGATGGTATGTTGGCCTGGTGCAAAGCTGCAGCTCCTGTTGAGTGTGGAAGTAGCATGAGGCCAGAGCTGGCAGTAGCTGCTCTTCCTGTGATGTTACAGCTCCTGGTGCTCCGTGCCTATGTTTGGAATGGGTTTCTGAGCCACCCTGCCTCTTGGGTTTGCTGCTTACAGGTTTAGAAAACATATGTTTGTGTTGCTTTAGAGAACTTTCTGCCCCAGTGCAGAGACATACAGCTTTGAACTCACTGCAGGGTCAAATGAAGCTTATTTTCCTGCCTGAAATATGAGCTGAATCAATTAGGGGGAAAAAAGGTATTGCTGACCACAAGCAGGCCAGTTAAATGTATGCATCAGTGAGGTCAACTCACAGTGTTTTGAAAAAGTTCAACTTCTGTTTGCCCTGGGAGGGAATTGCTAATGAAGGCATAAAGTGGTTTCAAGACTTCATTTTAAATAAAGTTCTGCATCTATTAAAATGTGTTACAATCTTCTTTCTCTAGAGAGCATACCCTGCATAAAGCTGTACCTTTTCCTACAGGATCATGCTTTTAATCTTGTATGGGTTTCATGACAAAGTGGTGGGGAAAAAGTGGTTGGAGGTTAAATCACATAGTATCTGGTATTTTTATCATGAAGTGCTGTAATACTGTGGGATTTGGGGAGTAGGAGGGGAAGAGAGAAAGAATAGATATGTATCTCTGTCCAACGCTTTAACATAGTACATGTTTTTGGGATTTTTTTCCTTTTCTCCAAACTCATGTAGCGTTGGGTTACACCGCCTCCCCTTTGCTTCTCCATCCCCACCATAACATCTCTTGGCTGTTTTGTAGCCTAAATCAAGTTTAAACTCTTCACTCTCAGTCAAACCTCCCCATGTATAGAAATGCTATTGTCTGCTACTGCTGGCTTTCCCACTAAATGAGGTTTGTTTCACACTCTTCCCTTTTTTTCTTCAATGCTTTGCTGCTGTTCATTAAATTCTATGTTTATGCAAATCACCAACGAGTATCTTCTTTTCTGTAATCCTAATCAAGAGCAACTTCAATTAGACCCTCCTCCAGCAAAACCTGTTTTAAACTGCTCACTGGTTTTGGATGGAATGGTCATCATATGACTGTGGAATATGTATAAAACTGAGTTTATAGTTCAAGACTTGAATGTAACTCTTTAAAGTCAACAGTAAGTGCTGCTATTTAAATAACGTGAGTGCACTTCCTGTTTTACACAGGGTAAACATAGACTGGGATTATAAATGGAGGCAAACTATTCGGGTCACTTATCACCGTGTCTGAATTTTGATTTAAAATATTTCCATCTATGGCTAACCTGGGATGTCTGTTTGACTATACTCAACGCTTGGGAGGAAACCCTTACCAGCTAGGTAGGAAACCCGAGGATGTGCTGCTTCTGTTTTGCTCTTTTGTTTCTTAGAGTTGAAAACCCCAACTCTCACACACCCACACCTACCCACTCCCCCCCAGGGTGCCTTACTTCCTTCTCTCTGTCATAAGTTCTTTAAAGCTTCTGCTTTTAATCTCTTCCTTATCTTTTTACTTACTTCATAATCAGATTCCTGCCAGTAGGTTCAAAGGCTTTTGGGTGATTTCTTGGTAACTTTTGCTCTGCCAAGTTGTTCCAAAACTAGCTTCTTCGTTTTGTCTTCTTGTCATAGGGGTATCGATCATCTAATAATTGTAGATGCTTCCGGCCTCTGCTGGCTGGCAGAGGGGAAGTCAGGACATGTTCATGCAGTTTGTTTTGTTTGCCACTTAGTTTGTTTGCTTTTGTGGTCATGCAGGAGTACAGTGAGTGCGGGTACTGCCTGGAAAGAGGGATTGTGCTGTGTGCAGGCAGCTCCTTCCTTGGAGCAGATTAAGCTTGAACTGTTCTCAAGACAGAGATCACTGCAGTTTGCTTTCCATAAACAGTGTATATCTCATATAGCATACTGAGACCAACCTACCTTTCCAAGCAAATACAAAAACGACGGGAGATTTTTGTGTCACTGTCTGGCTTCATTATTTAGCTGTAGCAGCATTTCTATCTCTGACTCCCATGCTGCCTTTTGGTCTTTTTTTTTTTTCTTATCAGCCTCTACAGACAGTATCTCATTGTTTCTATTTAGTATTGCTGTAGGCCACAGTGGCTCAGCTAAAGCTCCTCTCTAGGCTCAAAGCGTTTGTTGCGTATTGTAATTGTTGGCATTTTGTTCTTCACTCCTCTTGCATTCCTTGCCACGCTGCTTTAACACAAATGCTCCTGCAACTGCCTTGATATGTTGACCCATTCCCTGGCTTCCTTCCATACTACATGAAATCCAGATTTCTTCCCGTGCCCCAACAAGAATCAATAGTACCATCATTAAGCAAATTTATCCTTTCCTGATTGTACTGCTTCTTTTGTGTTTCTTATAATTTTTACATACTTCTTGCTTTGCTGTAACTTGTATTTGGGTCTTTTGTCTCCTCTGAATATCAGCATGTGCTAGAAATAATTTCTTCTCCTTACTCACCCTTCTTCTTTTCTGTTGTTAAGCTATTGCTCCATGTTAATAACTGAGGTTTGCAAGTCTGAGACGAAGGCAGAAAGAAATGATGTCAGTGCCAGTAATAGTCACTAAATCAGATCAGTTCAAAATTTTAGCAAGCTTGTGTCTTTGTCTAAAGCCTCAGGGCACTGTCACAGAAGATAATTTAACCAATTTTTAATATTAACGTAACTGAAGAGTTTTTTGAAGTGGCATTTAGGAAGCTTGCAACTCTCCTGCAATTGATTTGTAAAATGGCTTTAACTACTAATTAATTAACTCCCTCTCCTATGAGAACAGGATTGCTGACACCCAGTTTTTAGTCTACTTTCTTTAGTACAGAGTACAGATAGTACTCTGTAAGTGTGTGGTTTTAAAGGTCTTTCTAGAGCTGATATTTTGAACTGTAGTATGGAGGACAAGTCCCAGATAATTGGCAGAAAAAAGTCTGTTTTCAAACTTCTAAGAAATGTGTAGGTATCTACTGACTTGAGAAAATTTTGTGGTTTATTTGAGGTGATAGTGGTTTTAGGAATGCATATGTGTTGTCAGTATTTTTTCTTATATTTTAATGCAAGAGGTTTTTGCATTGGCTGTAGTTTTACTACAGTATCTCTAATAGTATTTGGTTTAGAATGGGGAAGTAGGGGTTGTGCTCATTAGCTTTCATTTGCTTTCTATATGTTATTTGCTTTGTATGAATATTTGTCCCTGTTTTAGTATAAAATATCTTCAGTAAAACACCCAGGAAAGAAATTGTTGCTTGAACCCAGACACTAGCAGACAATTCCTCATCCTCTGCTCTCTCAGAAGGAAACCACCATTAACAGCCTTGTGTTAACAAGAATTGTGTGTGTGTGACAGAAATGTTACACATATGGAGCTTTCCACTTAAGACCAAAAGCTGATCTGGGTGCTGCATGAGGCTGCAAAAGCTGTTGTAGATCAGCTCAGGAAGGTACCTATGTTCAGGATAACATGAGTTTAAGAACATGTTTAAATGTTTTGCTGGACTACAGCTATTCTGAATTGAACTGGCAACGGGGAAGAAAAGGCAGTACTTAATGTGGGGTTGCAGCTGTAATCTTAGTTTCAAGGTTTCTGTTGTGCTTTTGATGTAGAGGCTTCAGAAGGTATTTTAAAGGGAAAAAAACCCTGAAAATAGTTGCCTGCACAGCCTGTTCCTCTGATGTACTTAAACTCTATCAAAATGGGGGTAGTTTTCAGTGTATAATGTATCTCGCATATAAACTTTTCAGAGCCAATGCCTCAAATGCTGTATAGCTTTTATTTTAAGGGAATACACTTTGAGTGAAATGCTGATCCCAGGTGAAGTGCCATTTGTTTGAATGGGGCAGGATTTCATTTCATGCCACAGATCTTTGTGGCAGAAGGAGTTGTCACATGAAGGGGGGAAATGTAGCTCCAGTTAACTGTTAATCCTCTTGGAGGTGAAGGGGATGGCAAGTGTTTATTTGCTTGTAAGCCAGAATTTGTTTCTTCTCCAGAATAAAACAAAACAAACTCAAAAGGAGGAGGGTATTATCCATAAAGGATAGGGTACTGCTGGAGTTCCTAAAGGAGAGTGATTTTCCTGGAGGGGGCAGTAAAAGAGGTGGAAGGGTAGACTTGAGAGCAGCAGTGTGAATGAAGATTGGATAAAGATTCTGGTTTCAGATTTCCTGGAGAGATGAAAAAATGCCTTGAAAAATCATGATGATAAAGCAATCATTGATGTATTTTGTTTAGTATGGCTGTATCTCATTGAACACTGTTCCATCCTTTCTTTTCCCTGGTTCATTCTGCCAGGCGGGGTCAGTGGTCACCGGACACTAGACAGTGCTGTAGCAGTTCGTGTCTGTGTGGAACATAACATGAAGGTGAACCAGGACACACCATTGCAGGCAATTCACAGTATGTGAGAACTGCTTTCAGAGGAAACTGGTCTGTTTCTCAGTGCAAAAAACCATTCGGATGAGAAGAATAGTAGGAAATCTTGTTTTGGTACAAGTAGATCACTTCCAATTGTCAAGGAATAGCTACTTTTGAAGTCTTCTTTTACTGGAGTTCATTTACTGGGAGTGGGCATGATCCTTCAGCTTCAGATGATCATCCAGAGGACAAGGACTTGATGCAATACATTGATTCGGTATTGTTAGCCTCCTTATTCCCTTGGGACAGGGGCAAGGCAAAGTCAAAATTGGTAAAGAAACTTTGAGTAGGTTGGGAAATAATAATCTTAGTAATTTTGATGCTGAAGGCGGAGTGTAATTTAGACACAGGATTGAGTCAATTGTAAAAATTTTTGCTTTATTCCAAAGAAACAAGCCACTTAGTCAACCTCTTGGCAAAAAAAGGATTGTGTGTATGTTAAATCCTGAGTGGAAATCCAGTAGATTACTTTGTGGAAGTGAAGGGGAAGTGCAGGGCTTATCTGAAGGTGCACAAACAGCAGTTCAGATGTAACACTTGGTCAAACTCAGCCTAGGGTGCTGATTCTGTCTAGTAGGAGATGAAGAATTAGGAGAGCAGTTATATGGTGACACACTCTCCTGGCCTCCAGAAATTTCTGATTCAGCACCTTTCTGCTTATTAATGGTGAATGCAGTTACATCCAGACAAAGCCCCTCTAAAACATATGTATATAACTTGTTTATTAAGGTCATGGTCACACACAGACAAAAGGAATAAGGAGGTGGCCTGGGAATAGTTCCTACTTACAGTGGAAAGCGTAAGTCAGTTCACTGGTCTGAGAGCAGCTACCATGTGCCACCAGAGAGATGTGAGATCTGCCAAGGAATACATGAAAATCTGTTGTGCAGCATTAAATTGAAGTTCCTTTTAAACCACTGGGAATGAGTGCGGAGCTCGGCTCGTGATGCAAGGCTGCAGTGAAAGAAAACAAAGAATGAGCTTTCCACTGCAGGGAAAGGAGAGAAAATCCATGTCTTTACTGTCAGACTAGGCAAAAAGACTGGACTACATTATGAAGTTAAAGATTAATAGCCTATTTTATGTGCCCTAAGAAACCCAGCCACAAAGGGAGACTATTCAGAGGTGCTCTGTTATCCCTGGAAGACAAGGTTACTCAGGATAATACATATGTTACAAGATGACTCTATAGTCAGTAGAAAAGAAAAATTGGAGGGGTGAGGGGTAGGGAGGGTGGGAGGACAGGAGAGAGATCCAAAGAGACTTAAGAAGATAAGTGGCGTACCCAGCTCTGGGGAATGTGCGTGTCCAAACAAGCACTTAGCATAGGCCAAAGATGCATTGTTTTGATGACAATTCTGCCACAAAATTTGCTTTTAAGTTGATACTTGTCTGGTCAGGCTTATCACACAAAGTACTGAGTGTTCAAGTAATCATTAGATCACTAGAGCAAGCAAGGAGGAAGTCACTTGTCTTTGAAATGATGCAGAGAAGAACCTGAGTATGGCCAAAAAAACGTGCATGTGAGATGGAACCAACTCTTAAGATAAAGAAATGAAAGAGAGGTGAAACAAGTGGAGGCTGGAAATAAAAGAATAATAAGATAAATGAGTAAACTTGCCAAGCATCAATATTGATCCCAGAAACCAAGCAATTAAAATATATGGATTAGGTACAACAGTAGAAAACAAATATATAGAAAAAAGGATGTATGTATTTTCTATTGAGGAATCACAGTCTAATTTGAGAAAAGAGAATGCGAACAGTATGCTGTTCCCTACCTGGGCTGAGAGTGGGGAAAGAACTGAGCCTGACTGGGGATACTTGAAACAATTTAGTCTAGAAGAACAGTAAATACGGATATGTGTTTTAAGAACATCTATGTCCCTTCTGGTTTCTTTTCTCTGTGTCTGTTTTTGCCTTGGTTTTCCATTCTGACACACAAGGAGGCCAACGACACCTGTGTGTCCTGAACTGATCACAAAGCCTGTAATTTTTAAATAATTTTTGCTGTTCCAAGGAGGAGGCATGGAATGCCCATGGGCTTGGATCATCCTAATGTTGCTCACCTGTGTTAAACCTGGTTTTGAGTATGTTTGTGTAGGGGCTCTATCAGAGACTACAACCTACAACTCTTACTTGGGAACCCAGAGGCAGAGGAAATGCCTGTACTGTCAGATATGAGCTGATTAGTCTTTCTTGAAAAATCTCTTGATTTTTTTCAAAACCGTCTCCTCCTACCTTCCTCATGAGGCACGAGGGCATGCTCATGGTGTGTTTAGATTTTTGAAGTTTTCTTTTAACTGCTGGTAATTTTTCATATCTTGTTTACTCCTGTGAAGGTTTGGTCATGAACCACACTGAAAACTGAACTGTCTTGTTTCTTGAAACCTATTAATTTTATAAACCACAAGCAAAATATAGTGAGGCAGCTGCATTGAGAATTTTGTCATATGACCCAGCACTAACCTTAGCTCAGCCCAGCCAGGCAAGCTGTGAGGGATGGCTCACCCTGCCCCAGCTGGGCTCCAGACAGCTAATGATCAGAAACTACCAGTCAGGTAGAAAAGATTCTGGCAGCTACCAGACGTTGTTTCTCTGGGGTCTGATGAGTTGACTTGTAATTCTTGAATAATCTTGATTGCCTAGGCTTTTTTTCATTATTGTTCACGTATCATTCGGATACATATATGTTAAGTTAACTCTGCAGATGATTAGAGCAATGGCATTTTATTTTTAACGGCTTTATTCGCTGCATCCCAGTGTGCTCCCTTCCACCCCCCAAGATGATACCTTTATTACACATTCCTTTTCTTTTTCTTCCCATCTATTACAGATACTAACTGTCAGTCTTAATAATGTGATAGCCATGGGGCAGAATTGAGGTTCCATTTTATTGTCTCTGAGTAGCTGACATTTTGTTCTAGCTCTTTTCCTGCTTGCCAAGTAAAGCCAGTGTTCTGGTACCGGGTCAGGAGAGGAGTTAATTTACCCAGCAACTTTCCCATGATTTAAGAAAATGGCTGTAACAAAAGCAGCCCTAACATTACATTATCCTGCAGCTAGTGAGTCAACCAGACCTGTGTCTTGTTGAATTTTATTGTCTCTCCTCATGTTTTGTAAGATACAAGAACCTCTCTTGAACTTTTCTCCAAACACAGCCTTCCTTCCTTAAAATCCTAAGTCTTCAGTCTTTTGCTGGAATTCAACATTCTCAAACAATAAGGCCTTTTAAATTACCTGAAAAACTTGTAATACAGTCTATGTCAGTGTCTGTTTCCTGTTTTCCCACATTTTGTTTCTTTCAAGGTTATGTCTTTTTGTATTCTAACTGCACACAAAGAAACAATTTAAGTCATCATGACTGTGCAAGAAGATCTGTGTATTTTGTTTTATTATTTTCTTTTTTCCTTTTTTTTTTTTGTCTGTTTGGTTTTGGTTTTTCCCCAGAGAACAGAAAAACTACCCTACTGTGAAATGCCCCTCTGGTGTAGCCTAGTACTGTTTCTGATATTTGATGGTGAGTGATACTTCAAATATGGTATGATTGCTCCAATATTGAACCCTTCCTGATCACTAATTTGGTATTTCCTGATCTGAAGGAGTTTTATGGAGCATTAATCTTTAATGTTTAGGTTTGTATGTTTACAAACCTACACTGCACGAGTTCCTGGTTCGAATCCATCTATTCTTTTGGCATCTACGACACTCCATGGCAGTAAGTTTTGCAGTTTCATAGTGTGGAAGAAGTACTTCCTTTTGCTTATTTTTAAACCTGCTGTCTGGTAATTTAGTTGTGTGCCACATAATTCTGTTTTGTGAGGAAATGTTCTCCACCCCAATCATGATTTTGTAAGCTGTTTATGAATGAATAACTTCTGTTTTCTGAGCTGGAGAGTCCAGACCTGGGAGAGCTATGAGTGATTAGAAGTCATCCTCCATGTGTTTTGTAGAGCACACACAATTCAAGATGTGGGTGCCCAGTGATGTACATTGCTGTGTTCTCTTTAAGCAGCTGGTGATACTGTTTACCTTTGTAGAATCACAGAGGATCCCACAAGGATGATCAAGTCCAATTCTTTGAATGGCCCATACAGGGATCAAACTCACAACCTTGGTGTTGTCCAGCACCATGCTCTAGCCAACTGAGCTAACCATTGCTGACAGTTGATGTGATAAGGACAGAGGGCTATCCCCAAAAAACCAAACCAAACAAAACCAAAACAAAACAAAAAAAACATCACCACCAACAAAAAAACCCCAACGTTAAGTTCTTCTACGTGGCGATGTTAGAATAGATCCTGTCCTTGTATATGTGTATAGTTAGAGTACGCCTATTTTTTGTTTGGTTAAGTTCACACTTCCCGTCATTCAGATTAATTTGTGATTATTTTTATTTTTTGTGTGTGTGTAGTGATTTCTAAACTCTGTACGTCCTCAAGTGTACACCATGCTCTCTAGGATCACTTTCTGTTGTCTGCATACTCTTGTAAGGACTGCTTTTACTAAAACAGGACTCGTACTCTCTCTGAACATGCTCATACTGTGTTTAAATTTCACACAGTTCTTCCTGTGTGGATGAGAGCTTGCTTGGATACCATTCATCAACAGCAAAAAATTGGCTGACTGCTATACAGCCATTGAGTCACTATTTCATTTTAAAGAATTTATAGGCTGCCTTAAGGAAGCACTGGAAGGTGGGATGGGCAGTTTGACACTGACACTTGTACAGTTGTTCTGTTAAATGGGAATGTGTTCAAGCAACATCTGCTATCCCAAAAGAATTGCCAGTAGTCATGCTGTAGCTCACTGGCAAAGTGTTTCTGCTGTGAATATAGTCATACTAGTGTAAAGACGGCTGGAAGGAAAGTAGTCTGTCCTTTACTTGTAAGAAAATAAAGCTGCACCTGCCTCTTCATAAAAACTTTCTGCTTACCGGTTTTTCCTCCTGCACTGACAAATACTCTGTCAGAAGACTACAATGTAAAATTCCCCATAAATGTTCTTTCTATTCACATCTACCCTTTTTAAATTTAAGAAGTGGCATTTCCCATAAAAATTTTGAGTATTTGTATTGTATGTGCAAAAAAAGGTTATTCTGCACTTTAACGTAGGCTGGGTGAATTTGGAGTAGGACTTGGTTGCTTGAAAACAGGCATCTGGTCTATTTATGAGGCCTCTTGAAAGGCGTGGAGCTGTCAAATATGCATGTTACATGGGTACCTCTTGCCTTTCTGGAGCAGCAACAAGGGATGGGGAAATAAACTAAGTTGTCTCAAATGGCACTGTATATGCATGTGTTTAGGCAACCAAATGGAGCATTTTGTGTGTTGCTTGATGTTGAGAGTTACTGGAGTTTGCACTTATATTTGCAGGTGGTGCTGGGTTAGAATTTGTGACTTGAATTTTGCTTTTGTGTGGTAGCACTCTGGAATATCAGATACCCCCTAAACTAGGCAGCTGGGAGGCTTCCAAATTCTGTCTCTATGGAAGGTGAACTTGTAGTGAAATAATAGAAGGCCAGAAATAAAAGCAGCACAGGGGGGCTCTGCAATCCAGGTTTTTCCTAAGTTTCTCTGTGGTTTTGATGTGTGATTTTACTTGCATATCCAGAATACAGAACATAATTCTAGTGTTAGTGAATCAGCAATGAGGAGTTGCCTAAGTTAATGACATAATGCTTTTCCATGCATACAGGGGCTATGCAAACGAGAAGCTTGTGAGTGCATTATTGGGTGCTGTCTGTATTAAAAGCCAGTTACTTAGCCTTTATTCAGAGGGATCATGGGTAGGAGAATCCAGCTATGAATGTAATCTGTCACTTCATCTGCCTGTATGTGCCCCTTAGTGTGATCTTCAGTCTTCTTGTACTTGCAGTACTGCGTGAACCTACCTAGGTTGTACCTCTTCTGGTACAAAAATGATTTCTGTAGTGGTGCAGAATATTAATTTTTTTTGTCCTTCTTGGCTGAGTAAGTAATAATAGTCTGTAGTTAAACTGTATTTGAAGTCCACATTGTATGTTACCAAATAACTTGCATTTTGGGAAGACTGGGGAGCACCATCTGTTACTAAATTTTTATCTATTGATTTTTTTTTTTGTATCAAAGTTACTGTCTCTGAAAACATTAAAATGGATATTAATTTTCTTCTGTTAGCAAGATATTTCATGCTGCAGTTCACTACTCGCTTGCCCGAAGAGCTTTAGAGTTTGTCTTCACTGAATTTTTCCGGTTGTAATTGTGTAAATACTTTAGCTCAGAAGGCTTACCTGTTGGAAGCAGAACTTGTTTCAGGAGGGAGAGGCCTGGCAACTGGCTTGTCTTTGTTTCCAGTTGGTGCTGCTTTCCTCAGTAGGTTTTAACTTGTGAAATGTGAAACATTTTTTCGCTTTTGGGGGGAAGTTGTGTTAGGTTTTTCTTATTTTCCCTTTTTTTCTTTTTTCCTTTTCCCCCAAAGGGGTGTTGAAATGAAAGCGCAGAAGTGCAACTTTCCCACCACGGAGTGCAGCAAAACCCCACTTGTTCCATGTTGTCCCTCCAGTGTCTCTTTTACTGCTTCAGTGCAGAGCTGCTGAATATGGAGAAAGATGGTTGTGTCGTACTGTCTCTTGGTCTGTTGTTGTAACACCTTTACAAATAAGCCAATGCTGAATTATGTTAAAAGCATTGAGGCCTTCATGAATGTTACTCTGAGGAATTACCTTACTACTGCTGGGATCTGTCTGTGTGGGTTTTTTAATCTTCTGTTACAGAAGTAAATTCTGGTTGTGTCTTTCGGTGAAGTAAGTTGTCACAGAATTTTAAAGTGCTGACAGCTCCCAACTTGACAGAAGACTCTTACTTCGTGAACCTTAAGTTGTTGTGCTTGCATAATAAGAATCCTTTGAGTTAAGGTTTCTCTGTAATTTAACAGCATTTTTGACCTCATTGAAGTTTGTATTTAAGACCAAAATGTGTTTTCAAGTTCAGGTATAAATTAAATATTTCTGCTTAGTGACATTTCAATTCCATAGTGTAAAGTATTATGAAACGGGAACAGGATAAAAATGCTTTGCTTTTATTTTCACTCCAGTTTCTTTCCATTTAATTGATTTGTTTGTCTTCGTTTTCTTCTTTTTTAGGGTTTTAGAGTGCCAAGGGCTGCCCATTGTGAACGGGCAATGTGATCCCTATGCCACAGTTACCTTAGCAGGACCCTCCAGGCAAGTATTGCTCTTTCAAGAGCTTCCATTTTATAAGGATGATTTCTGTTTCCTTTGTCTATTAAAAATCTGCATTCTCAGGTGGACATTTGGGAGTATTTAGACACCAATAGAATATGTTAAGTGTTGGGGTGTGTGTATATGAGCTACTGAATTATACTAGAATAAGTAATTTGAGGCTTGTTTCAGTTTTGATTTATGTAAAAATCTGAATAATCTCAGAATAATTTGAATATCCTGGAGTATATAATTTGTGGTTAGGCTTAATTTATGCATATTCTCACCTCACAGTTGGAGGCCAGTTTTTGAGCAAATTCATTGCCTAATTTTGGGCAGGGGCAAAAGAGAAATCTGAATACATCAGCATCTTGCATAGTATGCGCATTTGTATGTGAATATTTAGTGTCTTCACTTTCAAGGTGTGGCAAATTATGTATTATTGTGTATGTCAAAACCCCTAGGTGGCTCAGTCCTATAATTTGATATATGCAGACATAATAGCATGGATAAAATTTGGAATGAGGTTTTAGTGATGAGGTTCTGCATAATACACTTCAGTTTAAATATGGGATTCAGTTTTCCTGTCTGTTATAAAAATTTCCCATGCTGTTGGATGTCACTGGTTTTTTTTGGTTTTTTTTTTTTTTTTTCTGCTTATCTAAAGTCATCTTTTATGTCTGTGTCACTTTAGAAACAGAACAGCTCTGCTGTGACCTCAAAGAATCAGATTTGGTAGCATGGGCTATTCATAACATTTTACAACAATTTCTTGAAAATACTATAAATAAGAAGCATTCTTGACAGATATTTACCTTGCATGCAGAGGAGTCTTTGAGCCTGTTTTTATTCTTCATCTTTGTCTATGTGCATTGTGCCTTATCTCCGTTATTGAGCTATGTATTTGAGTTACACTTTGTTTTAAGCCTGTATCCTGTTTCAGATGACACTGGATGGCTATTACTGAAACTGTAAGGAGATTGTTTGACTAACCCTTGAATGACCAAACTTACCTTTGACAGCTTCCCTCCGCCTCCCAGTCAGGATGATGTATGACTGTTGATCATGTATTTTCCTTCAGAATAAGGAGCATAGCCTTATCCTATTCCTGTCTGGTTTTTGCTGGGGGGAGAGGGCTTGCCTCCTATCTCCAGCAAGCAGCATGCAGCTTATTCCCATCCACTGTTCTGTAATTACTCAGTAATTGTGCTGTGTTAATCACCTCCTGTTCTACATCCTGCTTCCGAGTCCCCTCCCAGATGGGTTTATCGGTAAAGAGGTTGGTTGGCAACTGTGACTGATGAGATGGGGTTGCCAATCTGTCCTATGTCCTGGAGGCGATTAGTCTCTCTTATCTCTCAGCTTCTCCTAGGAATAGTGGGATATTCTTAATCTGTACATCATTCTCCTCTCTGGATTTTTCAATGCCTCTCATTTTAGAGTAGGAAAGCTGCTTTATTCAGCTGCAATGCCGATAAAAATTTCAACAAATGTGCTGCTGTTTATTGTGTGATTTGTACTTACAGAGCTATCATCAGACTTCCTGACCAAAACTCTTTCTATTCCTGTCTTATAGATGGGAAAACATTGTTTACTCATGGACAGGCCCATTCAAGTCACATGGGAAGCCTATAGCAGCACAGAGAATTATACCCAGCTTTACTTGACCTCTGTGAAATACATAGAGTTGTCCAGTTAATATAAGCAGTTACAACCTATCTAAGCAGCTTTGGTGCGTGAGAAATGCCAGATAGATGGAGAGGCACATCAGCCACGTGGAAAACTGACCTACTAATCATTTAATCCCAACATCTGTGTCTGTTTTATCTATGCCTGCAGAGCTGTAGGGGAAGATTGGTGACACAGGACAAGACAGAGCTTTTCTCTTGTAGGTAATGAGAATGAATCAAGCACAGGTTCATAACATTTGGAAGTCATCAAACAGCTGTGTGCTGGCCTGTGAGAAATGCATTGGGTGGCTCTAGCCCAGCCCCAAGCAGTTAGATGTCTGTGGCTCAAAGCCATGGAGGATGAATGGGCAGTGCTAAACTTGGTCAGGCCTGGTGAGTGGCTGGGAGGAGATCTGCTGTGTCTTCTTCCTACAGAACAGTAGAAACAGACTTCTGCTCAGCACTGCTCATAATAATTTGCCACCATAATATTAACTAAGCTGCAGGGAAAGGGATGGTAATACAGCAATAAAAATATTCTTACTGAAGAAGTCATTCTGAAGAAGTAATTTCTTTGATTTTTTTTTTTTTTTTTTATTATCTAACATCGCTGAAAAGCAGTCATTGATTCTTCAGGCCAGAATTACAAATATAAATCCCAGAAATAGCTGTGTTAGTGTTTGTCTCCTGTGGTTTTAGAGTATGGGGAATTTTTGAGTCACATCAAGACTGGGACAATCTTCCCTGAGACACTGTTGCTGCTCAGAGCCCCATTCTTGGCAGTTGCTTTGTACAGATTCTGCTGGATCAAGCAAGTGACAGAATCAGGGTTCAAGGGCTTGTGTTTAAAAGAGGATAACAAACTGTGATTACTACCACTTTAGAGAAATAGGCATGCATTGCATCTCTTAAATGTGTGCGAATCTCTGTGCCTTGCTGTGTTGGAGCCACATAGCATTCCAGTTTTATCAGATAAATCAAGTGGATGGCTATTTCCTCTTAAAGGACTGTTTCAAGATCACACTTCTGCTAATACTGTTTCTTACCCTTTTTTTTGTTTGTTTCTTTTGTTTCCTTAATTCAGATCGGAAGCCAAAAAGACTAAAGTTAAAAAGAAGACCAACAATCCACATTTTGATGAAGTGTTTTATTTTGAGGTTGGTATTTCAAAGGAATGGGTGATAAGCTGAAATACTATACTGTAGATAGTTGGCACAGCATCCTGCTCCATGTTGTGCCAGCTGTCATCTTTGAAGACTGTTTCAATGCATGGTGCAGGGGAAAGAAGTACCTGGGATCAGACTACCCGTCTGCTGAAGAAGCAGTATATTGCTTCAGCTCAGCTGCTCTGTAGGAAAAGCTTTAAGCTGGGCACTTCTGAGCAACAGGCTTTACACTCAATCACAGCTCACCCCAGTAGAGTTTTGAAAAAGTGCAGTTAAAAATGGTATAAAAAACCCAAACAACCAGCCCCCCCCTACAGAGAAATGATCTTTTTTTTTTTTTTTTTTAAAGCTTGTGCTTTTATAGCTGCTCCACCCTGTCTTTCCCAGTCAATGGGAGGAAAGTTATCTCCTTAGGAATCCTGAAAGCTGTAGAGGAAAATACATGTAAACTGCTTGTTCTGGATGTCTACCAGTCTGCTGCAATACCAGTGCTTTTTCTCCAAGTGGGTGACACCTCTACAGCTTTATTTAATACAGAGCATTTTCAGCACGTCCAGTTAAGATAAAGATAACTTTTGTGAAAGTTCTCATTTTGGTTCTTTCTGGCAAGAGTAGCTGTAATTGTGGTGTGTCCATACATATATGTGTGTATGTTTATAATTTAGATACCTCTTGAAACTTTTCATTCTGTCTTCTAAAGCATGTGTATCTTTCTCTTTTCTTTTTCTCTTGGATGTCATAGTCCTGGTCTCTGCTTAGCTGTTCTATTTCAGTAGACACCTCAAGAATGTATCTGGAACAATGAAGCTGATGAAAAGCCAGAGTAGCCCAGTGCAGTTGGCATATATTGAAAAGCCCTTTCCACTCATATGGCTTGCATCATTCAGGTTATATTTGCATAAGAAATTGTTGCTGGCATAGGGGTGGCACCTAGGGATGTGGTTTCTCGAATCAGTTCTGGGATACAGACAAGTCACATCAGGAAGGGATAGCTGGGGAGAGAGGAGTCGTACAGGTGCTGCTGCACTGTGCAGATATGAAGTGCACATGTCATTTTTGGCATTTGCTGTCTTCCTCCTCCTTCTACAAACCACTATCTTTGCCTAGAAGCTGATAGTTGTACTGACTAATCTAAAGCCTGTCATACCAGCAGAAATGTGCTCTTGTTGATGTAATGTGTTTGGATACAAGGAACAGATATAGCAAGTTCTTTATTGGCAGGGGCACTTTCTCAGTACCCAAAGGGGTGGAAGCCATGAGAGTTGGCCAGGATAGTTATCTAAGGTAATCTTTCCTTCCCTAAGCCAGTGTATCTCATCCTAGGATATAAGTGCCCTCCTAGCAGTGAGCTTTTATGCCTGCCTCTGTGAGACTCTGTGGAGTTGCTGCATGAGCATTGTTGGCAGGGGAGAGATTCTGTGATCCTGAGTGCTGAAACTGCACTGAGGTGTCTGTGTTTGCTCAAGGCTGCCCAGGATTTCAGTCCATCACCTGGCCCAGAACTGCGGTCTTTGGCAGTGACACAAGAGTTGATGTTATGTGTAAATAAACTGAAATGGGCTTCTTAATTCTTAACACAGGCAGTTCTGGAGGTACTTGTCAGCGAGAACTTTTAAATGAGAATGTAATCTGGGAATTCAGACTGTAAACCATAAAAACTTCACCTGTCTGATTCCTCAGCCTTCTGTGTGCTGCAGAAACAGCAAACGTTTGGTATTTAAACACTGAACTTGGCAGGTGGTGCCATACTGGGAGAAGAAAGAGAGAAACAAAGCATCTTCCAGCTGGAGTTGGGAGGGAGGGGGCTGGAGGCTTACTTAGTTTGCCTTTATGCTGTAGGCTGGGTTGCGTGCAAGTACCAGAAGAAGCAAAACCTGAACTCAAGCCCATGCCCCAGTTGTTCTGCTAACTCAGAGCAAAATTATTTCTGTGTGGGTAAGAGCAGAGCTTGGGAAATGGCTGAATCAGCCAGAATTCTAAAACATAAACATACCCTTAGTGCAGGCAGAGCCATCACAGATTTATGTCATTTTGAGAGTAGTTAATACATATCAGGCTAAATGTCTTCAAGGAACGAGGTTCAGTGGAACTGCTGTGACTGGGAAGTACATTCACTAATGAGATGTGGGCAGACCTGTGGCTGGTGCATGCAAAGTGCTCCAATTCCTGTGGAGCTGCACAGATTCATGCTTCTGACAGCAGTGTCACTTTCTGCTTCCAAACAGCTTCATCAGCTTTGCTGCAGTCTGCTAGCACAGTGATTGACTGTGCCTCCAAGAAGCTGATCTGTAAAAGGCAGTGAATGGGAGCTTTCTACAGCTAAAAAGTCATAGATTTAGTTTTCTGAATGGAAAATAGCTTATGATTGGTATGGGAAATAGAAGGGCTTATTTAAGGGGTGCTGTGAATGAAACTTGCACCTGATGGTTAGGAGCCATTTTTATCACCACTTCAGCTGCTGCGTGGTGTGGAGCTCTGTATGCTGCAACAGGAAAATGGCCCTCTTGCAGGAACTGAAGGGGGGAGTGCTGGGGACCTGCTTGTGAAACTGCATGTGCTGGAAAACAAATGAGCAGCTAATAAACAACTTTTCAGCTTTGCCTGATGAAGGGGACCAACACAGCAGAATTGTGCCCCCTTTTTCGTGAAGTGTTATGTGGTGGCTAGTTCAGCACCGTGGACTGGGAGTTTCCTCATCTTTAGTTCCATACAGCTATCTCTTTAGGAATGCCACTCTTGAGCTGTATTAATGTGCATACTAAGTAGTCAACAGAGATACTCATACATGTAGATTCCAGCAAAACTACTTAGAAGAGTGTTTACTTAAAAGGGACATGCCGTAAGTTACATTTATGCTATAGCTTTTTAAAACAACTCACGTGTTACAGATAATAAGACTTAAAAGGTTGCTTCCTCATTAACAGTGACACCATTAGCTTCACAATGGTAGTAGCAAACGTCATTTGCAGTTACGTAGGAAAATTTGCAGGAACAGTGAAGACACTGTTTGCAAGCCTAGGGTGAGGAAATTTGTGCTTAGCTGCTGAAGTTGTAGACTGTATTTAAATCCACTGTGCTTTTGGGCTTACCAGATGCATTTGATTTCATCAGTCTATAGCAGTGCTGCCAGTACCTTTTAGTTTTTATGTATCGCCTTGAAAATGTTTCCTGCCTCACACATGCACACGTACAAAAGGCACTGAGTGTCCTGTGCCAAAGATTCTTTTCTGGTTCCTCTCCACTTAGGCAGCTGTATCGTTGCCTCCCTTGTTTGTGCCATCTGCGTCTCATGTACAGAACGAAACCAAGAAGTCAAGTTTACAATAAAAGCCAGTTTTTGTGAGTGGGAAGCATTAAGCCGCAAGTGTATTCAAACCTACAATAAAGTTGAGCTTCTGTGGGCTACCAAGAGCTGAACCCACACATCATAAACCCTTGCATTTGATCAGTTCCTGCTGTGGTTTCAGCTGGGCGGGGTAGGCTTTTTCTCAAGTTTCTGACACACTATACAAAAACACAACCATCAAAGTCTTTTTATAGGCATGCTAGACAAGAAATTCTAAGAAATGTTTGTACAAAACCTTTTTTCCTAATGTTCTACACTTAGAGCTTTCCAATATTTTTGCCTGTGCTTTGCTGTTTAATCAGTCTTGCAAATATGGGTGGTGAAGTGTGCAGCTGGTTCTATATTCTGATATGCACAACACAGGCTGGGGTCTCTTGGACAATTGGTCTGCCTGCTATTTGTTGTATGGGTAGGTTAAACTGACTTCCAGAATATCAGGGCAGGCAGATCTTCCCAATTCTAACTGGATACACTGCAAAGTGTTTTTAAGGGTGGTTTTCATTCCTCCCTCACTCTCTTCAGAGTGCCTCAGGGCACTCTGTTGCACAGCTGTATTTAAAACCCAAATATTAATTGCCCTTTTATTTCCCTAGATGGATTATAAAAATGGTGCTCCTTCTAGTGGTGTTTTTCTGTTGTTAATATAAACTCTAAGTGCTATAGTAATAATAAAGATGTTCTTTTTCTGTGAAGAAAGTATGGAGTATCTAGTTACTCCTGGTTATGACTATGAAACCAGCACTCTCGTATAGTCAGGAATCTGTTTAGTCAACATGTTTGTTCACTTGCCATGAATGTTTTCAGTATCAGGACTGAAGTCACTGCTGATAGTGAAAGGCAGTGATCTTCCAAAGTTGTGTACAAGTTACATCAGAAAGTTTTTGTATCAGATAAGCTGTTAAAGTTTCTTCCTTTTTATTAGGTTACAAGACCCAGTAGCTACAACAAGAAATCCCATTTTGATATTGAAGATGTTGATGAAGTTGACAAAATGGAGATTAGGTAATATAAAATACTTCATTAGTGTAAAACTGTCTTCCTAAGTTGTGTAACTTTGTAGTAGACCCTGTTTTCAAAGTGGCAAGCATGGTTTTACTGTTGATATAATGAAGCCCCATCTTGATTTATCTGTATGTTCGTTTACCTCCACTGTCTTGTAGATTGTATCTTGAATGTGTGTGATGGTTTTCCTTTGTATCCTGTGTATACTGTGTGTATGCTAATGTGCGATTGTCATTAAGCACAGCCTTTTATGTCTTTGCTCCCCTTTCCTCCCGCCCTCAGTTTCCCAGGAGAACCCAGAGGCTCTGTGATGCTCAGTTAAAGAGTGTATTTTCTTTTATCGCTTACGTTTAGCAACCCTTACAAGGTCCTTCTTCCCTGGAAAGAAACTCTTGAACTCAGTTTTTCTGGGGCAGAGGCAGTTTCTCTTCTCTTTTGCCTGCCAAACTTTAACTCCTTATTGCAAGATCTGGTATGATAAAAGTGAAATCAGTTGCACAGGAAAAGAGTTATTCTGATTTCAAAACCAAAACAACCCTGCCCCACCCCTTGCCACCCTCTCAGTACTATTTTAAGCCCTGCTGAGGCCAGTCAACAGCATCTGTGGGGACAGATGAGTGTAAGAGTGGAGAGAAGAAAGCAATAGGAGGTACAAAACTTGAAGATATCACATGCATCATAGCATCACATACATTGAAACTTGGAGACTTAGGCCATCTGGTGATCTGGATGCATTGTAGATGAAAATTGCTGTGTCTACATCAGATGGTGAGAAATTCCTCTCTCCTTTCTGCTAGGATTTGGAGGAAGAAAGGTTGAGGGAAAATAGTGGCACCCCCTTTCTCCCCAGGTATTCCCATGAGAGAGGCAATGAGGCATCTCCCAAATCTTCCCTAGTTCCTTCAGAAACACAGCTGGCTGTAAGGAAAGGAGGGAATACCTGGAATGGGGAACAGTACTTAGTCCCAGCAAGCAAGATGCATCTGTGTTCACAAAAGAATGGATTGAGGGCTGTTCTAATTTGACAGTCAGCTGCTGGTTCATGTAGCCTGTCAGTGTAGTATTGCAGTGCTACAAGACCATTAATGGATTTGTGTTTGCCATGGCTCTGTGAGGCAGGAAAGGGAAACTATTCATATGTGAGAGAGACAAAAGCTGTGCTCTTTCTGTGAGAATATCTGTGTCAGGCAGTGCAGGTTGTGTGTCAAGTGGTGTCTCAACTTGAGGGGCAACTCACAGCTAATTCATGGGAGAAAAAGCACAGGCCCAGGTGCAGCGCTGTACTGGTTTGGTGGTGTCAGTGTTGCAGCACAGCAGATGACACAGTCTTAGCACTAGACTGTATTTCTTCAAAGCTTTGTATGGTATAGGCAGATACGGAAGAACATGTTCCATTTCCCATGGGATGTATGGGATGGAATGGGCAACTAAACAACATCTTGGGAGTCCCAGTCTAGTCTTTATAACCATGATGTTCAGCCATATGCTGATTTTTTAAGTGAAAGCTAGGATTCTCTGATAGTTTGGAAGGGGACCCTAGGCATTGTTGGACAGTGGTTACACAGTGCATAATATTTCAATGATTCTTACTTTGTACTACTGGCCTAAATGAAATTATACAGTTGCTTTACTCACTAAATGTATTTTCTGAACAAATCACTGCAACAATAATGTATGGGGAGCTGAGCTTCAGAAAAGTCTGTCATTCTGGAAAATCAGTGTTTCACAGTGTGGTAAAGATGAATAGTTTGAGGAGAGGCTTACAAACCAGTTGGGTAAAGATTAAGTACTTAAATAATAAGCAAAAGCAGATGAAGTATTAATCTTGATTGGACAAATTCTGCTCAGAGGTTTTGTCCCCTGTAGGACAGAGTGTTTTTGTTTCCATCTCAGGTTCCCCTTCCACCCCCACTCACTTCCTCCACTCTGTTTAGTGAGAGTTAGGTTGCACCCATGCCCTCTGGATGGATCACACAATTTATGTGTTCGGGGATTTGTTTTCTTTTTCTCTCCTGAGAAAAATACAGTACCACAGGGTAAAGAGGAGACTTAGTCTCTCATGATTTCTCTCTAAAGCTATGAAAGTTTTCTCTTTTTGAGTGGGTGTAGGAAGTTGTAGGCAGGACATATCAACACTTGGGGACCAGATGTTCTGGTGAACTCATTGTTTCTCCTCTCCCTCTCTACTGTTTGTTTCTTTCTGTGACTACAATCTGTCCAGTTTCAGAATAATACTTGTCATAATTCTGCCTTTTAAAAATCTTGGGAAACAATCATCTTTTAGACTCTGAGGTCTCTGTATTAAGGTTTTTAATAGATGCTGTTCACTCTTTGTAGTCCAAGAGCACAGACCAATAATTTCAGAATTTGCATGCCTGCTTTGCTTACTGTGTAGTGTGAGATCTACTTTAATTTGCTATTTCATCCTGTACAGATCCTTTGCACTGATTTTTTTTCTTTAACTGGGAGGGAACATCCTTTGGCTCTCTGTTTGAATGTGTTACTGATAGTCGGCATCTTGAAAGAGTTTGGATAAACTAGAAACCAGCAGCCTGTAAATACTGGGTAAATTGTAAGTTTGACAGTGTAAATAGACTTAAAGATCTTTTCCTCCTGAAGCTGCTTTTAGCTACCTGAACTTGTTAGCAAGATAATAACCCACCAAATATGGAGAAAGGGGAGAGGAGGTTGAGTTTTCAAAGAAGTTTTTTATCTTTTGGAGCATTCTTGCCCTGCAGAAATACTGTCAAAATATCAGAGGTTGAAGAACTTTACCTAGCACATGTGCAATGTGGGAAGATGGTATGTCTAGTGTATGATACTTGATGCCTGAGGCACTGCTGGCAGACACAAGGCTCAGAGTATAAAAAAGTGATGGCCTCTGCACTTGGATAAGATAGGATAGACCTTTAGCACGATTCTCGACATCCATGCCTTGACAAGTCTGCTGTGACTTCCTTGAGACTAGGAAGGGTGTGTAAATATGTCCATGATTTTTGGGGCTCAATGACTTTGCACCTTATCAAAATCTAGGTTGCTCTTCTAAAAATCATCATTATTAAAAAAACTGTATTTCTTCCCATGTACCTTTCCCGCCCCCCCCCTAAAGATTATGCCACATTCAATCTGTCACTTAGCTGCAAAATAGTCAGCTGAACTTGTTTTATAATAAAAATGCCTTATAGAGGAAACCTTAAAATATGTACAGAAACCACTACATTGGAGTTTGAAACCCTTGCTTCGAGGTGGGTATGGTAGCACTTATCTTCAAATGCTAGGTTAGACACCAGTACTTCTGCTTTGAATCTCAGTGCAGGGGTTTTTTTCCATCCTAGTGTTAAAGAGCATAAGAGAGTATCATCTAGAGATACATACCAGAACTTCCCCAATATGAGGGACCAAGTGCCAAAAATTGTGTGAGCTTCAGTCAATACCCAGGTTATAAGGAACGGTAGAAGCTATCCTGAGGCTTTGAGTATCTCTACAGAGCTAGTTTAGGTGCCCAAAATATGTAAGCTTGAGACAGTGAATCTTCCCAGGAGTTAGAGGGCTGGGAAGGACTGTGTAGACTTTCAGCCTAAGTCCATAAAGCTGCCACTTAGCTGCTGGTAATCCCAAATTAGACAGGGACTGACAGTATGGAGTCCTTAAATTTGCACTTTTTCCCCCGGGTGTCATTTTACCTGTATTTTTCCATTTTTTGGAATAGTAAGACTATGCCAGCCCTCCAAATCTTTATCAATATGGATAGTGGAAACAGTACAGATGAGAAAAAGTTAATCTAAATGATTTTTCTCACTGATATTTCATGGAGGTGAATTGCAAGGCTTCCGAAATCTAAGGTAAGGGTATCACTTTACTGTTTGGAAACCATTGCTGTGCAGTTTTAAGTCTTTCTAAGTCATAGGCTTGAGGGGGGAAAAAACCAACAAATTTGGAAAAAAGGTTGGAATTTATTTGGTTTTATTTTTAATTTATTATTAATGTTTTTATTTGTTTTTAATATAGGGTTGATCTTTGGAATGCCAGTAACCTGAAGTTTGGTGATGAGTTTCTAGGAGAACTGAGACTCCCTTTGAAATTTCTCCGACAGTCTAGTTCTTATGAAGCATGGTATTTGACATTTTTCTTTTGGAGAATAAGTAGAAACATATGTCTGCTCTGAAGACTTAACAGTAATTACTGCTATGTGATAAAGTTTAAATGGATTTAATTTGTACTTTTTTGTAAGCAAGCCAAAGTAATCTTAGCTAGTGTAAGAACAAGAAGTTTTGATAATGTGATTAGAGGTTTCAGTCTGCCTCTGTGTTGCATGTGGGAGTTCTAATATGTTGTTTTTATGATATTATTTACTGCAGTTCATCAGCAATGACATGGTTTTAGTGTGTGGGTTTTTAATCGTAGCTATATAAAACTTATGTTCAGAACTTCCCATATTGCAGTTGATGCAAAATAGACTGGCAAACTTAGTTAAAAACTCTGATTCAGAGCTCTCAAGGATTTGATACATATATAAAATCTCTGTGTATCTGTACATTTTCTATATGTTCATGTATAGCCTGAGATAATCTTGTGTTTCAGCACAAACTTTGTCTTATTTTTTGCATATCAGGTATTTCCTGCAGCCCAGAGATAATGGTAACAAGTCATTGAAACCTGATGACCTTGGTTCCTTAAGGTTAAATGTGGTTTACACTGAGGACCATGTTTTTTCCTCAGACTATTACAGTCCACTTAGAGACGTCCTGCTAAAATCTGCCGATGTTGAGGTAATTTGCTTGCACTGTTTGTTGTTTACCTGCAGATCATCCTCCCAGGGGTCTCTGAATGTTTGTCACTATCTTGGTGGCACCATAGTTTTTTAGTTACCAGAGAGGTCAGCTTCTTTTTCACACCTGAGAGCCTTGTTAAGCTTTGCATATCCCTGGTGCTTGTTTTCAGTCCTTGCAGAGATCTTTATCTGCGTGCAGTATGGTGGGTGAAGGCACACCCAGGAACACCAGTGGTTTTAGCAGCAGCATATTCTCTGTGACTTTTTAATTTTACATGTGAAAATGCAAAGTAAACTTCAGTTTGACCAGATGTTTTCCTGTAGGGGAGAGGAACAGGTTTGCTTGCATAATTGAGAAAAACCCAAACCAAGAACTATTCCTGAAGTGTCAGAGTTGGACCTTGTGTGTCTTTGTGTATATTTTTAACAGTTGTAGCAGTGCTTTTATTTTTTGAGTGCAAGAACTGGTTTCTTTACTCACTGTGACTTGAAATTGTGAAGGGTCAGATAGTTCTTCCTCCTCACTTGCTGCCCAGGCAAGTGATATTCAGTGAAAAGACAGCCATTAAAAATGGTGGGGGGAAGAGACTGTACTGTAATGGTTTTTAAATTGCTGCCCTCTTGTGATCAGAACTTACAGCCCACAAAAACTGGGATGTACCATCACCTGTGTTATGTATAGACATGTTGGGTAACTGGCCATTGCAACTATTGGGTGGGGTTCAGCATTATGGAGCTAATGGTAAAAGACAGAAAGGATGCTTGTTCTGGAAGGATTTCTCAAAGGTTTTGTTTCTTTCCCCTGTTCAGCCTGTTTCAGCATCAGCTGCACACATTTTGGGTGAAGTTTGCAGAGAAAAACAGGAAGCAGCCATACCTCTTGTCAGACTTTTCTTACACTATGGCAGAATTGTGCCTTTCATAAGTGCCATTGCGAATGCTGAAGTGAGGAGAACTCAGTAAGTACCAAAACCCAAGCTGCTATCAAACATCCCTACTCTGCATTGGCTAGTGCCAGGATCCTCCACTCAGTTTCTAGAATCACGCAATTTCAAAAGAAAATGTCAGAGTTGTTCCTATTCCTCCCAACTCAGTAGCAGTGTTCTTTATGAATGCTTTCACTGCTCTCAAGATCTGGTTGGTTTGATCTTTGCAGGAATTCCCATCATGTTTTGTGAAATCTACTTGCAAGACTATTGTAAGATCAAAAGCAGGGATTTTCATTCTTCTCAGTCTTAAGTGTAGTTGATGATAACTGTGAAATTCTACGTTACCTTCAGCTGTTCATATGAAATCATTTCAGCTTTATCATGTGCTAATAAATCATCTAGTGCTGAGTGTTTGTTGAATTTTTTCAAAACAAAAAGCAAGTTTCTTCCTAATAATGAATATTTAAGACAAGCTGTATGTCTAATTTTCCCAGTTAGAGGATGAAGGAACAAAGATGGGATTGGATTTGGCATGGGATAGCAGAAAACGAAGTTGGGTTGTTTTGGTTGCTTCTTTCAAGTCCCTTGTTTGACTTACACTACTGAACTATCAGCCCCCCAGTAAGATCTAGTATTCACACCAGGAAGGTCCTAAAGAACATTTGTTGCCACAAGCCTTGTGCCTATGCAGTGATGCTCTTGACTAAAAGTAAAAGAGACAATTGGAAGGTAATGGGAATGGCAGATACCAACTCTGAAGTAAGAGCTACCTTACAAAGTCTTTGTGTGGGTTGGCTCTTTTCAAAGTGTCTGAGGGATCAAGTGTCTTCCTTCCTCTAGGTAAGTGTGTTTTTTCTGTACTGCAGGTTGGCTAAAAGAGTTTGGTTGCTGCAGCATGAGGAAATTTTCTGCTCCCTAGTCAGTTATGTTCCTATGATAAAACAGCAAAGGCACTGTTTGTTTTCAGGGCTTTCTGGCATTTGTAACAGGCAGTGAGCTTACTTTTTTTGTGAAACAAAACAATAAATCCAGCAAAGTAATTCATCCTGTTATTCACTGCTTGTAAATGAGTACAACTGTAGTAAGCTGTAAACAACAGAAAAGACATCAGTGTATGTACAAGAGCAGGCAACTAACTTCATTTCGAGTTTGATCTGCTGTCACGAGGCACAGGGTTTGATGGTATGGGTTGTAGATGAGATCATTGATTATGTACCTATTTGAATAATGCAAATTGCTGTGCAAGGAATTGCAGGTACATGATAGTGCTGCTGAAGTTTTACAAATCACAGTGGCTGTGTGTCTAGTACAAGATGAATTCTGTGCAAAGGGCTTTTCAGAAAAACGTGAGATGAGTCTGCATGACATCAGGTCTCAGGGCAGAACTGGGATCTGCACTGTGTTTAAGAGTGTTATTAGAGAGCAGTGCTGTAAGTCCTTTAGAAAAGATGACTGTTTTCTTCTCCCTCCCAGCTTACAAGTGCTTATTTTGTAGGTGGAAGTAGTAGGTCATGTGTAACGTCCGGTGTTGTAGTGAGACTGTAATCACTGCCTCCTTCCTTTAGTCAAACTAATGCTGTTCAGTAGGATGTGAAAACAGGTGATTTTTCCCCCGTTTATGTTGTAAACCCCCTTGATTTGGGCCTGCCTGTTGCAGTGTGTTTGGATAATGCACTGAGAACACTGCACTAATACAAAGAAGATCTGTAGTCCCTCTGGACTTTCCATGACTACTGCTTTTTGGTTATACCCTGAAAGTGCACTAAATGCTGTGTGGCTGCATTTAATGGCAGGCTGTGTCAAAGGGAGGTTTTGCTTGTGTATCCAAACCCAGGTTTTCGTCACCTTTCACGGCTGCTTTTATTTCCATGTATTAGCAATTTATTACAAAGGCACTGAATTGCAGAAAATTGTTCACTTCCAGAGATCCAAACACCATTTTCCGAGGAAACTCATTAACTTCCAAGTGCATTGACGAGACAATGAAACTGGCAGGGATGCATTACCTGCAAGTTACACTAAAGCCAATTATAGATGAGGTAAGAACAGTTTAGACTGTTTTTTTGATAAAATATCCCTGTCCCTGTAAAGGCCTCCAGGGAGCAAATACTGTTTATTACTTCCCATTTTAAGATGGCTTTATAGGAGTAATTCTTAATAGTCTGTTTCTACATTAAAATCCTGTGTGTTACTTTAGCCACAGCTGAGTCCCCTAACTCAGAAACAATTGGATTGTATTAAATGAAAAGGAAAATTTCTATTTATTAGCCTAAATTACTCTATTTTATAAAACCTATTATGTAGTGTTTCTGAGAAATTATTAAAGTAATAACAAATAAAGAATATATGCAGCAGAAAGCTTCTGTAAAGCTATAAGTAACACATTTAATCCAGTGGGTATAAAGGAATACAATTTTTCTTAGATAACTGTGCATGTGATGCGTGTATTATAGCAATGGTTTATTATCTATCCAGTCCAGAATGGTGAGTGTGGGTATTTTAGTGCAGTAATTGGGCAATGCTTTCAGACCACAGACTTCCTTTAAATGATTTGGCAATTTCTTCAGCTGTTGTTGTTTTAGTGTTTCATCAGAAAGTGTCAAGTTTTAAAGAACATGGATATACTTCCGAAGTTGACTATTTTGGAAAAATAGGGCTTTTCTTGAACAGCTTTGCTTGCAAAAGTTTAAAGAAAAATTCTGCATTTAATTTGAAGGAAAGGGTAGAGCTAATTGATGCTTCTACTTTTTGGAAAAAAATAAAAATCACATAATTTACCTTTGATTCTTTTTTCAAAAGGAAAAATACTATTTATAAAGTTGGCTTTTGCCTTTTTCCTCAAAAAACTAAAAATTACGCTTTTTACAAAACTACTTGTAGATAAAATTATATATTAATTGTTCAATATATCTTTTTCTAGATCTGCCAGGTCCATAAACCTTGTGAAATTGATCCTGTGAAATTAAAAGATGGTGAAAACCTGGAAAATAACAGGGTATGAATTAGATTTTAAAGACACAATCTCTGTTTACACTGTTAAGTTTAACTGAGGTCCTCAGACCTTTGGTGTTGCAAATAATTTTGTCATTCATTATAATACGGTGCAAGCTTTCTTAACACCACCCTTATAATTACTTTACATTATGCTATAAACCTGTAGAAAATTAATCACTTCTGCCGCTGCTCTTGAGGACAAGGCTGACTTAGCCTGTGGCTAGACTGGTGGAAATGAGGCTGAGGGGGACCTTATCTTTCTCTTCAACCTGAAAGGAGGTTGTAGCAAGGTGGGGTTTTGCCTCTTGTACCAACAAGTGACAGAACGAGAGGAAATGGCCTCAAGTTCTGTCAGGGGAGGTTTAGAGTGGATGCTGGGAAAAATTTCTCCCCTGTAAGGGTGTTCAGATATTGGAACAGGCTGCCCGGGAAAATGGTAGAGTCACCAGCTCTGGAAATGTTCAAGAGGCATGTGGTTTGGCACCTGGGGACATGGTTTATGGTGGACTTGTTTTGGCTGGGTTAATGGTGGCACTCAATGATCTGAGAGGTCTTTCCCAGTTTTAATGATTTTGTGATTCTGATGATGATGTAGAAAATGGTGCTATGAGAAGGAATGATAGGCCATAAAGCAGTATCATTTAATGTTTGGTTTTGATAGGAATGATATTGTCACTCTTTACATTTACCAAATAGAGTGTAATTGAGTGTGAGATTTTTTTTTTCCAAATGTATAATGTTGAAAGTGGGAATCTTTTAATGATGCCATTATGAATAAAACCAGGAAGAGTGCCACTTGCCACAGCAGAAACTTACTCTAATTTTGTCATACATCTTTACACTTTTTCAGGAAAATTTGAGGCAGTATGTTGATCGCATTTTTACTGTAATTACAAAATCTGGTGTAAGCTGCCCTACAGTGATGTGCGATATTTTCTTTTCACTGAGAGAATCGGCTGCCAAACGTTTTCAAGGTGAGTTTCTATATATTGTTTTATTTTATGTAACTGATAGCTTTTAAACACAGGCACAGTCTGCATGATCCCTCATGAATTTAGTAATTGAACAGCAGCTTATCTAAAATATGATTTGGAGTGTGCTAATGCAGGTTTTTCATTGATTATTCGTTCCACAAAGAATATGACTTTTAATGATGGTTTAAATTTTTTCTTAAACATCTCTTAGAGGAAAATAGCATTTAAAAAGATCATTATGATGGTACGTGTTTTATGAGTTCAGTATTTGCAAACTGTGCTCAGTTTGCAAATGTTCAGTGTTTTGTAATGGCTGATTTTGCAGACTCCGTGCAGCGGAATTACTTTCTCCTCACATGTCAATCTGTAATAAAGGCCAGTCTATAAATTGGAGTTATCGCAAGCTCATTGCCCTAGAAGCTCATGTGCTGCAAAGGTTTTCTGGCTGCCAAGAGAGAATTCTTTCCACTCCCTCCTAGATATTTTGCCTCCGAGGGTGAGTGGGAATATAAAACTGAAATTGGGCAAAACAACTGACCTATGTATTTTCCGGAAGGAAAGCAGATTACAGTAAAAAGTTTTAGAGAGACAAATACAAATTCAGCTTTTAAACAATCACTCTGGAGTAGAAAAGCTCAAGCAAAAAAAACCTTTTCTTTTTTTTTTTTTTTTTGCTGTCGTACTGTTTATGTTAAATAAATAGTGTGTTTTTAGTAACTACCAACTGGAATAGATACATTAGGAGTCTGTACAGCACTTGTGCTCAGGGCTATAACTAGGTAATGGAGAGTTGGCCTCTGTGCTCAACATTTCATAAACTATGTAAATTATTCACCTTACTTCAGTGCATAGATAGCAGATGTTTGTATGAAATCAAAAGTGAATGGTGTTCTCCTTGTAGCTTGTGTCATGAACCCACTTCTTTTTTTAAAACGGCTGTCATTAACATTTCCTTGGTTTAGGCGAGATGATCTCTGGTTCCAAATCCTCTATCATCAGTTAATCCTTAACTCACAAATATATACATTTCCAGCACATGCTTGAGTTGGCTTTCTGAAGGCTTTCTGATAATTTCAGGAGGTTTTTAAGGAAGGATTATTGAAATGCTGAGTAGAGGTCTTTTTTTTAAATAGGTGACCCAGATGTGAGGTATACAGCTGTCAGCAGCTTTATTTTCCTGAGATTCTTTGCTCCTGCCATTCTTTCTCCAAACCTCTTTCAACTTACACCACACCATCCAGTAAGTACTATATCAGTTTTTTTCTAGCTATGTTTACGGTTCTGCCACCACAGTCTGTATATTGAGATTCTTTCTTTAATTCTTTTAATAGCCTTTAGGAAAAGTACCTTTGTTAGTGCAAAGATCTGCTCTATCTGTCTTGAATATGAAGCATTGAGTGGCTGTGTATGTGTAGAACTTGGGAGATGTGGGAAGAACAGTGAAATTTAAGGACAAAAAGGATAGAGGGTCTAAGCTGCTGTGGAAAAGATTTACACTGCTTCATTTTTGCTATATTACATCGATGTTTGATTGTCAGCGATGTTGGAAATGTTTTGGAGACTTTTAGTAGTTGTTCTCATTGGAAGTGGGAAGGACATGGGCAGTCTTCAGGAAATTTCTGGTTTTGTTTTGCAAGTGATTGCCTTTGTTTCTCAGATCAGTAGAGTAGCTATGGGGCATGATGGCTTAAGAGTCAAAAACCTTTTTTGAAAAAAGGCAACTTTTTTCCTTCATTGTTTTATTGGTCTTTTCAAATTTTATGTTGCTTTTCTGCAAGTGAAATAAGAAAGAAGAAATATAGTTTACCTTCCTCTATTCTATATTTTAAATAGCTAGACCATATAATATTGTTCTCTTTCCTAGGATCCTCAGACTTCTCGAACTTTGACACTTATCTCTAAAACCATTCAAACACTAGGCAGCTTATCGAAATCTAAATCTGTAAGTATGCCATTTTCATTTAAAGGCTTAATTTAGGAAAGTGGGCTTTTTTTATTCTTTTATCACTAATTATAATTAAGCCTTTAAAATGCTTGAGTTGCACTAGGCTTATGCAAAACTGGTTATGTTTGCTTTGATTATAAGCCTCTCATGCTTAGAGGAAAACTAAATCTGTCTTAATCTGAACTAGATTTCAGTAAAGCAAAATTGTGTGACCAACCTAGAAGTCTGTTCCAGAGCTTTTCATTCCCTCCATCTGGAAGAAAGAAAGTGATCAGGAGAACCTGTGAAGTTCTCTACTTGTCTGTGGTACATGATTAGCAGCTCAGTGGGGCTTTTTGGATTGTTTCAGCGTTTTAAAACTCAACTGAGAAGAATTCACCCAGTAAGGGGAAGGGCTATACTTTTCATTACAGTTCAGTTTTCTGTCTGTCCCTTGTGAGATTAGATCTACATGCCCATACTCTGGATGTTTGATTCAAATAAGTGTAGCTAAAGCACCACACTGCTATAGCCAGTGATGATTTGGGGTCGTTGGTGGTCTGGTTAGGATTCACACAGGGAACTGTAGGTGACTGTGTACTTCAATTGTGAATCCTTTGAAACAGCAGAATTCCTTTTCTCACACTTTTTGTCAGCTTCTTTTAGGAGGAAGATTGAAAGCCAAAGCAGAATTTTGAAGGTTTTTGAATAATGCATTACTAACTGAAACAACTGACCATTTGGAATGCATTCTGCTACCTTTTTTAAATAAAAACTTAGTGCTACTGAATATGTGCTGTATAACATGAAAAGTGCTTGTTTTACCTCTGGCCAGAAAAAACCCCTGTCTTATCAGCACTGGCTTTCCTCCTGACCTACTGCTGTTAACAATAATATTTTCTCTATAAACTGTGTTATGATATGCCTGGTTTGGGCTTTTTATTTCAGGCCAACTTCAAGGAATCTTACATGGCTACATTTTATGACTATTTCAATGAGCAGAAATATGCAGATGCAGTAAAAAATGTAAGTAAGGCATATGAATGTTCTGAAAATCCCGCTGTGTTGTTGAAGGTGAAGCTTGGAAACCTAGTATATACTAGGTATTTACCTAGTAAATACATACTGTTAGTAAACCAGGAAACGTGCTGAAAAAAGCAGACTCCTGATAATTGTAACATTCAAGAAACTTTTATCAAATTACATGCATGCCAACAGTAGAATCTCTTTGGATGTATTTCTACTTAGTAATTAGGTTGGATTAATAAGCTGCTGCTTAGAGTTGAGATGTGTGTGCTTTGTAGCATGCTGCAGATCTGTGATTAAAAGTCCAAAAGGAAGTGAAAGATAGATATAACAAAGGACAAGCACAAGAAGTGTTGGTCATTTGCAGTTTTTCTCGCTTAAGAGCATTTGTGCTATTTTTAGTTTACAACCCAGGAAACCTCCCAAATTCCTCAAGCTTCTGCTGTTACCTTCTGTTTAACTACTTTTACAATACTTTCTGTAGCTCTGTGCTCTACAAATATTAAAGATTTCTGTTTGGGTGATGTGGTCCTGTCATATTTATATCTGCTTTTTGTTCACCTCTTAGTTTCTAGATCTAATTTCATCTTCAGGAAGAAAAGATCACAAGAGCATAGAGCAGCCTATATTGCTTAAAGAAGGGTAAGTATGCATGTGCAACAAAACCCTCTACTTGTGTGTTTGCCACCATTCTAAGGCAGCTGTCTTTTTTCTGCCACCTCTGTTCCATCCATGCATTCAGAGAAGAATGTAGGAAAATTCTCGTGTTGCTATTTCTGCTCTCTGTGGTTGCTATAGCTGATTTTAATGTATTTTCATTTGATTTAAACGTCTTCATTTAATTGTGTTTTGAAATAAGTGGAAGAAAGAGAAGCCTGTAGAACTTAATTAGCTCAGCTAAGGCAAAATAAACTTAAATCGACACTGTATTAAAACCATGTTGATTTTTTTTCCTGAACCCCAGTGAACAAGAGGTGTAAAATTCCAGTGTGAAGGCAGATACTGAATATCTTAACAAGGGCAAAGCCTGCATATGGAATTTGCTTTTGCTGCCCTATAAGATCCATATGCTAACCATTATCATGGCCATTTCAAGGAAAATTTGAGATGCACTTGGAACAGTTTCTCATTTTAGTACCTTTCCTTTTTGGGAAGTATGTTCCATATGCTGCATTAGTTTTAGGTACCAATTGTTGACATTTTTTGTTACAAAACTGAGTAATTAAGATCATCGAAGTGCACTGTGGAAACAGCTTGTCTGAGCTGGGAGGAGGAAAGTAAAGAAATCCAAATTCTTCTGAGCACTCAGTAAGCTGAAATACTGCTTGAAAGTAAGCTTTCATGGTCACTTTAAGTAATGCAAAAACTAGATATTCAGTGAAAAAATGAGTACCTCATCCAGTTAACCTCGATAGTTTCACTTTACTTCTCTGATAAGCATCTGTCCCTAGAAGCAATTTTGTCTATTTTAATTCTGTACATACATTTATCATTCTTCTGTTTTTCAAAATAATTTTATAGTTTGTAACGTTTTCCCTCTAACTCTAAAACATTTTTTCTGCCTCTGTCTTTCTTTTGCTCCTGTCTGATTTTTTTCTGTCTTTTCTTGCTCGGCCTGTGGCTGCTGTTGTAAGGACTCTTAAACTAACAGTAAAGAAAGTTGATGGTAATAGTTCATGCAGGTAAGATGGTAGAGGAAGTTGCTGCTTTGCTGTAGCTACTGGCTGACAGCATGTCCTGTGCAGCAGTAGATTTGTCTGACTTAGATCTGGGGAGGAAGTACTCTGTGTAACAGTCTGAAATGCCTGTGTAAACCCAGCAGAGAGCACTTTGTTATATATTTCTTGATGTTCACCTTTTTTTTTTTCCCCCTTCAAACAAAAACCTGCTGTAAATAGAGAATAAAGGAGTTTTATCTGTAAGCAGAGGCTCCAAGAAGCACTGTACGGATCCTGATGAGCTCACTGGAAGTGATTAAGAAGAGACCATACATTTTCTAGGCACTTCTTAAGTAGTATTCATGCAAATCATTCTCAAGGTTAAGGAGTGGCCTTCAGCAGACCACTTTTCCTGATGCCTTGCATTATTGTCATGTTATATCATGGGAAGTGGGTGGGAATTTTCACAAGCCTTTGATTTGATTCTTCTCTGGATTGAATGGCTGTTTAGTGGGGTTTCTGTTTGCCTTTGCAATGTTTTTACTTGCATATGTACTTTTGAATGAATGTGCGCTACCAAAGATTAGGCATAGGCACTTGGGTTTGCTGACATCAGTCTTGCCATCGCTGCCAGCTGCCTGCCTGGTTCTTTTCAAAAGGAAGAGAATTAAAAGGAGAACTAGTTGTTTTTGTAGGCAAAAAGGGCACATTAATGCTTCCAAGCAAGGCTAAGGCAGATCCAGACTCAGGTCTAGCATAAGTATGAGAAGAAAGAGAATCTGCAAGCAACCCGTACTTGAAATGGGTTTTGTTTTGGACTTTTTCTCCCTCTGTGCTTCCATTTGCTCTGACTCCTCACACATTCTGCAATTGTTAGAAACAAAGAAATCAACCTTGTAACTTCTGTGACTTTGACTGCTTTTCACTTGTCTCTGGAAAATAAGAGCACATTCTTCTTGTGGCTATGTCAATTATGAAGAATTTAATTAGGAATGTGCTCTTAGCTCTGCCATACGGAGTTTGCGTTTTTCAAAGAGGGGAGGCTCTGTAGGAGTTCTCAATTTTAAATCTCCTTTTAAGTGTTGGCATGAGAAGGACAAGAAACTAACTTGAAGAGTATGTTGTCTTGCCCAAGGATATCGGCTCTTCCTTTGAAATTTGCCTTGACCTTGATATATGAGGGCTACTGCCAGTGGGACTGGGTGATGACCTGAATCACATGGTTTAATTCAATATTTTCCAAGTATTCCAGGATTAAGGACCAGGGCAGTAACTGTCTGACCATTTAAAGAATGAGAGGTGTGTAACTATAACCAGTTAAAAAAAAAAAAATCTGTTGCTGTTCACAGTCTTTGACAGCTTTCGCTCGCACAGCTCAGAACGAGCATCAGGCACCAGCCCAGCTGGTTACAAACAGTTAAGGTCTGAAAGAACTTGGGTTTCTGTTTGAGCTTTAAACAGACCTGCAATTTGGTCAGATGTATTGTAGTTGTTTCTGACTGAAGATACCAAAAGCAAGAAGCAGTATTAGCTGTTCTAAGCATTTTAACTCTGCTGTTGAAAATCTTCAACCAAGTAATTGACTGTTCTCTCTGTGTGCTCCCTGTGCTGTATAGTGCCTTCCTACTTGATAAAAACTGCTATGTATTAAGTAGTTTTTACTCACTTTATTATACAGTTCTGTATTTGGCACAATAATTAATGTAATGTGTAGAGTAGCTGTTATCAATTCTCTACTGCATATGCATACACGTTTTCATCCATCAAAAGTGATGCTGAGCAGTCTGAAGTCATTAGGTTTTCCAAAGTCACCTTGAAACTTTTGGATTGATTTAGTGGATTTTAGAAAGGTGGTTGATGCATCATAGTTTCTTATCAACTCGTTTAAGTTTGAAATAAATTAAAACTGACAACTCACTAAATGAACACCCCTCAGCTGCTGAAACTAAAGGGGACAGGGTATCTAGCTTTCAGCCCTCAGGTTACTTTGTATGTTACTGAAAACACGTTTCCAACTGCAGCATCAATGTGAAACTGCAGTGAAACTGTGGAACATCCTGATTTTGTTTCTAGAACTTGAAAGTGATTAAAGCATGTAAGGGTGCAGTCCCTCTGCTCCAGAGGCCTTACACCTGCCTTTTAATTACTAAACACATTCAAAACTTTTTGAACTTTCTTACAGCTTTTAAAAAAAACAAAACAATAAAGCTTGTACAGTTAACAGGTCAAGCTCAGCAGAGCAGTACTAACCATGTTCTGCTTTTTTCTGCTATACTAGGAAACTGTTTAGCTGTATTTATAACTGCAGCAAGAGCACAAATTGCAGTTCAGCCAACTAACAAGAGCCCCTGTGTAGAACTACAAGTCAAGTTTCATGTCTTGCCTCTTATCTAGATCTGAAAAAAGGACAGATGCACGAAACCTATCCAAATGTGACTCCTTTCCTTGCCAAGACCTCAATAATTAGAAACGTGTTCCCTCCTTAAGCTTTGCAAATGCCATAACATGTCTGTGTGTGTGTGTGTATATACATATCTATACATAAATATGTATTCTATATCTATGCATATATTTATAGGCATGTACATATAAAATCTGGTGTATTGTAACAATTGGTGTCCTGTTTACTAGGTTCATGATCAAGAGAGCACAAGGAAGAAAACGATTTGGTATGAAAAACTTCAAGAAGAGATGGTTTCGCCTGACAAACCATGAGTTTACCTATCAGAAAAGCAAAGGTAACAAAGGTTTGCCAGTCTTCTTTTGATATGTTATAGCAAAGAGTAAATATAAGGATTGTGTAGAAACAGAAGTCTGAGATCTAGATCTGTGACTGTAAAAGGTACAGTGCAGGCAAGTCTGTCAGCCTGTATGTTCTTACCCTTTTTTTTAGGATGTCCATATGGACTGTTAGAGAAGCTTCTTGGATGGCAAAGTACCCTGCAAGTTAGCAAAGTATTTGATAACATTTGTGTAATATCAACATCATTTGTAGGTTTCACAGTTGCCTTGTAGATTGTCCTAGGAAACAAAACTTGCAAACTTTGCACTGGGATTTGGGTTTGTACTGAACATTCCCAGGTGCATCTCAACTTGTTCTCATAAATTCTTTAGCATTAGCACAACTGGATGCAGTACACAAGGATTTGCCTGGAACCTTTGAACTTTCAAAATGTGTTCATTTAATGTTGCCTAATAGCAAGAATTTTGCTTTTTGAAAATTGCTCCTATCTGTTCAGCAGTACACAACAAATACCACTTCCTTCCATCATAGGCAGTGGACAGACAAGGAAACACGTTCAGATATGCCAGTCATTATTTCACACTCAACTTTGAGATCTTACATCACCACCATCCACATAGTTCAGTTCAGCTGACAGGAATGATTTCTTTCATTGTCACCTTCTCAGTAAATATACTGCATCCTGCTGCAGTAGGCAGTTTCTGAGAGGTTTGTTAGTGTAAGGTAGTGCAGCTGAAAACAGAAATGAACTTAAGATAATACTTAAGGACCATGCTAGCAAACCCCTGCCGAGGGGAAGATTTTCTTTTTTTTTTTTTGTGCAGTCAAAATGATCTTCAAAGAAACTGAATCAGCCCTCAGAATAAGGGCAGAAGGTGAAGAGGAATTGTGAATAAGTTGCTCATTATCTGTGTCTGTGTGTTCTGCAGGTGATCACCCTCTGTGTAGCATTCCAATTGAAAACATTCTGGCAGTGGAAAGACTGGAGGAGGAATCCTTTAAAATGAAAAATGTAAGTAGGTCATCTTCATTAATGCATTTGTTAGGCTGCTCTAGATCCACCAGCCTAATCACCTTTTTCCCTTCTGTAACCTGGATTGGATTTCTATTGAAAGATGTACAACCACAGCTGCTGGTTCTGTATATAGTAGCAGGAGTTTGCAAAAGCACAGCCCATTCAGATTCTTAGCAACCCAGTCAGCAGTCTTTGGATTTCGTGATCTGCAGCACACTCAGTACTGACCGCTGCTGATCAGCTGTCTGGGCTCCGTCATGTCAGACACAGGTAAGATGATCGAGTCCCTGCCCTTTCCGTCAGACCTCTCTGTTGGGAGGGATCTGGCTGCTTATGATTGTGAAGGATCACAACTTCTTTATTAGCTATCAGGTTTCCTTATTGGTTAATGAAAGTACATAAGTGAGTGTGTATATAAATATATATTTAATTTGGGTTAGGTCATATGTCAAAAGAACATCTGTGCTGTGCTAGTATGGTTTACCATTTTGATTGCCACAGTAAGGAATAAAATACAGCTGTGTTTCTCATGCATGGAACACTACCACCAACTTCTGTATGCAAGACATACCAGCCATTGTGTAAGAACAGAGCTGATCGGTTTGGGTGATGTTGGGAGCCATACACCTCTGCCTGTAAAGCTGTATTTAAAAATAAGCAAAAAAACAGCTCAATGTTTTTTCCAGTTCTAAACATGCATCTCCTACAGACTTCTTCATACACATAAGTGGTTGTTACTTCTAGCTTTTTCTGCCTTTTAGTCTTTCCTGCCACCTCTTCTGCTTTTGGGCACTATGCAGGCAAGTGTTCAGATCTGCTCTAGATATTAGGTTCCTCAAACAACAGCTCTTCATTAAAGAGGAATACAATTCTAGGCTTCTCAGTATTTTCCCAGTTCAATGTATTATTTTGGTAGCATATCTCTCTCTGTTAAAACCTCTGTTAAAAAGTTTCAGTTCCACCTGCTTCTGAAACATGTCTCAGTTGTACTGTAGTTTGCTTTGTTGTTTATAACTCAACTACATGGGCAAAACCCAACCAGCTGCAAAGTAATTCTCAAGCTATCAGAAGGCAGCTGTAACGTGATGAACTGTTGCCAGCTGTACTCTGCAGTGACTTGATTGAACTAAAAGTGGCCACATAGTTGAGATAAAACTCACTGTCTGTGGAGAGGAGCTGAGCTATAATTCTGTAACTTACACTGAGTCTACTGAGCTAGACTGAGCATCCAAAATATGCCTGTATTGGGAAGATTCATTATGGGAAAAAATATACCTTTATGGTTAACATCAGAAGTTCTGCTATTTTGGTTGCTTAAATTCAGTGTTACTTATGAAATGAGGGTGATTACATTTGTTCTGGAAAGTAAGGTTCAGAGTCTTTCCATAAGCAGTAAGGTTACCACCTTATATTTCCACTTTTTCTCGTCATACATAAATAGAATACTGCAGCAAGAACAGAATTCTCAAAACACCACAGCAGATGTATTTGCAATGGATATTCCATCATGGGTGCTAAATGCAATTAAAGATTTGTGTTTTCTATAAATATTCTCTATGAATTTGTGCTCTGAATTGCATCGTGTCTTTCTCACTCATGATAAATCTGCCTGTCTGGCAGTAAGGCCTTCATCATTCTTAAGCACAGTCTGGGGGGATTCGAGGGTGGCTTTAAGTACTGTTCAGGTCTTCCGTGTTGTTCAAGAGGCAACTGGTGGTTTTGGTAGTGTAAAGGTCTTGCAACCGCTTGAAATTCTTGTCTTGGTTGTGGGCTGCTCAGTAACGGTTGCCATATGTTCGTTCACTTCTGTTGGTATCCTCTTACACAAAGCCATACTCCTTAAATCTGTTCCTTTGTTCCAATGCAGGAGGTTCCATTTACTCCAGCACAGCATTAAAATTCTTTTTCCTACAGTTTTTTGTTAGTAGAGGGTTGAGCTGCACACTCCCATCGTTCTTGTTCTTCCTTCCCTTCTTCCCAGACTCAAATTGACATTTATGTCCTGAAAAGTTGTGTTAAAAGGACTCTCTTAGGCAGTTCTGGACTGATCACACTAAGCAGCTCCTACATGGCCGTTGTGTGTTGTGACTTTCTAATTATTGTCTGACACATTTGCGGATACCAGATCCAGCAAAAGGGCCGTTGGAGTTTTCCCTTTCCTGTTAGAAGAGACACTGTGGTTAAAAAAGCCCTATTCGATGACAAAGTAGCAAGTATATTTGTAAGCTGTTTCAAAGGATGTTACACATAAAAGTGTCACAAAGGAAGTATTTCACTTAGTACCAGTCTGCAACATTTTCCTGATCACCTCGAGGCAGAATTCAGGCCAATAAAGGTCAATTTCAGTTTTGCTGTGGGTTTTGTTCTGTGTTGCAGTTGTTTGGTGGTTCGTTTATATGGTTTTGTTGTTTTGGGTTTTTTTGTGTGTTGGTGTGCCTCTCTGGTTTTCTTTTTAAAATAGCCCAGAAAACCAGCTTTTTTTAAAATTATATTCCATATGATATGGGCAAGGTAATGTCTAATCATTGAATAATCAAATGAAGAAGTAGAGGGGGAAGGATAATTTAGGAATACCTGAGAGAGAGAAGACGACAAATTAAAATTAAGTATTTGCAGAAGCTAGAGGAAATGAAAATGGTTGATATTTGTCTTTCCAAATTTGCAGTTAAACTCACTAACTTGAGCTTAGTGCATGATCAGTGTAATCACGCAATAAGGCTGTGCATCAAAAACTTGCTTCTTCAAGAGGAGGAAACTAAATGCCATTTTAGGTTGCAAGCTGTTTTGAACAGGCCAGAGAGCTCTAGTTTAGATTTTTAGTGCCCGACCCATAATACAGAACTAATGTGTAATTATGTGAACCACCTGATGTTCAGTTAAAGAGAAATGCTATTGCTGGGATTTTCTAATATCAGCTATAGTTGGGAACAGAAGCATGGAAGTTATTAAAAGGCAAGAGGTACACTGAAATAGGTGTTAAAATGACTAGAGAAATGGCAGTGTTAAAGCGAAACTGTTCACTAAGGGTGCATCCAAACTCTTGATTTTCTCTTTTCTGTCTCCTGCGGACTAGCATTTCCTTTCAGGCCCGGACTGTGTTCCTCTGTCAGCCTTCCAAAACTTGGAGCTGCAGCATTACTAGAATTGCATCCCCAAGGCTGACAACAAATCTTGTTGGGGCCCAACCAGCAAGTTGGTATTAGCTGTTTGTAAATCGTCTCCTACAGGAATGGTGTCTTACTCCTTGTACCAGTGAAAGGTCTTGTTCTTTTAAGGGCACATTTTCTGCTTGATTTTTGTATCGAAATCTGTTTATCGGTGCATTCTTTTAGTATGCTGTGTTTTTCCTCTGATAAATCTTCACTCTGAGTCCAGTCTTAGGTTCACGGATTCATTCTGTGGCTTATTTGCAGATGTTCCAGGTGATCCAGCCTGAAAGAAGAGTCCTGTATATCCAAGCAAATAACTGTGTGGAGGCCAAGGACTGGATTGATATCCTCACCAAAGTTAGCCAGTGCAACAAGAAGCGCCTCACGGTCTACCATCCCTCTGCCTATCTTAATGGCCACTGGCTTTGCTGTAAAGCTACTGCAGACAATACTCCTGGCTGCACACCCTGCACAGGGTAAGGATTGGTAACATGCCAGTGGTCCGGGTCCTGCCCTGGGTCTGCATGTCTCGGCAGGGTGACTTGCAGGTGTGCAGTTAGCAAGAAGATGTGTCGGGTGTGCAGGTGTCATGGTGGTTTCAGAGGCCATTTTTATTGGCGTTTCTGATACTGTCAGTATCGGCATGTCTTGGTCAAAACTTGTAGAGTTAAAGACAGTGATAGGAGTTGACTGTGGGATAAGATACTTTGGTTCTGATTCACCCGTCATTAGTAAAATCCCTTCAACATCCTGTTTGCAAATTCCTGGAGCAATCATGTCCTGATAGATTTAGTTCTAGATTCGTGCTCTCTGATAAATGAAGACATACTGTCTGGTTTGTAGGAAACAGTTTTCATCTAAACTGAGAGAAGTAACAAGTCCGTAGTGGTAGTTAGTCTCAGAATGTAAGACCTGGATGGTTGAAAGTTCAGTGCTTTGGCTCCTCCCTCTGGTTATAGCAGACTAATTCACCAAAATGTCTGGAGATTGATACAGTCTTTCAAGTCAGAGTGAAAGCATGCTGGATAAATACAGGCATAAAGAAATTTGAACTTTTGTCTGCTTCTTTGGGGGAATATAGAAAGTTTTGAGCTCTGTTGCACATGATCTGTTGGCTTTCATGAGTACTCACTTTTACTTCCTTTCTTGGTAAGTACTTTTTTTTGCCATAATACACCATTTAGCATGTAACTTCTCCCTCTCTTCTTGATGCCTTGCAGAGGCCTGCCAGCAAATATACAACTGGATATAGATGGAGATAGAGAAACTGAGCGCATCTACTCTCTTTTCAACTTGTATATGCCAAAATTGGAGAAAATGCAAGGTGAGAATGAAAGATCATTGCATCTCCGATACACTTATGAAAGCAAAAATACCCATGAAATGTTCTAGCTAGACTAACCTTGCAAGTCACAGCCAAGAACTCAGTGGCCATTTCCCTTGTTTCCCCTTCTGTTGTCTTGAGGCAGTTATGTGAATTATTTTTGGTGCAGTGTTCAGTCTCATGGTCTGTTAAAAGTTCTTTGCGTAATAACAGTTGTTTGAAATATGGTCTTAACCACATCATCCTAAAATAGCATAGACACGGAGCATTGCTTGGATGCTCTGAATTGACAAATCACAGCCAGCACTGAACCAGAAGTTTACTGATCCTGACAAGAAGCAAAGTTGAGGTTTCAGTGGAATATGGTTTTGTATTACCAGAAGTCATGTGCACATTCCCCAGTTCAGATCCCAAGAACAGGCTGGATACAAATGGTTTCTTCAGGAAGGCTCTTTTGGAATTACCTGTCAAGGATAACCTGTGGATGTCTGTGATATGTTGAAAAGTGGAGTTTTGTGTGGGAAACCCTCAGGAGCTGAGGGGAGCAGAGATGTGATGTAAAGGATAAGAGAAAGAAGAGACAGCAGAGGAAGTTGGTACTAGCAGGCATGCCAAGAAAAGTATCCAGTGTACACAGTGCCAGACTTGAAATCCCAGTTTAGCACAGGGAGTGGTGGGGAAGCCTTCACTGTGGCACTGATCTTTAAATAGGACTTCATTTTATAATATGAGATAAGCCAGTGGTGTCAAACACACAGATTGGAAAGCACTTTAATCTGTTCCTGGCTGCTGTGCAATTACAAACTTAAGATCACCACCACTTCCGAGCTGTCTGAACCAGTGCCCAGCTTTCCCCTGTTCCGAATCCTCATTACCAGAGCCAGCATCAAGTTTCGGTGCTGGGGAAAAGGACGCAGGTCTGGTGCAGACAGTGCAGCAAGGGGAAGAGAATTTGAAAGCTGAAACTGAGACAGCAGTAAATGTAGAAAGGTAGGGAAAAAGGGAGAAAAAGCAAATATTATCTTCCCCCTTCTAATACACTTGGCTACAGTGCAGGAATAGATCACACAAGGAATATGTTACAATTGTTTGTGTGTTGTCAGTACCCATATATATTAGCCAAGAAGGCTCCCTGTTAAGATCAGAAAGTAGTGTAACTTTCCCCTTTGGATATCTCATTAAGAAGGCAGTAATCATGGCACATTGTTGTATGAATCGTTCAGGGGTAATGTGGTAAAACATGACTCCTTCAGCCTGTAATGGTTTGGAATTCAGTCTGTACTTGCTGCTTAGGGATGGAACCTGTCACAAGTGAATACTTGACTTTGCAGCTGTGCTGCAGGGTTGACCTGCTCAGAGTCAGGCCTGTGTCAGTTTCCGAACTGTGCGTGGGGTGCTGCTAAATGGAAAGCATCGCCTGTGCAGTGAAGGACAACTTCCCACCAAGCCAGTTGCTGCCCTTTCTGTATGAGACAAGGAGGAGGGAACAGGCATGGGAGAAGCCTCTGTGCCTACCAACAGCCCAGCAAAAGGACAGAGGATCTGTAGATGTCAGCCACAGTTCTGTGGTGGTCCTACAGAAGCAAACCAAGGAACTGTATCAACCCCAGAACGGAGTATTTTTTGTCTGCATGTGTTGCTTTTTTCCCTGCTGCCTGATACCTATTCCTGTACTTTATTTTTTTTCTCCAGAGGCCTGTGGCAGCAAATCTGTGTATGATGGACCTGAAGAAGAGGAATATTCTACATTCATCATTGATGACCCTAAGGAGACGTATAAAACACTAAAGCTGATTATTGAAGGTGTTGCAACTTTAGAGCAGGAGCATGCTCAGTATAAGAGGGATAAATTTAAGAAGACAAAGTATGGAAGCCAGTAAGTATAATGGGTTGTTGACACAGGGGAACAATCCTGAGAAATGGTATTTCCCTTGCTTATGTTCTGGCCTTCACCATATCTTGTCCAAAAAAGATCCTGCAAATACATGCAAAGTAGGACTGTGACTTAGGATTGATATCACAATATTTTAAAAACTGTAAGGAATTTTTAAATGCTTGGTGTTTATGCAGTTTCATTCATTTAAAAAAAAAAGTGTGGGTTTGTTATGTTGTTTTTAAAATTTGAACATCAGCTGAGCACTTAATAACAGAAGATAAAAGCTTATCTTGCAGAGTTGGTTTAAAAATGGGAAGAGTGGCTGATACAACCACATGAATCTAGTTTGTGTACACATTAATAAAGCACTCTGCATATAGCTGACAAAAAAGAGGATCAAGTCAGTCAGTTCTTCTAGGTGAAGTAAGATGCAGCATTATAATTACAATTACAATTTTGAAAATCAAACTTGGGGAAAAGGTTTTGTCTGTTCCACTTTCTGCTCTGAGATTTTCATGTCCTGACAGAAAACTATAGTACCTTTTTTCTTTTTTTTAGGGAACATCCCATTGGTGACAAGAGCTTCCAGACATACATCAGGCAACAGTCAGAGATCTCAGCACATTCCATATGAAGTACAAAGGAAATCACAGGACAGTGCTGAAGGGTTGATCAGTGAAGCTAAATAGCAAAACAAAAGGGAAGCCACACATGTAGCAAAATGTATGGATAAGTGTCAAACTTACAAACTTTGAGACTTGGTAAACGTATTCTCTTTTCAAGAAACTGTTATAATATTTGCTATGCACTTTATTCATCTGGTTATTGACAGATGATAAAACTCTGCCTTCTAGGCAGTTGTTGTCATGTGTATTTTTGAATTTGCTTTGGTTTCTTGGAATCTAGTGATCAGTTCAATGATCAAGGTGTGTGGACTTCATCTTGACAACTCCCATGCAATTCCTTACGTTTTGGAAACCAAGCATGCTGCTAATATGCAGCATTTTCTAGAATGGTTGTTTGTTACTGTTTTTTGTTCCTGATTAATGTATATTATGCCACACCCCTGCGTGCTCTCTTAGGAAAAGCGTAGTAACAGTTTACTTTTAATGCCTGCATTTAGAAAAGAAGCAGAGAAAAAACCCTCTGGTGTAATCTCTTGCATTGTAGCTTGTATTCTGAGCAGGCCAAGGAAAAGGCCTTTTGTTTTTACAGCAGCGTAATTTTTGCTAACCGTGCACAGTTTTTAATAGAAATTCAGATCTGAATGGTACTCTTGATATTTTTGAGATACTAAGTCAATTCTCCAGGCACATTCAGCAGACTGGTTTTGAAGATGCAATCTCAGTGGTATAATAAAACTGACTGTCATAAATATGAGTAAGAAAAAAATGAACTCATGTCAAAGCCACATGTGTCTCTTATGCAGTCCAGTGAATGGTAATCTTTGAAAATCTGCCAACTGAAAAGCAAAGTAAGCTGATTTTGATGACCTTTTACCACCACAGTGAGAATAGAATACAAATCTGGCAGATGAGAGTCGCTGATTCCCGGGCACAAAAGCAGTCAAGATGGGTTATCTCTGAAAGGATGTTTATGCGCTGGAGTCCATGCTATCCTAGTACCACTTGCTTTTCTGGAAAATAGATTTCTACTTTTCCAAAAATGTTTTTAAATACTTTTTAAAAGAGATTTGTTAAAGGTTATTTGGTATATTAACACACATAATGGTAACTTGTTAATATTCTGAGGGTAGTGAAAATGGAATGAGCTGTGTATCTCACTAATACCAACAAAAGTCATTAGGGAGGGGAATAAAGATCTGCTAAATATAAAATACATATTTATGTATGCTGTTTAGTTGTACACCGTATTTTTTTCTCTGTGTAAAGGTCTGATAAACAGAAATCTAGCTTTGATGGCTTGGAAGCCTGCATGATGGACTTTAGGCCACTGTGGGGTAGAAGCTAGTACTGGTTTTAAACTGAATTGGATCAGAAAGCATTGAACTATTAGTTTAATGTGAAGATGTCTGTGTCTTTGCTTCAGGTGTTACAGAGTAATTCTTAACTGTATCCTCATTGCATCTGACGTGATTTAAGATGGCTGAAGTACTTTGAATGCCTCTGTTTGTTAGTGATGCTCTTAGGAATGAGGTTTTCTTTTTGTTTGCGTATATGGTAGACCACCTCCTAGTAGATGATATATGATCTTTTATTCATTTTCACCCAGCAGACTGGGGAAAGGGAAGTAATGATGCATTGCGGAGATGCATTTTGGACTCCAAGCTTTTAGCTGCCATGAACTGCAATTTTTAACATGTATTTGTAACTTAATATTGTTTGTAAAATACTAATGACCTGTAATGTGTGTTCTACTTGCCAATTAAAAGAAATGGTTTATTTCTGAAAACCGTGTCCACATTTGGAGTCTGTTTAAATTCACAGTGGCCACCAGTGTGGCTGTTGGCACAACGTCCGCTGTTCAGAGTTGGACCATGGAGATGCAGATCTTGTGAGTGTAAGCCAATCTCAGTTTGGGCTGCTGAGTCCCACCCTCTCTCCTCTTCCCATCCCCACCCGCCCTTTTCTTGTCAGTATTGCACCCAGTGAACCAGACCCGGCACCTGAGCCAGCCATAAACTGCTCTAGCAAAGAAGGCGGTTATTGCTCAGCTAGATCCACATTTTGAACTGCTTCCTTGTGTTACTGTTCAGCTGTGGCTGCTGCACGGGTGGGGTGAGACCATACTAAAAGAACAAGAGGAAAGAACTGAGAGCACAACACCCTTCATGCATATTGATTGGCTCATGGACCTATGGACCCCACCACCCTTCTGACTAGGACTTGTTCTGTGACAAAACCATGGACATGCTGAGGTTTGTGCAAGTCAGGCTTCTGGGGCTTACCAGTCCTCTCTGGATACTCATGTGCATTGAACTTTGGCTCTGAGATGTTGTGTGACCAGCTGCACACACGGGTTCTGTTGGGGAGTGTTTGCAGACAAGCTGGGAAACAGCCCCTCCGGGACAGAAAGCTGTTGACTGGCTCATTCAGGGTGTGTTCATTCAGGTTATGTTCAGGGTTAGTTCCACCGCTGTAGCAGGTGCTGTCTCCACAACACAGGCATGTGCTTCCGAGAAACCGGGGAGGAAGAGCTGCTGCAAGCAGTAGTGGTTTAACAGATAAACCACATCCAGGAACGAAAACCAAACTGATGGTGAAGACACCTCACTAGTGCCTTGGTGAAGGTGAGCTTGACCACAATTGTGCAAGTGTGGGGTTTTGCTGAGGAACTGTAATCCTTGCTTTAAAAGCAAAGTTTTACGTAAGATGAGGTTGTAAACTGACACGGGATTTGTAAGAAATGAGCAGAGCTAAATGCAAAGTTATTGTAACATCATTCCCATGTCTGTCTCTTTCACTCTCATTCAGTATATACAATGATTTTGTTCTCCTGGTAACATGTCTAAGCTTAAGTCAATAGGAAATCTTTGAAAGCTGCTTCTCTTATGGAATAACTTAACACATTTGGTGAGGGGGTTGTGTTAAAACTGGGCTTCTGATACTTGCTTAGCCTCTTGTCTCCTATCTCTCCGCAGCATATGTTTCTGATATCTTCAGAAACACTCAGAAAATCCTGCCTGTTATTTGATTGGGACACTTGGGACAGCATCCCTTATATCTGGAATGAAGAAAACAATATAAAAAACCCCAAACATAGGCATAAGTAGGCATGTCAGGTCAGCTTTCTTTCCTTCTCTCCTCTGTCCCAGCCTGAAAGGCAATCAAATTATTTTCGACAGGAAAAATAATTAGAAGCTGAGCTGTTTTCTCTGGGGGCTCCTAATGCCAAAGAAGTTCCCCATGCCTGTTTTCTCCCTTGCTGGACCAAGGTGCTAAGGCAGGGACGCTGTGGTGACAGGACCCAAGGACCCAAGTCACTGGCTCTGTGACACAACTGTCTGGGGCACCTGAATATTTATGTGATTCCTCTCTCCATTCCCTGTCTGCAATACTCCATGCAGTTTCAAGGAGGTAGTTTCAGCTTTCACAAACGGCTGTGTGAGAAACTGGCCTGGATAGCAGGAGAATATGTGAACTCTGCCAGCCCCCATTATTAGGTCCAGGAAACGGATGCTGCAGGAGGGATATGGTGTAAGGAAGTCCCAGAGGCTGTGGCTGATGCTGGATGGTACTTGGCGATAAAGAATAGCATCTTCCCATGAGCCACCATCTGTATGCATTATAGCCAGAGACAAAGGTCACCAAGGGCTGACTGAAGACATTTTCTGTCGTGAAACAGTAAATTATTCCAAAGCTCAAGAGGGTACCAAGGAACAGAGGAGGTTTTAAAACAGAAGTGGTGTATTCCTATATGAGTAAGATTCTGGATCTTGTCTGTGTAAGGAAAGACTGGGAAGAGCAGTCATCAATCAAATAATTGTTCCAGGTTTCTAAAATAACTAAAATAGAATCCTAGGACATTCATCTTGAGGATAGAAACCAGACCTCCTAACTTGCAAAATAAAATCACACATGCCTTTCCATTTCAGTCCCTGGTTTTGATCTGCTACGCCACTTGAGCCACTCTGATTTACCTGAAAATTTCAAATCGTTGGGTTTACTGTATTTATGCAGAGTTGTTACTTCTAACCACAGAGTTGCCTGGTGTTAGCAGGTTTAAAGACAATGTGGATGTGTTCATTACAGAAGGTTCACCAGTAGCTGGGGCTAAACGTAAGATGTTGAAATGGTGTAAAGGGAAATTGGCTTTTTACTATTTTGAAAACACTGCTATGCTGCATCTTACAAAGAACGTACCCTCAGATGTACATGGTTAGTGTTGAGGGTGAATTACAGAATCACAGAATATGTTGAGTTGGAAGGGACCCACAAGGATCATAGACTTCAACTCTCAGTCCTGCACAGGACCATCCTGAAGAGTCACAACATGTGCCTGAGGGTGTCATCCAAACACTTCCTGAACTGTCAGGCTTGGTGCTGTGACCACTTCCCTGGGGAGCCTGTTCCAGTGCCCAACCACCCTCTGGGTGAAAAACCTCCTCTTAATATCCAACCTAAACCTCCCTTGACACAACTACAGGCCATCCCCTTGGGTCCTGTCACTGGTCACCACAGAGAACAGATGTGTCTGCCCCTCTTCTTCCTCTCATGAGGAAGTTGTAGACTGCAATGAGGTCTCTCCTCAGTCTACTCCAGGCTGAACAGACCAAGTGTCCTCAGCCACTCCTCATACGGCTTTCCCTCAAGGCCCTTCACCGTCTTCATTGCCCTCATTTGGACACTATCTAAGAGTTTAATATCTCTCTTATATCGCAGTGCCCAAAACTGCACACAGTCTTCAAGGTGAGGCCGCACCAGTGCAGAGCAAAGCAGGACAATCCCCTCCCTCATCTGTCTGGCGATGCTTTGCCTGATGCCCCCAGGACACGGTTGGCCCTCCTGGCTGCCAGGGCACTGCTGACTCAGATTCAACTTGCCATCAACCAGGACCCCCAGGTCCTCTCCCATGGCACTGCTTTCCAGCATCTCATTCCCCAGTCTGTATGTACAGCCAGGTTTGTCACATCCCAGGTGCAGAATCCAGCACTTCCCCTTGTTGAAGTTGTTGAATGATTGGTGATTGCCAGTCCTCTAATTTGTTGAGGTCCCTCCACAGGGCCTCCCTGCCTTAGGGGGAGTCAACAGCTCCTCCCAGTTTTGTATCATCTGCAAACTGGCTTAGTATCCCTTCCAGTCCTGTGTCCAAGTCTTTTATGAAGATGTTGAAGAGCACAGGGAGGACCCAAGATGGAGCCCTGTGGAACCCCACTAGTGACAGGTCACGAGTCTGGTGTGACCCCATTCACTGTTACCCTCTGTGCTCAGCCCGTGAGCCAATTGCTCACCCACCACATGATGTGTTTATCCAGCTGTGCTGGACATGTTGTCCAGAAGAAACCTGTGAGAGACAGTACTAATAGCTTTACTGAAATCCCAAAAGACTACATCAACTGGCTTCCCTTGATCATCTAGGTGGGTTACCTTGTCATAAAAGGAAATCAGGTTTTATAAGCGGGACTTTCCTCTCATGAAGCCGTACTGGCTGTGACCAGTTCCTGTGTTGTCTTTCAGGTGTTTTTCAATACCTGCCAGAACAATCTTCTCCATAACTTTACCTTGCACTGAAGTGAGACTGACAAGCCTGTAGTTTCCAGGGTCCTCCTTCTTGAAAATTGGGACAGCATTTGCCAGCTTCTAGTCAGCTGGGACCTTGCCAGATTCCCACTTAAAAATTTTCTCAAGTGTGAGACCTGAATGGTGTCTGACTTATTTTACAAAATTGACTCATAATTTTTAACCTCTGTCACAGTTGCACTGTTCTGTTCTAAACTGTCAAAAGGAAATATGATTTTTATTATTCACTTGAGGCCACAACAAAAATACTGCCTAGATATGGACTTTTACGTGCAAACAAGTAAGTTTTGATAGACGTGACAGCAGTGCATGGGATTGTCATCATGTATCAAAGGTGTAAATTTGTAAATTTATTTGATTAAGAAAGGCACTTTGTATAAATGTAGCCATGTATTTTTCTGGGGGTGGAAACTAAAATTGTAATCATCATGTTGCTCTAGAGAAATCTGATGATGGGAATAAAATAAGTTAATTTTATTAATTATAGGGGAAGAAAAAGGGAAATACTTGATGAAAACAGAAACTGTGCGTACAAAAAAAAAAAAAAAGGAGGGGCTTCCTTGTGTTTTGCTTCCTTTTTCTGCCTTTCAGCTCAGCTGTAATTCGTACTTCTCATGCTCTACAGAAGCTATCCTTTGGCAACCATGACATTCTATGCATGTGATGGAAATTACTCGAGAGGCTCACAGCTGAGAAAAACTACTTTAAAAATAGACAGATTCATCTGTGATGTCTGGAGATGCAAATGCTTTGCCTCCTGCTGTGCCACAGTGTTCTGAGAACAACTCCATGGTATGTTTTCTCTTGTGGTAAGGCCCTCTTAAAGAGATTCCTGCTCCCTGCCCTGGCTGTGGTTCAGAATCCCATTAATAGCACTGATGCAACTGAATCAGTGAAATAGCTGGGAGTTGTTAAAAAAAAAGGAGATTTTGGAAAAAGCTGGACTGTCTACCTGACCAGGTTTACAGCAATCTCACCAACACTTGCATCAGCACACCTGATGAGTTGGGAACAAACCACCCAGACAGCTTTCCCACCAGAAGGAATGGGTCTCCCAGCTATGCTCCAAATCCATTTGCTTCCAGCAGCATCCCAGCTCACACTCCCTATTGGAATCAGCAACATGCAGCACCATCTATTATAGGACCTTCTTCTGAAGCCAGTATTGCCTGCATACATATCCCCTCCCCCCAGATATGTGCTGTTGTTTAGGTGTCCACCTTTCTCATCTTCATCTTTTGTATTGTCTTCATGTACAGGCTGGCAGCTGCCCAAGGGTCGTGCTGGTGTTCTAGTCTGAGAACTGGGCAAAATCAGAGAGAAATTCAGCTACGAGATATGGTTCTTCCTGCTGACACAATACCATGTTTCCTCAGGGTTTACCAAGGAGCTGGACCTGTGGTAGTTGCTCTGGCACCCTCCCCACCAGCCCTTTGCTGCCTTGAATTTACCTGGTGAAGATTGCCAGAGGCTCAAAGGCAGGTTTCCCACTCAAAATCTGGCCTCAATTTCCTTTATCTGAAAATTGTCATTCTTCTTCTTTACAGAGAAGTCACCTTGGTATGATTTCTGCCAAAGGTACCAGGAAGAGGGAATGGTAAACAAAAAGCCCTTGTAGGGAGTAGTATGGAGAACCCTCTGAGGGGACTTGGCACTGATTCTCACCAGAGAGCAGCTGATGCCCAAGTCAAATCAGTGTTAGAAAGACATGGCTGATACTTTTGCTTTATTTAGAAGTTGTGAGTGCAGAAGAGAGGGGATAAAGAATCTGGCAGTCCTGGGCAGTTAGTGTAGCCACACTGAGAGGAGGAAGGTATGGAAATCCTCAAGGGGACTGGAGGGAGGCAGGACTCATCTCCTGGGTTGGAAGTGGCCAAGTGCTTTAGTGTTTGAGAGCCTGCTAAGCTCTTAGGGTGGGACCTGACACAACATAATGCAAGAGCCAAGGGGCTTTGGGCAGGCTCAAGCACAAGAATTGGAACTGATTTTGCCCCCGGGGCTCTGAAAGCTGAACGATGCTCCCTTAATTGAGCTGCTCAGTAATTCATCTTCTCTGCCTCTTTCTTCTGTGTAAGTAATTCCTGTTGTGAGGGAGAGCTGTTGGTTTCTGTTGCGTTCCTCAGAGCAACACCTGGCTGAAAACCCTATGAGCTACCCCAAAGACAAGTGCGCATGGACCACCTGCAGCTGCCTGGGGCCAGCAAGGAGGAGAGTGGGGCACTCTCCTGGCTCCCTGCAGGTGGGTGCTGCAGGGCAGGGCTGCTGGGAATCCCTCTGGGCTCTGTAGGCAAGGTTCCTCTGTCCGGCACAACTTACTTGCCTTCCTTCCTTGGCCCTGCCCCTCCAAAACTACCCCCATCTCTTCTCCTCACCTAGTTCCTGGGGAGAGTAGATGGAGACAAACCCTGCTTACCAGCACCTCCCTCTTCTCCAAAGTGCCAGGCCCAGCCAGCTGCCCCTCCTAATTTCTCAGACCTTGTGTTCACTACTGACCGAGTCCTGGTTGCCACCACTAATTAGAGAATCACTGAAAGACTCAGTGTGGAAGGGACCTCTGGGCTACCCCTCATCCCACCTGTCCCTCAGATCGTATCTTCTGACTGCTCCTGATGGTACCTCTGTCTGTCAGACAGCACCACTGTCTTCACTTGATCAAGGAGGTCACTTGGGCAGTGATTCAACACTGCAGTGGAGGTGGAAGGAAACTGATGACCTCTCTGTGGAGTTATTTTTAATTCCCGTACAAATTGAATAATTCCAGTGCTGCTTGGAGGTAATGGGGTCAAAGGTATTTTCATACCATAGACAATTGTGCCAGCACCCTTGCCTGTAAAATTTCATGCAGCTGAGTATTTGTGTGTGGCAAGGGCTGCATGTTCAAAAATGGACACTGGGGCTTTGGAACAGCTTTAACCAGAAGTGGGTTTTCTTTTGTAGGAGACGGGGAATGATGTTCTTCTGAATATGTTTAGTGCCATTGGAGTGTTACTTAAACAGATGATTTCTGATGTCTTGTTGACATCCACGAGAAACAAGATTTGTATTCTAAATTAACTGAATAACAGCCATAAGACAAAGAAGATGCCATCTGTCTCTCCACATGTAGATGTCCAGCATGTAGATGCTGACTTTTCAGTTAGTTACTCATCCTCTAGTAATCAGGGGAAAGAGAGAAGCCCCTTTAAAGTGTGATTCACTTTAGAATGTTTACTTTAGGATGAAATTAATCAAACCCTAAAAATTTTCAGTTCCATTCTGTTGACCAGAAAGAACCTGCCATGATCTCTTACAATAAAGCCATCTGAAGCTGGTGAGATGAACCCTACCCAGGGTGACAGGAGGGAAGCCCAGCTGCTGTGATGTGCATTGTCGCTCTTTACTCTTCTTTACTCACCCTCTCTGTGCAGCCAGTGATTTTCTTGCAAGCATGATCTACTCACAGGGTTTTCCCCTCCTGCCTTTGGTGCCACAGGGATGGCTGAGGCCGCTAGATGGGGGTGCAGGATCTCATGCAGGATCCATCCCACAACCCCAAGGCCCTGCTCAGCTGCTCTTTAGCAGCTATCCTAAACAGGAGAAGTTCATGAGCACTTTTCTGTGAGCATCAGCACGGAGGCTGTGCATTGCCGGCTCAGCTGGTGCCACATGACTGACCCAGGTGGGACGTGAGCCCACAGTGGGTTCCTGCTACATGCCAGAACATGCTCTGCAGGCTCCAACTGTGTTGTTTTTCTTCCGCCTGCCACGGCTGGACAGGACCACACCTGATCAGGCACAAAGCTGGGGCTGCTCCAACAGCATCTGATGCACTATTAAGGCTGCCAGGACAAAGTGCCCCCCTCCCAAACAAGCTTGAACTGGCAGCGTGAATCTGGGCAAAGAGGTTCAAGCTTTGCATGGTGCGTTCACAGTGCCTTCAATTGTGTACTTGAGCCAAATAGAAGGATATTCCTTCTTGGCAGAGGGCAACCAGACAAGAAAGGTAAATTCCTCGCTGCCTCAGCACTGTCAAACAGATCAAAATGGGGAGGACGGCAATTCTCATGTGGTATCACTTAGATCTAGAGCATCCAAGCAGCAATGAATTTCCTGGTTATTGCTTTCAAATTACTTCGTACTTATTGTTGTATTGCATGGGTGGGATATTGGTTTTATTCTAAGACTTTCTGCTCTACTGATTTGCCTGTTTTGTCCTCTTTTTCAAAGTGGGAAGGGAAAGATGTTTGAGTAGGTGAGCTGCACATCCTAACTGTTAAACTCGCACTAGGAAGTGACTGTATATTTAAGTCTCCAGTGCCACAAGCAATTCTTGTGGTGTGGATCACAGCTTGGGAAACAGAGCTACAAGTGGCCCTGTGGTCATTTCTGGGATGGCTGGGAAGAAAGCCCAAGGCCACAGAGCCTTACAGCATTAATACAGCAACCATCACATCCATGTTAGAGCTGGCCCAAAGGATTTATGTCCTGAAAAAAAGATTTCTAAAAAATGTAAAGGATACTGGCATTCCTAAATTTGAGAGTGGGCATATCCTCCTATTGTGTTTGATCAAATATAGTAGTATCCTTCTTTTGCTAGTGCTTTCAGTCTTGTGAGTCCGGTGAATTATTCTTTAGAGGCCCTCAGCTGTCTGACCAAGAACTTCCTTAACACACAGTGAGCATCCTTTATACTTTACCGTTTGCAAGGATCAGATGGGGTTATCAGCAGTACAGAGTCCTGAGCAGAGAGCTGCTGGCAAACAATCTCTGCCTCTGTCCTGGCATCAAGGCACCAGAGAAGCTAGGCTGGCTCTCAGGCTGGATGAGGCAGGAGAGAGAAGGAACAGTGCTAAACAGGCAACCATGTCTTGGGAGCTGCTCAAATCTGGTCTGGGGAGGGATCTGGACCTCAACTGGACAGGGGAGAAACATTCTCCACCATCCTTCTTTCATGTCCCCTTCCTGGCATCATGCATTCAGACCTCTTCCCTGGTCCACCTTAACCCAAACCTGAACTTCCCCAGTCCCTTCTGCTGTCACCATCCTCCCGTGGCATTGGTGGTGGCTGCTGGCAGCAATCCTAGAAGGAGCAGATCCTGCTCACTATAAGTACCAGCCACCACTTGCAGGACTGTGAGAGCCCAGGGAGTTTGCCAGAGTGGCTGGCACTGACAAGGCTGTAACATGTGGCTATGGAGCACCTCTCCAGGACACATCCTGGAAGAGGAAGTATAAATCACGCTGGCTGTGTGGCTTTCCCCCCCTGCTCTGTGCAGACCAGCTGATCCCTTTTTGTTTGCAGTGTGTGCTTTTTCCTTGGAAGGCACATGACACTTAATCTGCATTTCTTCTTAAGAAATGTTTGCCTGATTTTTGAGCCAATGCTTGGAACTGGGAGCAGAGCATTTCTCAGCCAGCTCCTCCTCTGCCACACCACTAAATGGCAGCAGTTTGTGCCTTTCTCCTGGGCAGACACTGGGTCAGGGCTGGCCAGAGGTGGGCTGGCAGGAGCTGCGTGCTTGTGGCACAGGCTGCTTTCAGCTACATTGCCAGACACTGGATGTTTTAGGCACTTGCTCAGATGTCTGTCTCCAGATGCTGGAGCATCTCATTCTTGGCTGTGAGGGCTGACAAGGACCAGCTGAGAAGCAGATGCTAATTAAAACAGAAAAACAGAGTTTCAGCCTGGTTTCCCATATGTCCAGGGTGCCTTATACAGAGGCACTCATTGTATGGTGCTGTGGTTGGTGCAGGGGGAGGCTGGGATCTCTAAAGAGCTATGCTGAAGCCAAGCTCCTTTTCCTTCATGTGTAGCTTTGTGTTTAGGTGAGAATATGCTCTCACCCCATTTGCTACTGGTCTATCTCACATCTGTTTTCTGGGGTCTAAATTTTACCTTGTTCTTTCACTGGGGTCATTGTTTTTGTAATACAAAGCAACAGTTTTGGTGGAAGGGCTAGGAGCAAAGCAGAAAATTAAGTTCATCTTGCACCAGTGAAATGGGTTTGTGCTCAGAGTACTCTTCTCAAAATGACCCTGTTGCAAATGCAAAAGTCTATGAGAGAAGAAGAAACCAGTGTTAAATACAATATCCTTTCCTCTGCCATACATTTTGTTTCTCTTATGATAGACACAGGTAGATGACGCTGGAAGATTTACACTCAACAGAAAGTGATGTGGCAATTTCCCACCAATGAGGGCTGTCTGTTCCCGTGCCTGTGTCCAAAGGCTGGTGAAGGCACTACTCTGCTAAAACTTAATGCTAAAATATTTTCCATGACTGAGAAGCTCTCTGAGGTTGGTAACTGAAAATAAAGAAGAGGATGGGAGTATATTCAGCTGTGAGAAACCTGCTGGAGGTTAAATCTGCCTTTGCTGCCCTCCAGAGCATGCTGCTTTTGTGGGTGAGTGAGAGTAGAGTTGCATGCTCTACAAGTGGATAAATTTTTCATTTAAATACTCAGCATGATGCTCTAGATAAACCACCTCTTCCCAATGCAGTGAGAGCCCCACACCCAAAAACTCACCATCCAGATATACTTTAGCCTGCTCTAGGATAGCTAGGCTGTCCAGAAGTCTAGCACTCAATAACAGAGGACTGTTCCCATCTCACTCAGGAGTAGCGATCTGAAAGTTGCTCTGGGAGATTTTTTTTGGTACAGTGAGTGTATGAAACACAGCAGTCCAAGACTCGCAAACACTTCTCTTGTTAAATCCATTTTAAAAGCTTTACCCTTGGGGTTTTAAACTATCAGCAAACAAAACAAGACATGGATTCAGTTGTGGGGGCTTGGTAGATTATGCTTCACTCCCACTAAGAGCTTCAGCAGCCCACTGTCTCCTCTCTGCTAAGCCACTCTTTGGACTGAAGAATTTAGGAGGCACAAGGGGAGTGTTCATACATCCTCTTCATTGCATATGAGGGATTTCACCTCACACAATCCCTGAGAGCTGCTGCTGGTGTCTCCCTGACTGAGCCTTGAGCAAACCGCAATCACTTGCTCCTAAGCATGATGTGTTTTTGCTGTAGAAGTGGAGAAGCAGAGATGATCTGTCACTACCTATAGAGTTCCTGACCCCAAGGAGCTGCTTCTGGATCAAGTCCAGAGAACATGACTTCAGGGCCCCTGATGACCTGTCGAGTCAGGCAAGGTAAGTTATTCAGTTCACTTGAAATAGAGAAGGAGCATCCTGCTCAGCTTTCCTTAATGACGGGAAGGTCTGTGGGGTCTTCAACCCTTCCAAGTCCTACCAAAACTAAGGGTTGGAATCTTAATCTAAAAATTAACACCTCAAAGCCCTGCGTGGCACAGGACAGCAGTTCCCAAATTTCTCTGTTGCCTACTCCGTTTCTTGCTGAGAGCCACTGGCCTTACATACCCTCTGGACAATGTGAGTTGGGATCTGTAAACCACTGGGGTGGAAGGTGCAAAAACAGCCACAGACTCCATTGCTGACGCTGTTAACTTAAATTCAGTAGAGGCAGATGTAGGAGAATTGCATGATGGGGGACATTTCTGTACCTCTATCACACATGAGCATTCAGTTAATGCTCACTCACTGCCACCGCCGTCTGTGTTTGGTACACATCAACAGCACTGAATGGAGCTGTTGCAGTATCTTAACCAGAGAACAGTTTTTCACTGAAATATTCACAGGATTAGCAGAAACTAGAGTGAGAGCTTTCTGTCTGTCAGCTGGCCCTTCAGTGAGGGGGGTCTGAAGACACTATGTCTGTTGAGTGTAAGAATTATGAATGAAATGAGAAATCTGCCTTCCTTCAAAACCTCCCAGCAAACGTTCATACAGCCAGAGGACTGAAGAGTCTGAGCAGTGCTGACCCCTGAGGGCTGCTGCTTAGTCCTCAACGGTGTAGGGCTGTCTGCAGCACAGCTGCTCTACCTCAGACTAAGGCATCCAAAATATATTCCTATTCCAAGGTCACCATAGCTTTCCTTTGCATAGGGCTTGACTCCATGTCAACAGCCCTGTGGTGTTTTTTGGAACTACAGATCATTTTCCATCTTATAAAGCATGAGGTTTGCTGCGGAATAGCTGGGTAAAATCTCCCACTTACTCCATGTTTCTCTAGTAACATTTTCCCTTCTCTGCCCTGCCTCCATCAATGGGACTGACATGTTTTCTTCCAAGTTACCAGTGTACATCTGCCAGCAGCTTTCCATGCTCATGGAAAGTCCTGCTGTATTCCTCAAAAGCGCAACACTATCTCTTGCTGAAATCAAGTCACTGAAAAGAAAAAAAAAAAAAAAAAGAAGTGCATATCAGATACATCATCAGCAAATATTGGGTAATGTTTGTAGTGCCCCTGGCAGTGCTGCACAGGGAAGTAAATCTCATTGGATCTCAGCACAGCTCATGTCCCTTGAAGCCCTGGAAAACACAATTTTATTTTCCTGATGTCAATAAATGTCTTTTGGGGCTGAAGAACTTCATCTCGTGTTCATGCAACTTCCTTGAAATGCTAAGAGTAGTGTTGCTTTAGTTGCCTTTGAGTAGATCTCATCAACCTTGCAGCTGCAGATGAAAACAGCTTTTCATCAGACAGTCTTCCTTTTTCTATTCTTTTCTCTGAGATAATTTTTATTGGAAGAAATATGTCACTTACAGCAATGGGCTTGCAGGGGGCCAGAAAGGCATCTCTGCAGCTGGATTTCTTCACCCTGTTCTGACCAGCAGATTTTCTTGGCAACAGTACACAAAAACAACACAGATAGCTGCCTTGGATGAAAGTGGACGTCCTGTAGGCCATGATTTGATGTTTTCCAGACAGTGTCTCTGTCTCTCAGCAAACTGCACTCTTCAATTCTTCAATGTCTTGAAGAGGTGGATAATATCCAATAAAACCTGGATGTCCAAGAACAGATTTGCCAGTTCTTACCTGTTTCTATCTATTTTTTCATGCACTTAACACAAAACCCACCACTTGGAGCTCAAATTCAGTTCCCCAGTAAAACCTGTAAATATTTTTTAGAACTCCTCCTTTCCACTTTGCAATCTGAGCCTGTCCCACTCTCTCTGCTCATCCTTGGTGTGGTGGGGCTTGCTGTAGGTAGCACTGGTCTGCTCAGTAAAGTCTGCACTCACCAGGGGCCCAGAGACACCTTGGTGAAGGGCATGATATGGGCATAGTCAATAAAATGCTGATTTTCATGCAAGAAATTAGAAAGATCATAGAGGGGGGTAAATGGCCAAGACAGGTAGGCACGGCCTGACTCATCACTGACACTAAATTAGCACAGTGGTTAACCTAATCTCCTGGGATGGCCAATGCAAAATGACAGGCAGCTTGTGTCAGCAGAAGCATTGCTTGTAAAATTGAGGCAGATTAGTTTTGGGTTTGATGTGAATAGCTCAATGGTGCTACCTCATGGCCAAACAGAAAACTACTTTGCCCTCCTATTTCCTTTTTAACTTTTAGTTTATCCTATAAGTGACAGACTTTGTACAGGAGTCTCTTACTGCTGGGCGAATATTCCAAATACATCCGAGTACCCAGCTGCATACACTGTGATTTTTGATTTTTCTTTTTTTTTTTTTTTTGGCTGAGATGAAGACTTAAAAGTGTCATGGTTCACATAGTACTTTTGTTGAATATGAAGTTTCTGTTTGTCCTTCTCCTGTTACTGGCACAGTGTTGTACTCATCTCAGAAAGTGAGCTCTTTGGCACAGGGACAGTTTCTGAACTCTGTTGCGCAGCTCCCTGCAGAGGAGGCCACAGTGGTGCAGCCACCACAGCTGGCTGGCACTGCAGCTGGCCCCTACAAACACTATGCCCTATCTTGGGTAAGATAAAGTTAAGAATAAGCCATAAAAAAACTGCTCAAGGCCTCTCAATACATCTAGAGTGGAAACCTGATTATTTTGTTCTTTCCCTAAATGCATGCCACCTGTTTTCTCTTCCTTTCAATACTATCTGGAAAAAGACCATACAGCAAAGCATACTAGAAGAGACTCATGATTTAGAAAATTGATCTGGCCTGGAAACTCCTCATTCCCTTTCACCAGCTTGTTTCCAGCCCTGATTTCCAGCAGAGTACTTCTGTGCTGCTAAATAAAAGAGGACTGGGGACCCATCATAAGGCCACTGGCTCTTACCTGCCCCATACTAGGCAGATTTAAGCCACACTGATTGTTTTCACAGTGTATCACACCAACCCTGGCTCTCCTCTGAGCCACAGGCTCTTTGACCCGAAGGCATGGGCTTTTTTCGCTGTCTGCTTTCAGTGCAGCCCCCCAACTGTGTGCTTTGCGGCTGGACACCAAAGGTAGAAATGTATTCCCATGGTCAGTGCTTTTGTGAGTTAACTGCAGTTGCTGCAAGGAGATGCAAAGCCCTCATCAGATGGAGAGTCAAAGTCTGCAGAGCTAAGCCTGATGTGGTCCCTCAATGAGTGAGGCTGGCTGCAGCTCCTCTGGGACCAGCAGCCACCTCCCTTTCATCACATTAGCCATTTTGTCAAGAAAGCTTCTCTAGCAGAGCAGCAGACAGAGTAATACTTGCCCAGTTCGTGCACCAGAAATTAGCTCTGTTTTCCATAAGCTCCTTCAGTGGTTCTGTACAATATTAGAGCAGCATGTTGCAAAGTGAGCCTCATACACGCCACAGTGGAGCTGATAAGATGCAAGATTTTGGAGTCCCAGTGGCAGAGGCACATTAGACATTTAGAAGAGAAAAATAGTCACCCTCTGGGGAAAGTTTGAGTTGAGACCACTGTAAGTGGTGTCTTCCTGCTGCTTTCCTGTGGAGACGTGGTACACACACCTTGTTAGCTGAACTGACCTGGAGTGCAATCCTACTGAGGGCCAGAGCCAAGTTTCTACACCAGAGTGTTTGGAACTCTTTATTTTTCATAAGGTTTTGTTTACCAGCGTATGGTAGACAGAGGAGCTTCAACTGTGTGTCAGCACTACCACTATCTTTGGAGACAAGCTGGAGAAATGTCCTCCACGGGCAGACTCTGATTTTAATATAGATCAATCTTTTGACTTATCTGAAAAATATGCAGAAGTTCATGCCTGTCACCAGCACTAAGAGCACTCTGTCTTCTTGAGCTTCCTTTCTAGCAGAGGCACGGGGCAGGAGATGGTATAAATGCAAACAGTTATGGTGACAAGGCTCCAACTTGGTTGAAATTTGTTGCTTTTTGCAACTGACAAATGAGCAGTTCTATTTGATGAGAGCTTCATGGTGAATCCTAAAAGCAGCAGTCACCCCGGAGATGTTTTGCCCAAGCTGGGGTCTGCTGAAACAGCATCACTGGAAAGGAGGTTCTTTGAGGGCTAAGGAAGGATTTGCTCTCAGCTGAACATGAATGAAGGCTAAGCCAGCTGAGAAAGACTTCTCCCCTCTCTGTTTTGGGACCTTGAAGAAGCATTCAGTGACTTACAGGAAGATTTACACAATGTCCCAGCACTGCTTGCTTCCTGGCCTTTGGGACTGAGAGTTTCCAAGAACCCCCTGAGCTCATGTGAGAGGCACCAAGCTGCTGCCTGGCAGAAGAGGTGCTGGCTCTGCACATTCACTCAACCAGGGGAATGGAGGAGCCCAGCCAAAGTACTTTTTTTGGTATGTTTTTCTTTTAAAAAACATGGAGAAATAGAAATCTAAACTGACTAGTTTAAGTCACTAGAAAGCCCCATGGAAGAGGCTTAGTATTGCTCCTGTGGGAGCTCTTGACTGATGTCGTGTAGAAAGCTTCAGTCTTTGGAGAGGATGGGTTTAATGCTGGCTTGACTTCTGTGGTGTTGATGCAGAGAGACACGGTAATTGCCCTGGTTTTGCATAAGTGCGAAATTCTGGCAGCCTCAGCTTAAGAAAACAAAATGCTAAGGATTAGCTTGCAAAATATGATCCAGTTGTTCTTGGTATTAACAAATTCTCAAGATATTAAAATTGAGAACAGAGCTTTCCCGTTTTCTCCAATTTAACTGCTTTTATGTGCTCATAGCTACTGAAACAATGGAGAGAACAAGGAATACTAAAGCTGATTAACTGTGGAAGTAAGTGTAGATCATTTGGCTCTTAGGACGTTTCTCTGGTATCTCTGCACTTTGTCATAAAACTGGGTCTCTGAGGATCCCTGACTGAAGAACACACACGGAGAATTTACCATGCCTCTATGTGTGAAAGCAAGTTGTTTGGATATGCAGATATCACTCTTTATCCCACTGTTTGCAAGTGGCATACCTATTCCAACCGGCAATCAAAATAAACCAGGTGTGGTAATCCATAAAAAAAAAAAAAAAAAAAGAAANAAAAAAAAAAAAAGGAAAAAGCCCTCAGGACAAACCACAAAGGGTAAGCAGCCAGAAAAACAAACTGTGTTCTCCAGCTCTGCTTGCCCATGTTTCATGTGTCTCTGATTCCTAAGCCTTTCCCTACGTCATTGTGGGTTCCAGGTCTTTATTTATTTCCATGAGCAACAGCCTGCCTTTTCTTAGTGTCTTCCAGGAACCCTTTAAAGGCAGTCATCCTCCCATAACCATCACCCTCCAGAAAGAACCTGTTGTGATCCACAGCACAGCATGACCAGGGCTGCAGTGCTGCAGAATAAGTGTTCACCTGTGCAAGACAGAAATCTGATTTTTCAAGAATACTCCAGTTCAAATACGTACCAACAACCTTCAGAGGAGAAACAAAACAGCTTTTAAATATTTTTACTGAATTTTTCTGATTTTGAAAATCAGAAAAATATGGGTTTCTAGCCTAGGGGCATAACTAGTGGAGCCAGGCTGAAAGAGCGAGTCCCCAGAGATTGCAGACACTTCTCCCTGTCCCTGCTGCGATGAGTTTGTGTGTGATACTGCCCTGGCACAGCCCTCAGTGGTCCCAACTGGTGCAAGCCCATGGTGCTGTGGGCATACGTTTTCTCACAGTCCAGCAATGCAATGCTATATCATGCTGGACCAGTGAGCTTTTGGTGTTTGGGACGAGGACTAGTGGGTGACAGTCATACTTTTCTCCTTTGGGCTTTTACATGAGCAAAACTCCCTCTCCAAGCTACTGATGCTAGGACAACACTTTGGTGAGCTGCCTCCCCGCCGCAGTTTTGCATGGAGAAAACCCTTCTGAGAGCCTCCAGCCTGCTCTGCAGGTACACCACATTAGCTTCAATTTAGGCATGGTCCTGTTAGTATCAGATGTGACATGCTGCACAGTGTGACCCTCTTGCCCTGGACACTGTGCTTCTTGTACACGATGGTCAATTTGAGATGTGTTCCCCAGCTCGTGGCTCACATCCCCGGTTCATTATAGGTAGTAAAAATCAGAGAAGACTTCACAGCCTTACTCTCTGAAATGCTGCCCTCCCATCAGCTAGTACTCTGACATTAACTCCTTAATTATCTTCTAATCTTTGTACCTATGTCTTTGGAAAGCTTTTCCTGACATCTAATCTAAACCTCTTGTTCTGCAACTTGAGACCATTTCCTCTTGTCCTGTCAGCAAATAAATAGAAAATATAGCAAAGATTAAGGGACCTACATTTCAATAAGAAAATTGAACATTCAGAGTTGTTTCAGCCACAAAAACCACAAGAAGTGAAAAGGACTGGCACATTAAATAACATACAGAATGTAAGGAAAACACATCAATCAAAAGCAAATACAGTACCCAAGACAGGTTAGAGTTGAAGAGGACTGTGGTTTAGGGAGTATAAAGTGAAAAACCTGCTGATGCAACAGCTTCTACCCATGGCAGCTGCAGTGGCAAGTCTCTTTTTTTCACTCTACTTCTATTTATCATCTACCACTGCTTTGTATTTTTATCCTTTTACCAGATGTTCACTGCATACTTTGCTCATAGACACAGTATTGTGAGCCGCCTCCTTGCACTCCCGTGGTGAATCTCCATTCCACCTGTGCATCACATCTGTTTTCAAACTTCCAGAGGTTCAGGGTCTTACCTCCAGTGCTGCTAGCACAGCACCTTGTCACAGCCCTGAGCAGCTGTCTCAGGACCTGGATGACCCCTGGCTCTTGCTCCTGTGTTTGTGTGAACTAGGAGCACCTAAGGCAAGAGGCAGGTTTGAGACAGACAGGATGGTTCTTCTGCTATTGACTGGCTCAAAAACAGGGCTTGATGCACCATGCTTTGACGTGTTTCTACTATTCTGACCTTTCTGTGCCCAAGAACAGTTTGGATATCCAGCCCCTACTTGTCTTCACACTAATTTCAGTATGTCTTTCCTGGAGACCCAACATGAGGTCTTCCCCAGCTCAGTAATTCCTTTGGCTTCCCTCTCCTTGTGAAAGGAGCTGCCATTGATAGGGACTTCTGTCAGCTTTCATGTGAGGAATCATCCTCACATGATGAACTAGTTTTGAACTACTTCTTTGGGTACTTTTCACTGGCATATTTTCAAACTACTGCTCCACTCATTATTTGAATTACTGTGACAGTCAAGGGAATGCAGATGATTCAGAAGAGTTTCTGAACCAGAGACACCTCAGTCATAGACAAAACTCTTAAAATCTGCAGGTCTGAGAGGAAAAAATGCTTCACACAAATCCCTCCCCTTCCTCCTTGTGCCAAGATCCTTGCTGCTGTTAAGACACATCCATCCAGTGTCCGTCTGGGCACATCAGGCCCTGCTGTTTCTACTCAGTCCTCTGGTTCCTGGTGTGCACGAGATTTTCACCCAGGCTTTAGAAGGTCTGACTATGGACATGCTTCTGGTTTGGTCTCCTCTTCTGGAAGGTCTTCAGAGCAACCTTGGACACCCCTTAGCAGAGCTGGTTCTCAGCTTCAGCCCCTTTTGTGAAAGCAGCTAGGTTTCCCTATATTGGAGGCGACAGCTGCCCTGGCTTCAGTGTGGGTGGACATCAAAATTTAAGCCACTTAATCAAAGCTTTGACCATTTTCCCTCCTTTTCAAACTCTGTTCTACTGAAAGGTAGAAGGAAAGTTTTCCAAGGCTTTCCTTGAGATCACCTTATTCCAAGCAGAGATAATACCTTGGTGGAAAGTGCAGATTCAAACCAGTTCAAAGAGCCTAATACTTTCCACGCAAAGGAACTTTCCTCTGGATTAGAAAGTTAGTGCTGATGGGAGCAAGGACTCCACATTGTCCATATCCCACTGACTGGCTCCGATGATTTACTTCAGGGTCAGTGCAGGAAGCTGCAGCTCTGCCAGGGGCTCAGTGCTGAGCTTTTGTCTGTGCAGGGTCCTGAAGGTTGGTCAGGTGGGAGCCCTCAGCATACCTGCATATCTTCACATGCACATCAAGTATGAAAAAAACACTGAAAATAAATAGGCAATGTTTGACTGCAGCAGGTAAATGCAGTTGTCTTGAGAGAGGTCATTAATCTTCGGTAGATTTTATCAGGAGCAAGCTGTCTTCTGTGAAAAATTTTGGTTTTCTTTCCCCAGGTCAAGTTACCAGATGAGATACTGAGCCAAATTCCCTTCATACCTGTGGGTTGGCAGCTGCAGTGGACTGTGTCCTGCTCCATTCGCCTGAGTTTTGGGTCCTTTGACAGGCTTCAAATCTGAACCCTTCTTAAAAAAAATATGCAACACAGCTGATTTCCTCTGGGCTGCAATAAGAGAAGTGTCTAAAAAACCCTGTCCTTTCAAATCCATATTTTTGATGTCAAAATCAGATTTGTTTTCCTGTTTGGCTTCATTTATACTCACTATAGCATCTTTTTTTCCTTATCATGTCCAACAGAAACAGGCAGCACTCCAGATGCTCTTAGAAAGCAGCCATGTTAACTGTGCAACATTTCCTCAGCATCAGACATTCATAACTCTTCTGCCTTAAATCACATAGTTATTTATCAGATAAATCCCAAGGAATCAGCCTGCAAGGGTCACCCAATGGAAAGCGCTTTTATGATCATGTATGTCATGTATGTGGCATCGACACTTGGTCCTTCTCAATGACCAGGTGAATTGATGCCACAGGGATGCAAAAAACAAGAAAAAGAAGTTTTAGTCAATGGAAGTGCTCTCCTTCTCCCAGCTGGACCTGCTGCATCTTCTGTTCTAGGCTGTAGAAAGCCCAAAGTGAGAGAAGCATCTTTGTCTCCCCAGTCCCATCCCACATATTGCCATCTCTCTCCTTTTATCACCTGAGGTTGGTTTGAGTTTAGACTTAATCCAGCAAGAAAATGGTCTTTTGTCAGGAAAGACCTTTCTGTCTGTCATGCTGATCATAAATCATCTTGCCTGATTTACACGCTTCTTGGCCAGAGAGGCAGCTGAAGGCTGTGTGCAGTGTACTGCTGGAAGATGCTGTTTACAACTGCAGAAAAACAAAATTCATGGCGTGCTTTAAGCTGCATGTGTCAGTTGATTATTTTTGCAGAACACCATATTATTTCCTACCAAGGACTGAATCTGTTTTTCCTGTCTTTTCCACATTGTGTTGTTTGCACTTTGTGGTGTTGTATCCTCGCTCCTTTACAGCCTATTCTCTTAGGTTCGTTGTGTCCCTCTTGACAAAGAAAACAGGTTTGTGGCATGGAGTGTTTATTTGCTGTACCCTGATAACGGTGGTTTTCTAATATCTTCACTGGTATTGGGAGGAGAGGAAAAACTAATACCTATGGACTGAAATCATGGTTCCATGGAACGCAATGTCAGCATTCCTGCCAGCTCCTCTATGACCAGAATTGCACTCTGGGAGGGCCTGGGAAACTAAATATCTTCACTGGCCCCTTTAACTGCTTGCCATCATGCTGAACCAGGAGCCCACAGAAACACCTCTCAGCTGCTGCCTCCACACAGCCTCAAAATAAAAGAAGAAGAGGTCTGCTGGCCACTCTAGGGCCAAACTGCTCCACTCTTTAAACCCTCAGCTACTGCTTTTGTTTTTCTTTGTCCCTAATTCATTATACCAAAAGTGATGCTATCAAACCTTGCCTTGCTTCCCTCGGGCTGGGAGGAGGGCACCTGTACCTGTTTCAGCTGCTGCAGAGGGGACGCAACACCTCTGGACGCACTAGCTGGCTGTGCCCTCATGGAGCTGCTGGACAAGGACATGGAGCCAGGCCTGCAAATCAGCCTGCTCGTGTTTTCGGTCTACCTTGCTCAGTGTGTGGTCAGAAGGGTGCATCTACAGAGATTTGCTCCCCAAATTGCTTTTTGCATCTCCACATAGTCTCGACATGCTCCTGCCTGCCAAACCCTTTAGTCCTTCTCGTGTTTGGGAGTCTGGTTTAACTAAGGCTTGTAAACCTAGGGACAGTGCTGAGCCTCAACTAGCAGCCCTGACCTGCTGTGCGCCCCCAGGAGCTGGGCTATAAACAAGTGCTTCAGATCAGCTCAGATCTGCACCAAGTCAGATTTTGGCCAGAGCTGCTTGGGTACACCTCCCAGTGTGGTACACAATACCCAAGTCTTCAGCATCCCAGTCCTTCACCCAGAACAGTTTGTGTGAACACAAATCAGACAGTTTGGAAGAGCTGATACCATTTCTACTCAGCTATTTTAGTATTTTTGGTAAGATTATAGCTGTTCACAAACTGTAGGATACAGTTTCATGATCAGCATAAGCAAGTTTGGGTGGCTGCTGAAGGCATAAACTATTAAATTACTGTGGTACACTGGGATTGCATCTACCATATCCATAAAGTTTATTATCGCAGCTTCAAATAAGAGCAGTTATATTTTTCTCTTCTGTTTGTCCTGGTGTTGTGTGGCTCCAGACATCTTGTCTGTTGCTGATTTTTTCCCCTCTACTACAAAAGTCATGATTTCACCCTTACTTGTGAAACTGATGAGTAGAAGGACTGCTCCCAAACAGGCTCAAGGGTCAGTCCCCCCAGAACAGGTTTTTCTCTCCTAGACTTGAAGCTTGTGAGGCTGAATATCGAGGTAAGGCAGGGGACTTGCTCTGGCTGAAAGCTGTGTCTAGCAAAACCACAAAAAGTTGAGTAGTCCCAGCAGGACAGTGGAGGGCAGAAACTATACCAGAAGCAAAGGGTGAGATGGCTCCCATCAGCAGCAGTCCACATTTAGACCAGTTTAAAGCAATCAGGAAACTTCACCTTCTGAGGTTTTATCACAAAAGAGATTATTTAGGAATGGGGGACTGACCAGGACCAGGACTAGGTGATGATTAACCATCATTGCAGCTGGAGGTTAGGGCCAACACCCATGGCTTCACTTCACACACCCATGGTCCTTGCCTGGCAGGTGCTCTGTGTGGACTCACCTCCAAAGTCACCTCTAACTGTATGGGGCACTTTGGTACTTACTGCTGGAGAATGGCTTTAGTGGGGCCCCTGAAACTCATGTGTGAGCTTGGTACTGAAATCAGGCCCACTTTGTCCCATTCTTTCCTCCCATGCTTTCTTAAGCAGATCTTTACTTACAGCAGCCTCAGAGCCCCGAGACAGAGTGATGTAAGTGAGTGCTTACGTGGCTCACTCCACTGGAAAACGTGAGGTTAAATCTGTAAGCCTTTGGCCAAAGCAAGCTACAGTGTCCTCTGGGACTGATCCTGCCTTTGTTGAAATCAATGGGAACTTTGTCTGATTTTGCTGGCTGTTGTGAAATATTGTCTAAATTACTGCATCAGTCTGGGACTGAATTTACCATGTCCATAAGGAGTTCATTACCTAAATGACAGCAAACGTATTTTCTATTCTGTTTATTATCGCACTGGTAGGTTTTTGAAATTTTAACCTGACATCTCTTTCATATATCCAAGTCTTACTGTTTAAGACTTTACCAGCCTGGACCTTGTATACTCAATTAACATGGAAAGCAGAGATTTGTGTATAACCATCTCAATGCACTGGCTGATATCAAAGTGGGAACAACATGGGAAAGATGCTACTCATGGGGAAGGTACCAGACTGATTTGTGACCTGACTTTGGATTTTGGCATTTTTCTTGTCTTTGCTGTTTTTCAGAAGTGAAGCATAATACGTTGGGCATGCTCATGTCCAGGGCTTCCAATTTCTATACAGAAAAATGTAATGGAAAATGAGATGGAGGCATTTACCCCTCTCCTGTGCTCTTGCTGAAAATTATCTCATCCATGCTCCTTTAACCTCGGACACTGAAGGGCCTGATTCAAAATCCTCAGCGGGATGATTCAGTGGGATTTCACTTTGACAAAGGTTTCTAGCTAGCATGTAACTTCCTTGGAAAGGCTGTGTAGCAATCCATCATTTTATCTGAATGAGGTTATCCCACAGGGCACCCTGGGCTAGTGGCTCATGCTGGGCAGGACCCAAATGCAGAGCTGCTCCCAAGACTGAACCTCCCATACAGTACTTCTGCTTGTGGATATTTAGTTTATTTGCTCACGTTTTGGCATTGCTGCAAAAACTGTCCAGGCCTTTAAAATGTGAAGGTGTGTAGTGCGCAAACGATAAATGAATAATCTAAGTTGAGACTTGTCATGAGAGAGGCTTGTCTGCAATTGCCTCCTGGCAACTCTTAAATTAATTTCTTTTAGCAGTTCTGTCATTGCTCTTTACAGAGTCCAGAAAAATGCATGTGAACAGAAGAAGGTGCCGCCTTCAACAACTTCACACCTGATGTTATCCTGTGTGTTGAGAAAGCTTTCCACAAAAAGGTGAGTGCCAGCAGCAGATACCTGCTTCCCTTGTGTTTGACATCACTTGGAAGCATTTTGTGGCTTCAAAGCTAAGGCCTGGAAGTCTGTCAAGAGAAAGATAACCCTCTGTGTTGTTTGTGAGACTCCTACTCTGGGAGAAGGCCACAGGAGAACAGGGGTTGAAAAGTGACCATGCCAAGGGCATCAGGCTGTGTTTTCCTCAAGAGACCCCCAGCTCTTCTGCCTCTGGCCCACAAAGTCTCATGGAGCACCTGCACCCCTGAAGGTCCAGTGCCTTTCAGCGTGTGTGGGCAGCAAGAGGTATGTGTGAGTGTGTGTGTAAGTTGTGTGCACATGTCCTTCATTTGCAAGACCTTCAGTCTGACCTCAGCAAGACCTTTAGTTTACACTCATTTTGTCTCTGTGTGCCCAGCCCTGTCTCCTGTGCTGCAGTGGTACCAGCCCCACTTACCACCTTGCTGCCTGGGAGATCCCGGTAGCTGGTTTCCGTATCCATCCCAACAGCACGCACACCCTGGAGGCATACCACCAACCCAGCACCTTCCATCCATTTCCAGCTGGCAGCAGTGGCAGCACTCATGGGAAACGTTGTTACTCACCCACATATCCGTGTACTTTAAGGATGCCTGTAGTTTGACTTTGTTATTTGTAAACACTGCTGCTCATTGCTTCGGACCTCAAGGTTGCTGCCCCCAATCCCAAGAAGCACCAGACATCAAGAGGGAGTGGGTAATATAGGAATGAGATGGACATCAATCACTAATTGATGTGGACAGCACCAGACACTTGCTGGGTACCTCTTTCTTGGTGGATCAGTGCTTATGGCATCAACCATGGCACAGGTGGAGAAGGAGCAGGCGTCCAGATCTAGCAAAAGAGGATGTTTCCTGACAGAAACAGATCTCAGGGTCAGAGGATGTATTCTGATTTTCAGTTTCTGTGGTTACAGACAAAGTTTCTTTGCATGATCACATCAGCTCATGCATCCCTTTCCAGGAAGGGTTTCACGCTGAAACTTTTGACTCCTGAAAGAGAGAAAGTTGGTTGGGTACAAAGTCCCCCAGGATAGAAAGGTTTTTATATCTGGGACTTAAAAGCGCTACTTTTCACTCCACTTTGCAGTTCAGTCTGACAGGGATCTGCCAGATCTTGGTCATTTCAAGCCTGGTTCCTTTAAAAATCAAGCTCACCACAGTCAAGCAAATACTCATTCAAATTGCACTTTAATGAGTGACAAAGAAGTGAAGCTGTGGAAGGAAAACCTTGAGCACAAGGAGCATTCAAGTAGCAGAGAGTTTCCAAAAGTCTCCTACAGGAGGATGAGCCAAACTGGAAAATGGTGATGTAGTCTTTTATTGACCCCCACCCAAGCTGTTTAGGCCACAGCTTTTAATTTGCCCAATCTTACTTATTATTCTTGAAAAACAAAATAAAGCATTCTAAGAGAGTTTTAAAATAGCTCAAGTGTGACTCAAATCCTGCATAAACGTGTCATTTTAAGCTCAAAAAAATGTTTTATCCTTAATTTGCCCTGCAACGTCTGAATCCACAAAACGAGGTGCTATTCACACCACCAGCTCAGCATGACTCTTCTAGGTCAGGGCCAGAAGCAGATCCAGGTTTCCATGGGTGGAGGCAGAGACCAGCATATTGTTTCTTCAGTGTCTGTGTAGAGGCCAAGAGGAAGTGTGAAGGGAACAATCTGCAGTTGCATCCCCATTTGACGGATGCTGAGGGCAGTGAGGAGCTGGGCACCTTATTGAGAGGGACAGGGGTGGCAACGTGGCATGGAAAAGGCATATTCCCCAGCCTTGTAATGCCTACTGACTTCTTTTCAATAATATTGGGCAACCAAGCAAGGCTCTCTAAGGCTGTTGAGACATGGTTACTTTCTCCCATCAGCTTTAATTTTCACCTTTCCTTTTCTTAGTCCCTTAGAAGGAGTTGTACTAATGTCTTTATCCACTTGTCTTTTGGTTTTTTTAGTGCAGTTCTTTCTTTCCTCTTCCTTTCCTCTCCTCTTGACTATAAATAAACCCTCTCTTTGCTGCAGCAGCATTCAGTGCTGGCTCTTTGCTACACTTCAGTGACAGGTGACAGCACCTATTCTGCAGAGGTAGTGCCAGGCATGTGGCTCAAGGATACCCACGTGCAACTTCATGATGCACTTCAACTATAGCTTCACTCCCTCTCTATCTCTCTCTCTGGTGACAAAAGGAGGTGCCTCAACGCCCCCTCTAGTCCCCAGCCATTTGAACACCCTTCTTTCACTCATCTCCCACTACATGCCAGCTGTGGAGTTAGAAACATTGTTGCTGGCACTAAAGAAAGGGGAAAATTCCATATGGTCTGAGGTAAAGGAGTAGGGGGAGATCTGTCTTTTGGCTGAATATGGACTTAGGTGGGCCTAAGGCAGCCCTGCCAGGGCAGCACATGTTGGGACAGACCTATAACTCTGCAGTGCCCCAGACAGCCACAGGAGCTATTTCCCCAGAATCCTACTCACGTGGATGTCATGGCTGATACGGTGGAGACAGACACCAGCAGGAAATCTGGCTGTAGCCTCAATGCTGCATGGACAGCCTCTCCCCACAGCACCATGCCAAAACCCTTAGACCAAACCATTGCAGTGAGGGTGTAGTTACTTTAAACCAGAATGTCTTCAGTCCACTGAAATCCACTGGTGGAAGGTTGGATGAAGTGCTAATTTCAGAAACAGAAAGATATTCAATGAATTATGACTCTTTTCCCTCCCAAGTGAGTATCACTGTTCAGAACAGCTGTGAGAAGGGGAGCTGTAAACATTCCCCAAGCAGCCTGGCACAACCCAGGCACAGGGATATAACTGTGATGCTCTGGTTAGCAAATGTGGCTAATCGTTCACATATTTTTCCTCCAGGCACAGACAGCCCAGAGATTGCCATAAAGACTGTTTTACAGTCTCCCTGAAGGGTAATTAGCAGCAATAAAAATATTTTCAAAATTACTGGCTGGTTAATAGTGTGTGCAATATAGGAGAGCTTTGAGTCTCAGCATTGGCTTATGATGAGGCATGAAATGCCTCCAAACCAGTAAGCAGTCCAAAACAAAAGCCTGTGTTTTGCCTCTCCATCACTGAGCAGCAGCAATCTGGGACATGCAGGGGAGGTGTTGCTTCAGGCAGGAAGCAACATAAAACCTAAATATTGTGTTTAACCGCTATCCAAGTAAAAGAGAAAGGAATCTCTCTAGTGGAAACTGAATTCAGAGCTATACTCCTATGCAGGGATAGCTGGAGCCGTCAGGAGGCATCATTTTGCATCTTCATTTACATAAGGAGATTTGCGAAGGGAAGAAGCTCAGTGTGATGGTGTTTTACCGATCAAGCTTGTATCATCTCCTGAACCCCTTAATTGCCTCTTTGTGTTCAAATTTCAAAGTGTTCCTGCTCTTCTCACAGGTTCCTTCAATGAGCCAGAAGGTAGAGGCCTGAAAGGTGCCAGAGATGAAAGGTGTCATGGGCTTACAGCTCCCAGCCAACCCACAGCTCTGCACCTGTGCTGCTCGCTGCCTTCAGCTCTTGGGGACAGCATGTTCTTCTTTCCAATCAAAAGAAAGAGCAAAAGGAAACCCCATGAACTATATAGTAACTAGGGACCTGGGGATGGCAGGAATGAACTTGCAAGAGTCAAGAGACAGGGCTAGTGGTCAACCCACCTGAGCTCCAGATGTGCCCTGATCATTGCCCTTTCCAGTGATTTTGGGCCTTGCACCTGACAAAGGAGACAGATTTAAAATTAATTCCCATGCATTACAGCACATTACTGCTGTCAGCCTGACAGTGGCTGTGATATGCAGAGGTTGCCACTGACAGTGAAATGGAACCCTTCATTTTAAAAGGGTCACACCAAGATCTTTTGACTTCAATATTGTTTTAAACAACAAAATGTTTAAAAATAGGTACATTAACAGTTGGATATGATCAATATATTAGTATTGGTGAATTAGAAGTTGGTAGGCTTGTCAGTCATACATCCTCTGGAATCGAAGTCCATGTGAGAAATCATTACAGCAGTACAATAACAGTCTTCTCCTATAAATCATTTGGAGTATCACATAATGTTATGCTTAAAGACTTTGCTCTGAATACTTCTATACTACAATGTTCTTCACATCTGTGAATGTCATACATAAATGGGGAAAAAAAGGGTTCAGAAATAAGTTGCAATTTTTCTGTGATTAGGAAATATTTGTCCACAAACTCATCACCAAAATTATCTTCCTTTCATTGACATATATCTCATTTTAAAACTAACTTCTGGAATGATTCAGAAGGATATTATGAATCTTTTAATGAAATAATATGCATAAAAATACAGTCTTGAAGGTCTCGCATGTGTCCTGTATGAATAAACTGTTCATTTAAATTCCTGTTATTAGTGGCAGGAGCTAGTTTTAAAAGGGGAACTTACTTTTAACCTGATCTATTAATAGTATTCAATTACCCCCAAAGACTGCAAAATTACAGAAGTGGGTTTTTTTTCAGTACAGAATCAGTTCCTAAATAATTTTCACAGGAAGATTCTGAATGAAAATAAAGTTTTTCAAGGAAAATATTTAGAGAAATTAATTTGTCTGACTTACTTGACTTAAATTCCAAAATAGTATTTCTAGTCAAGTACTTTGAGAGCTTTGATGGGTTTCTGGTCAGCATTAAATGCAAAAAATCAAATGGGTTGTGAGTGGAAGTGGGTAGAACAGGTTTTGCTCATTGACTGCAAGGCTGATACCTTTCTTTGATTCATTATTAGCAAGATTTACTTCTACAGAGACTTTTGTGACAGCAGATCAAATCTTGCTCTACTGAGCTGACACTGCTCTTTCAAGCTATAATAAATGTATTTGGGGTTTGAAATGTTTCTAGCTCTACCATTTCCCGCTACTGGAAGATGCTGGACCTAACACTGGAGAGAAAGAGTTTTGCTTGGGATCACCAAGAGCACGTCCACCACCACTCTTTGCATGGTACATAACCATAGAATATGCAAGGTTATGGGGTATGTGGCAAGCATATTGGGAATTTAAAGACTCTGAGGAGCCCTGAGCAGCCAGGCAGCTTTGGATACTGATAGAGCAACTTGCTCTGAGCTCTCCCCTCCCTCCTCCCTGTTGCCCGCCAGCCAAGCATGCATGGATGGGGCTAATGTAGTGTGCAAGAGCATTTGGGGAAATCAAACATCTGTTTGATGAGGGATCAAAATATAATAAATGAAGGTGGGTCAAGAAGTGTTGCCAGAAGGATCTGAGAACACATTTTTAGCAACGACAAACCACCACCAAAGCTCTACAATGGCTGGTATGCTCATACGACGAGAAAGTAGATTCTACTTGGCAATATTAGGGCTTAGAAGCTATCAGATGACAGCCTGTTTTTCCAAAGGCTTTTCTCATTGAGAGATGCAAGCCATTCTCATAAAGCTAATAGCTGCAGCCAGCTCAGAGTTCTGTGAGCCAGATCCCACTCTAATTTCTTGTGATTGAAACATGAAAGAACAAAGGCCTATGTCCTGCCATTGATACATTTTCAGGCCTCTTAATGAACATAATGTGGAGACCCAGATATAGATCAATGGCAGGATATAGTCATAATTACCCAAACTGAGCTAAAAGAATGGTTCCTTCCTATTTCAGCTTAATATAACATAGCACTTGCCCATAATGGACAACAGATTTTTCTTCTGAACAAGTTGTCAAAATGTCTGTTGCGTCCCATTGAAGGAATGCTTGAATATCAAATTCCAAACCTAACACTTCAGTAAATCTAGCAAATTTGTTATCCTATACCACACTGAAACATCTCTGCAGATCCTTTCAATTCAGCTTTTGCAGACCTCTTGACTGAGACCACAGCTGGAGTTGTTACCAATAAAATGAGCCACCTTAAAAAAGGTGATGGATGATGATGCTTCTCCACAACACTCAGTACCAACTTTGCCATGTCTGTCAGTTTATGCAGGGCAACATCTGTGTGATGAAACCATATTTTAGAGCTAAACAGTGCTTATCAAGTCACTGAATGTTAGGCTTCATTTACGTGTGTATTACTGCATAGATCAGTTAAAAAAAAACAAACCAAACCAACCAGCCACAGAGGTTCCAGCTAAACAGTATTTTTAGAAGCTAACTTATTCTTCTCCTGGTGGTCATTAGTCCAAACAACTCATGACAGCTTAATTTCTCTTTAAACTTTTTCTCCCTCACAGTCAGAGGTAGCATTTGAAAATAGCTGGAAGGGTGCTATTTGTTTTTCTTCCAAAGTCTCCGCAAAGATGTTGTGGATAACCGCAAGAGTCTTGTCCACATTCCTTTATGGTAGTATATGGGGATATGATTTATTCAAAACCACTTTGTACTTTAAACATGTGCCAAGCTAAAGCGCGCCGAGTCCCAGAGTGGAGCCCTGGAGAATCCACCTAGACTGTTGACAAACCTGGCTTGAAAAAGCAACCTCTACACTGTCCAAGAGTAACAGAGTATATGACAGTGCTGCTAAAAACCTAGGAGGCTAATGTGAACCAACCAGGCCATCTGGGGCTGTTTAGCTGTTCTTGCTGTGTGATAACATAACTTGGCATGAAGGGCTGGAGCCTCCAGCAAAATCAGACAAGACAAAATACTCTGAGCTGAGTCAGAAACAATAATCATTCTTTTTGCTGCTAAGAAGCAGAAATCACTGACTTTTACTTATCAGTGAGCAGTCTGGTGGGTAGGAGCAGCTGGTCAGTGGTGCCTTTTGCCTACTGATCACCTTGAAAATACTGAGAAATGGAGCGCTTATTAGGCTTGATTGCACAGTAAACATTTACGGTGTTGATTCTTGTTCTGGTAAATGAGATCACATTTGCATCTAGAATGAAAGCCAGCTCCCAAAGCAGCCATAGGCCAGGATGGACTCCCAGGAGAAACTGGCAAACATGAAGTCACCCTGCGATGAAGTACAAAATATTGCAATTTTTGAGTTTTCTCCCTTTATTGAGGCTAACTCTGAATTAGGAATCTTTCAGTATATGTCTTGGAGAGAAATAACTGTTCCTCCTGCTTGCTGGGATGAGATAAACTTGATCCTGGTGTGACACAGAGGAATGGGGAGTGGAAGCCCAGCTGTCACAGCTATGGATCAAGGGGTGCACATCTGGGCTTCCCCCCACCAGTGGTATTGCATAAACAGGAATATCAGCAACATTAGCAGAGGTGGAACCATGGGGACGAGCACGATGCAGCTCCAGTGCATGAGGGGATAGTTCCTCTAAAGTGGGTCTGCTGCAATGGGTTGTGCTGGAGGGAATAAAGTTGTCTGAGATTCCACAATGAGGTAGCCTGAGGTAAAGCTGAACATGCTTTTTACTAGGTGACAAAAATATAAGGGTTGGGAGCCTCAGGAGAAAGCAGATTGGAGCTGAATCTTCGCACTTCAGCTGTGCATAGCTGGTAGCTGCCACCTGGGAGGAAAAGCAAACCTAAATTTTCTTTTAGATATTGCTGCTGTACAACTTTGTGCATGCTCCCTGTAAACACTGCCCCATTAAACGCTGTTATTTAAGGATAATTTTTATGGTAGGTTTAAAAGTTAATTGATTCAGGACAGCTCTACAGTGACTACTGTAGAGAACTGCTACTCAGAAGAGGTATAAATACTGCTCCAGGCTCTCTGTAGGTTGCTTCTCACACCATGTGAGGCTGCCAACCTACCCGTCACCTGGGGCTAGGGATAAGGTTCTGGTTTGGTAACATTTTTACTCTTGATCTGTGGGACACACAAAGCTAGTGGAAGTGCATGACAATGATGCCTCAAGCCATTTTGGTTTTCGTGGGTGTTTGCAAATGACACCCTCATCTTGCAAAGTCCCAGGTGTGTATAGGCTGACCTGTGCAAAACTTCAAGCAATGACCTAAACTTTGTGACTTAGGACTGCTTGGTGTTGCTGGAAAGGAAAAACAGCAATGTGCAATTCTGTGACTGCCGAGACAGGTGTGCTCCTGTAGCCACAGTTTTCTTTTGAATTTGAGGAATTACTAAGAAATTTAGCCAGCCTGGAAAGAAAAAAGGGAGAAAGAAGTCCAAGAAAGAACTCAAGCTGGTTGTGGGAGCAGAAGAGTCAGCAAAGTCTGTTTTCATGTGAGGTTTTTTTGTTTGGTGATCTTCTGCATCCTACCACAATAACCCTAAGTACTGTGCCGGCTTCTGCACTTGGTTTTCTTTCACTTTGTTTTATTTTTATGGCTATGCTTATTGCCTATCCCATGTACAGATGAATTTATATCTCATTATTAAAAAAAACAAACAAGCAAACAAAAGACCGCAAAAAACCCTGCCAGAAAACCCAAAATAAGGGAAGAGAACTAGAACTCTAAAACAGATAAAGGAATATCACTGTGTCTTTCCCAAGACTCCCAAACTCTTCCCAGTTCCTCCATGTGTCACCTGTACCTGCTTGTGTAACCCTGCCAGCTGTGCTGCCTGACACCGTTCACACACCCTGTCTGCTGCAAAATAGTCTGGTAAGGATGGAGCTCTCTGTTTTCCCTTTCACAAAAGTAGGACTTACAGGATGGTTCTTCACAGCTAAACTAACAAGGGCCATGTACCATGGCCAAGGATCACTGAAGAACTCATGTCACATTTGTGCTGCTTAAGGCTCCCTGGGTCAGGCTCATGCCACAGAAAGCCGTGCAGAGCAGTCTAAAACACAGCTAAATACGATGTGTGCTGACAGTCAGATGTCCAGGGTTCTAGCTGATGCCCTCAGCCCTTTTCTCTTTAGCAGAAGAGATGTTATGATGAACATTTCAAAAGTGAAAAGCTAAAACCACAAGATCCTGTTGGATATGAGGGGGTGGTGTGGGAGGGAGGAAGAGGTGTTGGTGCTTATAGTGTTTTTAAGAGCATGAATCTTCCCACCTGAGAGCAGAGGTTAAAGCTAAACAAGATTTGCCACTGAGGTCTGAAAGTTTCTCCGTGTGTTTTATTTCTGTACATGTCTTCTTGTTCAAATGGAATTTGGACAGTGTTTTGCACCGAGTTTCCAGAAAATCTTGTTCTTCATCCTGATGGAATTTTTAAGAAGATAGTTGCCCAGGCTGTCCACATGAGTGTCTCTTGTAATGATTGATCCCTCAGAGAACAATCACAGATGAAATTGCAAAAAATGTTGTGCAACACTGTTTTTTTTAAGTTAGGAGCTTGGAAATAACAAATATACCGGAATGTGGTTTCAATCCATTCCTTTCTTTATTTGACCTCCTATCAAGAAGAAATAACATATTCTTCTTCTGGAATAGGAGCTGTGTCAGCCAGTATATTGGCACGTCTGTGAAATGCACAGGCTTACTTCAAAACAACATCTTCTTTTGGAAAGGAAATTGCATTGAATTTTCTTAAGTCACTGACCATCCAACGACAGGACAGGAGTTTGTCCTGCTTTTTGACAGATCTCTGTAGTCCTGAGTGAACTGAAGTCTTTTCAGCGTGCCTTGATAGCTCTGTGGGTTGCATCACCCCTATCCTCCGCTCCAGTTAAGACAGCACTCCATCCTAGCTCCCAGCAAACTTCTCTTCACAGCCTCCTTGACCACTGAGAGCCCTGTACGTTCAGCAGCTCCTCACCTTCACAGCATCCATGCAAGGACTGTGCTGTCCACCAGCCCTGGAACTCTTCAGGGAACCAACCTTCGTCCCACCCATCCCTTCCCTACACTTGGGATCTGAATTTCAGAAACCATGTGGTCCATGGGCACAGACAGACACTCCTGTGGGCAGCAGGAGCCACCTCACCTGCTTCCATCTCAGACACATTGTTTGGCTGCAGCTCCTGCAGTCTTCTCCTCATCTCCACGTTTGCTGAGAGCAGAGGGGAAAGGCCAGGAAAAGGGGGCACAGGTCAAGAGTCCTCCCATGGCTGTTGCACCTTCTTCTAGCAGGTATTTCATGGCTCCCTCACCCGCATGAGCCTCCATTGCTGCACCTGGTAGCGCTGGTGAAGGCAACAATGATTCCCAACTTGGACAGCTTGACAACCTCACCATCCTGACAGGCACCCTCCACCACAACCACACACACACCAGTCTCCTCAGATCTGCTTAAAACACCTCCTGCACTGCATTCACCTTTTCCTACCATCAGCACATCATTTTGGAGCCACACTTCCTTCTCACTTTCTTTTTGCCTCAGAGGAAACTTGCTCCCTGAGTCAAATGGCAGGATGAAACAGATCACTGGGATGTTCATACCATCACAGGGGTTTTCCTTGCTTGTCTGCAAGGATATGCAGGCAGTCACTGCTGAGGTTTTTTAGGAATTGCTATGGAGACAAAGAAGGGCTGGAAAGGAAGTTGGAGGATTTTGTCCATATAAGCAATTGATCATGGTATTTGACTTGCTGGTTTTACAATTGTAGTCCTAAAGGCCTGCAGGGCTCTATAATGGGTTTTTTAAGAGCTTATAGAGCTCTTAAAAACATCCTATAGTTGTTTTTTTCCAATGCTCAGTTTGCTTTTAAAATATCACCAAACTACATATAATTTATATTTTGTGATATCTTCCCCTCTTCCCATTTAAAACATACTTTCCAAACACTACAATCTGCGTCTTAGTGATTAAACTAGGAAAATGTCTGTGTTGCTAATATTTTTTTCTGTTGAATAGTGGCAGAGAAATTGTGCCTGTGTAAGGCAAGAATTTAAAATAATTCTGAGCCTAAATATACAGCCAATGATCACAGACCCATGGGTTCTCAGGGAAGGTAATTTCATCAGCAGCCTGATCTCTGAACAGGCAAAATCCTGCCTACAGATCATTACAGGGCTATTTTAAAAGCACTGACTTCTTCTTAAGAAAGCTGTGTTCACAGAAGAAAGTGGAGGTGAAATAGCTGCGAGAAGAACCGCAAGCTACCTATTCATACAATTCCTCCATGCTATTTGGCCTTTTGATTTATCCAGCATATAAGGACTGCCCTGAAATCCACTGTGGATATAACTGAAACCTTCTGCAAAACTGGGCTTTTCTTATGGAGTGCTTACTCACTCTAACTGTGAAGTTTCAAAATTTTACCAGTGTGTTCTATTGCTTGTCCTGTATAGTAAATAAAATGTTGAAAAACTGGCTTTCTCCTCAGATTTGTTGGTTTTGTAATGATTCCAATAACTACCACATCACTCAATATCTCTTAATATGCTTGCAAGACATGAAAATTTATGATAAACAGATGGATTTTGAGAAAAAGTACAACAGCAGTAACTCACAGACATGTCTTTTCATGTTCAGCTGCATGCTTTTTTTATTATTATAATGTATATACTTTTTTCCAAGCTATATGTTCCTGGAGAAGCACACATTCTTTTTCAACTTGGAACCATGCAAGTGTAGCAGGTCACCTAATAGGAATATATAGGTCATGGTATTACATGACTTAGCTCCGATTCAGTGATTTATGCTCTTTTTCAATTACTTCATCACCAATAGCTGCTGTTGAAGGAGTCAAAATGAATACAGATTGAAAGAACATAAAGTAAGGTCTTTTTCATTACTTAAATATCTATTTTAGGTTCCTTTTTGAAGATATTATTTCCATTTATTTTCAGAAGGAAAACATTATGTTTACTTTGCTTTTGTTAACTCAAGTGAATGGGTCTTACTCACTTGCTATCAAAGGGAGTATTGAGTACTGCTGTTAGTCACATTAAAATCAGAACTAGGCTGGAAGTGACCTGCAGAACAGAGCACTGTGGTGTACAATAAAACACCACAATTCTGCCGCCAACTTCAATGCATGTGAGCAGGCTATATCCCTTTTCAGGGGGACAAAATGCATATTGTGTTGGCTGACTTGCTGCAGTGCCCCTGAGCATTACCTGCTGAGACTGAGTATCACCTGCTGAGACTGAGCATCACCTGCTGGGACGTTCAGTGGGACAGTCCTGGTTTGGAGGGGACAATAAATCATGAAGTTTGGGTTGGAAGGTTTAAGGACAAGCAGCCACATTCTGCATTTTTAAACCTTTGTGCTCTGAAAATTAACCTTGACTTGAGATGAAAGACCTCTGTGATTTCCATTGCTCCATGCAGGAGCAGCCCTGCAGCTCCCAGAGCTGTGGTGGGAACAGCGCAGGGCACCGGAGGGACGAGATTGTCTTGTCTGAGGTCCAGTGCAAGGGCTGCTGTGAGGGTCTGCAGCACTTCCCTCATCCACTGCCTTCCTTCACAGAGAATGCAGGGCTTTACACCTTCTAGCAAATCAGCTTTGCTAGATGTGAGTGGGAAGAGCTGTCCCGAAGGTCCTAATTTAATGTATATCTTGTTCAGCCTATTAACTGAGTGCACCAAATACAAAACAGCTTTCAAACACACTGAGAGATCAACCAACTTTGCATTCACCAAGGTCAGCAAGAGTTTTGCCACTGATTTTACTGGAGCAGAGGGATGCAAATACTGCAGGACTTTGAAATCCTTCCCATATGGTGTACTTGCTGACTCTTCATACTACAGGTTGCAGTTTGAAAGCCAAATACAATCAAGTATATCCCTGGTCCCTACCACAGAGGCAACAGAAGAGAGAGACTTCTGATACCCTGTCTGAAAAATAGAGTATCCTCAAAAGTTCACTACATGAGCACTGAAATGACATGTGACTTCTATCACCAAAGTCAAGCCTTGTCGTGACGGAGCACGTGGCCGTGATGGAAGAAGTAGAGGGGAGAACAGTTACTGAACATGAGTCTTCATCAGACTTTGAAGACATAAGCATCTCTTAGCAATGTACCAAACTTTACTCTTTCCTCCCATAACTATGAAAATTATCTCAACAGTACAGAATTCCTGGAAGACTTCATAAATTATCCTGCGTATAAAATCAGATATAAATCTATTATTTTACTTTTGTTAGAAAGAAAGTGCTTAGAGTAATCCCAAACAGTCACTGTTGTGTCCTCTTGATATAGGTGACATTTCAGGTTTGTTTTTTTTTTCTAAATATGCTGCAGTCACAGAGACAAAACACAAATTACCCACAACCCCCCCAAATTTTAACCAGAGAGGAATGTGTAAATATAAACATGACTGATGAAAAATTCAGTCAGTTTCGTTTATAATTGCAGGAGCCACAAGGTCCTTTGACTCAAGATAGGCTGCATAAGTCTAAATCCCACACATGAAAGTAACCCTGCAACTACTGCTGGTTGTAGGAGGACATTTATTTGATGCCAGAACCTCATTCAGTGTATATGTTTCCATGATTGGCCTAGCCTTTCCACTTTAAGATGTTTCCAAGCTACAGTACTCCCTAAGTACCAGAGAACAAGGGAAAAGGAAAAAAAGAGTAGATGTAAACAAACCTGAAGTCTTCCAAACTAGTCATCATCCCTTAGGCTTTTTTATTTTCCTCACTACAGACCCTTGGATTCCAGTCTCAGTCCTCTGTACACTTCCCACAGATGAAGACACAAAAGCAAAGACTGACTCAATTTGGGCTTTCTGCTATCATGTGTCACTGCTTATCTGTATCACTGTTGGATGAAAGCAGTGAAGCTGCTGGGTGCAGCAGGCTCAGATCTCATCTAGATTCAAGATTTTCTTGGTTTCTTTCTTTTTAACGTTTAGTTTTGAGGATTATCTAGAGGAAAATATCCAGGACTTGACTGAGAGGTTTAATTTCGCAAAGGCATTGATGTTCTCAATTCTTGTTTAGGATCTGGATCCTACTAATGAATCTAGGTGTACAGCTCCACACTACGGAAGAATTTGAGCCTGCCTCAAATCACAGATGTACAAAGGACTTTTTTGCATGCCCAAAGTAACACACACTTGATAGCTTGTCTGGACTGGATCTAGTTCAGAAAACCCCATAACATACAGCTCCACACCACTGTGTGACAATGTAATGGAAGGCAAAGCACCAGCTCCTGGCAGAGAGCCACTGTTTACCAATCTCGCTTTGAATCAATACTTTCAGCATCATGAATTTAAACCATGGCTCCTGAGTGGCAACTGAAAAATATATAAATGTTTAAATACATATATTCTCTATAGTGTTCCCTTAGACTTACACATAGGCTACCAAGACACACTCCTCTATACGTCAATTTTTCTACTTCTTTTCTTGCTAATTCTCTGTTCCAACTGAACTTAAGAAGCCACAGGTAATTTTGGATGACATCCAAGGATTGCTGGCAGATGACTCTTCAGCACTCTGTTTAGCCTTAGAACCTGAACATGTTTTTGCCATTAGCACCTGTTTTTTGTACTTAAGGGTGAGCAAACATGTTTTGCTGCTGTGCCAACGAATGTCCTATCTTGTGAATCAGTATATGCTGTTGGAAGAGGCTGTGCCTCACCCTGCCCAACTTAACTGAAAAGGTATAGGCTGGAGCTGGATTTTAGGGTGTCAAAGTACATTTTTATGTGCAAAAGAGGGCCAGTGGTATGCAGGTTATCAGTGAGGAAATTATGCCCACGCTCGTGGTGCACTCTCCAGGCAATGGGAAGGGAGCCAGGGTGCTGACACAGCCTTACCTGAGCCAGCCCTGAAGATCAGCTGAGCTGTCATTGCTCCATCACACAGAAATTTCACAACCTAGAACTTGCTCTGGACATTTAGCCAAAGTTCTGGTCCTCATCTTCCAGGCATGGAGATACTGGCATGCTACCACACAGGCCCCCTGTCTCAGCCACAAAAACATATTTCAGCCCTTCATCCTGGAAAATCCATTTGGTCCTTTGTATACTATCTTGGCTGCTTAAAATTTTATGCTCTTAAGATACAGCTCTGCAGCAAAACCGCTGTACTAAAGGCTGATTTATAGTGGTAATTATCAACATTTACTGTACCTTATAGTTTCTCTTCTAATTTTTTCTCTCGGTGCTTTGTTCACAGGCTTCTGGTCTAGAATGCACTGGAATTTTCTAAATACTTCAACTATGGGATTCAAGAATAGAGGTATAACTAACTGTGAAACTGCATTATCTGGGAAGATAATCCTTGCCACTCTTCCTTGTCACTGTGCAGCTTTACACATTGCTTTGAAGGGTTAGGATTTTATTCATAGGAAGGAAGGTTTCTGGTTTCCCATTCCTCCCGTTGCCAGTCAGGCGAGCATAGCCTTACAGCTCCCATACAGACCACATACAGTGGTCAAAAATGATGCTGATGGCAACTACCACAACTGTCTTGTGCTGACCTATGGGCTCTTTTGATGAAATATCAATGTTTATAACACAGACATCCACTACGGAGTAATCTCTTTTCAACCAGTAAGTGTGTATTCAGGTGTGAATCATTTAATCCCAAACCAGACACCTGAAATAGGGTCAGATGAACCACACCCTTAACAGTGTCTACATCCCTCTACTTGCCATAAGGAAAGCCTTGGGTGAGTGGATCCGACAAAAACATCTGCTCCAGGTGTGTCCAAAGGCAGGTAAGATGTTTGATTCCTCCTGTGCATTTTCCAAGCTGTGAGATCTGGGTCACCCCGAGTCACCCATCCCAACCTCACACAGAATGCCTATCTTTTGTAACAGTGGGGCTCTGTGAGAGCTTTTGGCTACTGGACAGTCACTTGCTCTGTGCTTCAGGGTTCCTTCTCTGACGGAGACAATTCCAACATAGAAGGCAGTAGCTGGGCTCTTTGAGGAATGCTTAATTTTATCTCTTTCACTCTCCACCCCTGCTTCCCGTCACAGTAAGCTAAAATAATTAAACACTTGGGGTTTGGTTGCATGCATTGTTTATCCATACTTGCTCTTGCTTCTATGTTTAACAGAGGAAATAACTCGCTATGATAAAGTATCACTACGTACTGGTAACATCAGATAAGCTACACTGGACAAAAAATGTTTTCTTTGGCAATTCTCCACTTTCTTTAATTTGGCCAGAGAACCCACTTTACTTCTGGAAATGTGAAGGCCCCAGTTACACAAAGAGTTTCACAGTTTTTCTTGCTAAACTACATGTAGGACAAGGAGAACAATCCTGCCATTTCTTTCCCTGCTGTATAATTGGGCTGATAAGCATCAAGCCACACACATCAAAAACCACAGTGAATGTAATTTGCATTGGTTTTTTGCCTTCTCAGAAAAAAAACGAGCCTTTGCAATCTGCTTATCATCCCCCGTCGGAAACTGCACAATGCCATAGGGATGCATATTTAAAGTTAAGCACGGGGAAGGAAAAAGGCAGCGTGCCTGGAGAGAGCCCTTCTGGGGTGGAGGCAGCATTTCCAGGCGCAGGAGGAGGAGCCGAGTGTCACCCGTGCAACTGAGGGGCATCAGAGGAGCCCCCACATTCACCCCCAGGGAGTGGAACGGGGAACTGTACCCCTGCTGCAGCAACAGATGGGGACAGAGGATCGGGGTGCAGGGATCATCCCATGGGAACGGCTTGTGGTGCAGCTCCTCTGTGGCTCCTGTCAGTGGGTTTCAGGCTATGGGGTCACTCTGGAACACAGAGAGAATGGGAAGGAGAGGGCTGCTGGAGGTTGTATGCCTCTGCCCCACAGGTAAGTGTGTGCTGGCGCTTGGGGTGGTTCTGTGGTCAGGTTTTATTACTCCCTACATGATGCAGCCACAGCTTTGAGTCGAGAAACCTGAAACACCGCAGAGGGCTGTCATCTTCACCATGTGCAATGAGCATTTATAGCCACGTAGGATGTACGCACATGGGACCACACACGAGCTCATGTGTGTTATGGGTTAACAGAGCTGCAGGAGTCACACCAGTGGCATTGCCACGGGCTCTTAACTTTATGTTTGGCACCTAAGACAAAGCTTTGGCCTCATGTGCCCTTTTCTGCCTGAAGGTTAGAGTGTGGCACTGCCCATGAGAGGCACTTGGCAGCAGCAGTGCAGCAGGTACAGCATGTTTCCTCATCTGCCATCAAATGCCTTGAAAAGCACTGGCTGGCCTTGCTGCAACCCCAGCACACTGCAGAGCAAGTGCAGCTCCTCTGCTCAGGGTGTGTACTTCATGCAGTCCGCACACAGCGAGTCCCCTGCTTTCAGGATATGGCACGTGGGATTTAGGGGGCTTCAGCCCCAAAATGTGATTCTCTGTACATTTACTGCACCTGCCCTAAGAGCTGGTGCCAGCACAAGTGATGGGCACATTGAAGATTGCTAGTTTCAACAGTTGCCAGTGCTATGGAAAGCTGTGCTATGTTTCCAGGGAGCAAAGGCACCTGGCATAGAGTAAGCCACACTGTGGGAATCTTCCTTGCAGCATATGTGCACACTGAAAGCCTTAAATACGATGGATTATTTTTGGGTTTTTTTCTCCACCCTTTTCTCCCTCCCTTAATACAAACATTTATGCAAAAAAACATTTCTAGAGTACAATGTATAAACAATGCACACAATAAAAATAAGAACTGGAAAAGTTTAGTAAGAAAACAGCTGAACTTCATTTTATAGCCAGATAATGACTGAAGTTTCTGTTAGGTTTTTTTTCCCAGATATTAAGGTGTTTTTCTTCCAACAGATTTGACTTAGGAGTATTTTGCTTAACACCAGCTACTTAAATGGCTAATTGAATTTTTTTTCCTAGTTATAACCAATATGTAATTTCTCGGACCTAAAATTTGGATTTCTGGTTAAATAACTTAGAAGCAAAATGTAATTATGTGCATTTTCCTGGTGCAGCTGGTGCCAAACCATAAATAAAGACAAAGTGAATACAGACAAAGGGCAACGAATGGGTAACTGGTTTTCCTTTGAAGAAGGTCAATACAAGTAATTTCTGAGTAAATGTAGCAAAGAATCTGCAGCAGAGGCCAGTATCCGGTGTTAGGATGGGTCTTGTATACAATACACAGACTCTGTACACTGTATACAATATACTGTATAAATAATCACTAAAATTCTGAAAGAGGCTAATGTAGGAGAGACCATGTTCCCCAATGAATGTCCTCTCCATACACCACAGTATCACAGTTCCCTCCTCTGTCACTCACTGCTGCATAGCCTTGCTCATAGGAAGTGAGGGTGTGCTCCTCGGGGACACGGAGGCAGCACCACAGGCTGAAGAAAGCCCCAGCCTGTGTCCTGTAGAGGGGATTTACTAATCTGCAGCTTACAACAACCTGTAAAAGGGGTTGCTGCCCCTCCAGACCTGCTTTGACCCGTATATTATTTGATCTGCTTTGACTCTCTTTAGAAGGGAGGTTGCTGCTGTATTTTGTATAGTCCACTGGTGTCTGCCCATGCCAAAATACCATGCTGCTGAACTGGGCCTTTTGGACCATTGCTTTTCTGCTTCCAGCCCTTAAGACCCAAGAAGGGCTTTAATTATCGTGGACTGAGTGTAATTCAGGTTTTCTCAATTGCTTATTCACCTCTTCCTGTGGTAGAACTTGCAGACCCAACTGGCATCAGTGATAGCAATAATACTGTGCTTTTTGAAGAATCAGCCTTTCATTTTTAAATTACTGCTCAGATACAAGCTAAGATAGGGGTAAGATTTTCTGTCTCTCAACTTAAAAAGGAAACAATCATTTTCTTATTTTATTTGAATGCTATTCTATCCCATGATTTTTCTCTCTTTGCCGTAGAAATTTTGAAATCAAGTCAAACAGCGAAAAGATGGTATTGTAAACCTTGGACACTAAAACCCCACGTTGGACTTACAAAACTAAAGTCAATTCCAGCTCTTCTTGGGTTTTACATTTGAACTTCCTCACCTCAAGGCTTCAGCTTTCTAGTCTGTAAACAGGAATAATACCTTCCTGTCTCAGAGGAGGGTTGTAAGTAGCTTAACTGATTTTTTTAACTGAGTTTGTAGGATGCTGGGACATGGTGATACCTGTGGATATGGAGATACATATATGTCCATATTTGTATGCATTTATGGATGGAGGTACAGACTCATTTTACGTCTCTGTGTGCCTCCTGCTTCTTTTCATAATATCACTATCTACTTAAACTACAGAAGATTTCTTGCAGAAAAAGAGAACATTTGATATATTTGCCTGAAGATCAGCTTGCACATGAATGAAACATGTTTTCTTCACATACTTCTCGCCCTTTTAAGTACCAATGTTAGAAAGTTTTGGTATTTGATATAATTTGCACAGCACAGGCTCAAAACCAGCTCTCACTGGTAATATATTGTGACATTACCATATCTTTCAGAGCAATTTTCCTGGTTAAAATAACATGTTGCTGAATGTGGTTTAACCCCAGCCAGCTGGGGTTAAAACCCCACCCCCATGCAGCTACTTGCTCACTCTCCCCCACTGGGATGGGGGAGAGAACTGGGAGGGTAAAAGTGAGAAAATTTGAGAAAACTTGAGAAAACTGTTGAGACAAAACCAGTTTAATGGGGAAAGCAAAAGCCACCAGGACTTGTGAACCATCCTCTGTACCTCACACTTCATTCTGGGCTGCTGCTTTGTGTTTTTGCAGGTGTTCTCCTTTCCTCCAACTTTTGGAGATGGAAACTTCACAGCAGTCCATCAGAGGATGCTCAACAACATGACATCTGGAAACTCCTTCCCTCAATGATGACAAGCTTACAGTGGGACGACCATCTGCTCTGCCTTGACCCCCATTTTCTTTGTCTCTCACAAAGACATTAACAAGCCTCATTCACTTCTCAGTCCCTCTCAAACTGGACAGTTAGAATTTCCCTTCCAGAAGAAAACAGAACACCTTCTGTTTTAGAGTTGAACTCATGATTCTTGATATTATTATTATTATTATTATTAGCAGAAGCAGCAGCAGCAGCAACAAACAGATAAATATGCACATTTCCATTTGGATGGAGAAATCAGCACATCAGATATTCTATTTTCCATTCAAAAATTAAATCTAAATGTTGATGTTTTAATATATATATTTGCATACACTTCCAAAAGAAAAAAAAAAAAAAGGATTTTTTGTTTTCTTGGTTATGTCTGTATGTCCTGCTCTAGTACAATTTCTTCTGCTATTACCTTTTCCCCATCCTTCACACCCCCCAGAGGTTACAGAATCCCACTGACAAATCTTGTTGGAACAAGGAGCTGGTCAACAAAAGATTACAGAAAGCCCTGTTTTCGTTTTGCAACATGGCCCTGCTAGAGTTCTGCTGCAAGGACTCATCTCCTAAGCAATTTAGAGATGCCATTAAATAACTACAATTTTACTATATTAAACCTGACAAATTGTAAGCTAAGTTTCTATTTTGGTATTATTCAGCTCCTTCCAATGCAGTTTAACAGCTGGAAATAAGAAGATGGCAGCTCCTTGTTACCAGGCAACTTTCCCCAACCACCAGAAGCTGCCCCAGGGACCAGGGTTTGGAAGCTGCTAAAAAGTGACAGCTCTTCTCCCTTCTTCCAAACCCAGATTGATGCATTGAGGCTGCTTCAGTGTAGGGTGCCCTCCAAAGCTCAAAGCATTGGCAAGAGCTACATCTCATAAAAACTATGGTTTTGTCTCTCACTGCCCAATTAAATTGTGTTATAAAGCTGGGAGTTTAGTCACTGACTTCCAATAAGCCAAGTTTTTTCTATTTGTAAGCAATTTTTAAGTTATGGGTTTTATTGCTTTGAGGTGAGTACAATAAAGAATATATCATGCTCTTCTGCTAAGAAATCCCTTTCAAATGGGTATCAGTACCCTCCCTCCTACCTTTGAGAGACAACTCCAACTCACGCAATGTATCAGCAAGTCCAGTTTCCAACTTAGTATTTCTGTTAGCCCTGGTGTGTTTTTGTAAGGCGTAACACACTGTATGGGCTTATATTTGCTCTTAATGTTTTGCTGCAATCTTTTCCTCCTCCTCATGTCATCCTTGAATTTATTTATATTTATTTCAGGCTTTATTCAAGCAACTAAAAATGCCCTAGAAAACAAGTGCATGTGGAATGTATAGGAATAGAAACCATGATGACCTCATAATATATTGAAATACTGCTGGCCTAATAAAACACAAATCAAATCACATGCATTAGCAATATTTATGGAACAACCTACATCACTTAAAAGTTCAGTCATTTTCAGAGAGTCTGGTTTTGGATTCAGGCTTATTGAACTCTAATCCTCTGTATAAGTCAGAACTGGGCTTCCTCTGCTGACACTGCCTTTTCTCTTGACTATCTCCTGACAATCGTGCAGGTCACCATAATTTCTTCATCTCTGGGATGCCCCTTGTTTTAACTCAGCACACATCCACTGGGATGAGGACATCAGAGAAGACAGAAGAAGAAACAGATCGTTCCATGTTGGTGCAATGCTTCAATGCAAGATTCAGTTGTCTTGGCTGTGGAGGAACATTCAGCAGCAAAGCTGATGGCCCTGAAGAGAAATCGGTCCCTTGCAAAGGTTATTCCTGTGGTCATTCAGTTCAGCAGATGGACATGGGCACGACTAGCACCTGTAGGAAAAGAAGCTTTTTTTCTTTCTCTCTTCAATATAGTGCATCACTGTCAGAAAATGTGGTTTGGATCTCTTATTGAAGAAAGATAGTGATTAGGAAGTCTTTTATGAAATTTCTTTTTGAGTAAATGACATGTGAAATTAAACAACCTTTCTTCTACAACTCCTCCATGCACTCAGCTTCTTTTCTTTTTTTTTTATCCAGGTCTTTTTTTCTCTTTCTACTCTAAATTTACTTACTTTTCTCATTCATTTCATTCTCATTAAAATCAGGCATATTTTGAAAATTAACCCTTTTCTTCTTGAGTCCCTATATGCTGATCATTCAAAAGAGCTAAGCAGTAAAAGGGGACCTTTTCTGTGCTTGTTTTTATTAGAAACTGTTTAATCTGAACACACCAGGTAAGAAGAATTCTATGCCATTAGCATTATTAGAAACCTCTTGATGAAATTTCACATTCTCCCACAGAAACATTGGCCCTATCTAAACAAAGACGTTTGTGTGGCTCCATGAAGGATTTATATTTGGAAGAGGGGAGAGTAAATTTTCACTTTTATCCAGGAATCTGAAAATAGCCTGAATCAAAGCATGGCTTCTAATGGTTTTTAATTGCAGTTTCTCATCCTTCTGACATCCTTTTACATCACCACTCTCATTCTACATCAATCTGTATCTTTGAGTATGTTTTCACACATGCATTAGTAACATCTTTCAGTGGAGCTGCATGACTATCCAGCATTATGCTGAGTGCTTTGAAATCTTAGAAGACTCACATCCTACTTTTGTTACCTCTCAACTCCCACTTTTCATTAGTACAAACGCTTCACAATTTTAATTTATTTTGATTCACTTTACAGCGACATATTAGGTGAAGTGTTTCAATCTCTTTTGTTTTTAAAAAGGACAGTGCAGGCTGTGCAAAAAGCTCCAACTCGTCTGTGTCCATGGCACTTCAGGAGAAGATCCAGAGGGATCTACCACAGGGGGTTCCCAAGCAGCAGAAATTGCTTTGGTTCCATGAAAGGTTCTTCTGTTGCAGTCTGGGTTCAATTCCTGCTGATGACATGAAGAAATCTTAAATTTTTAGCGTGGGAACACATACTTTTTTTCATTAATTTAGGTCCATCTGGGAAAGTACCATGCACTACTACAGGAGCTCTTTCATCTTTGGGTGAAGCAGAATTACAAATCCTCAACTCTTCAAAATGACACCGTTTCAGTAAGGAATATCTGTGTGATTTTTCCATACAGTCAAGATTTGTGTGTGTGTGAAGACAGTAGAATATTTATGGTGCTGCTTTTTTGATGTAAATTACCTGCTGGGAACATCCTAAACCTATTCATAATCTGTCTGCCCACAGCAGTTCCAGTGTGTGAGCTCCCTTCTTTGTCTTCTCACATGTGGGTGAAAATGAAGATATCTTTCAAGCTCCACAGAATTTTAATGCCAAATGGCAACATAAGGAGATACTATAGAAGCATTTAGTGACGGTACAAAGGGTATTTTATCCTCAAGCAAGAAATCTATTACAACTTAATGTAATATCCTTAACTGGATAATAGACATGCAAAGGCAGGTTTGTGGCAAAGGAAGTGGGCTTCCTCCACAGTGCAGCTAACTCCTCAACATAATGCTTGGATCCCAGGTATCCAGAAGTCTTTCCCAGAATGGAAGACAGCAAAACTATTCTTTTCAAAGGGAGTTAGAAGTAAAAAGAAAAGTCACTTATGGAAGGACCTCTTCCAATTTCTCCTACTCCACAAAATCTTCCTCTCATGACAAATACAACAGCCCCTCTGGGCTCTTCGCCTCCCAGGTGCTCGGTGCTAACTGCGTTGTGATGATGCAGATTGCAAGACAGACCCTGTGGTCCTGCATCCCCACCTCAACCCTTCTATGATCTGCAGAGGTACTTAAAGAACAGGGAGCTGTGATGTCTTGTAGGCTGTGGCATGAGGTCTGATGCTTTTTGTCTGAGAGTTCACCTGTAGATGATGGTGGGATGTTCTGCACAGGGGTTTACTCATTGTCTTGCTTGCCATAGAGGGAGTGCCATTGCCCAGATAAGAAATTTGGTTTTGATGGTGCCTAAAGCCATTTCCAGTTGTCATTTTGACCTCTAATGAGAGGAAATCAGATTCACCTGGAACCGAGACAGGTACAGAGGGGACGAGTTGACAGTTCAGAGCTTTCTGTCCTTGAAACTTCCAGTTTATTTCCTGGCATCAGGCTGTGAATCATAATTCACACAACTAAGCACCAAGTTCCAGATCTTAATGTGCTGAGCATACTTGGCATATGCCCAGCCTGTAGTGCATTCAGGTCAAGGATCATGGAATCAGCTCTCTTACTCTCACAGGGATTTTCTGGTTAAGTATTCTGCCTTCCACAGTCATTAATTTTTTAAACATTCTGATGTAATCTCACATCCTTTTTCTCCTCCCTATTCATAGAACAGAAGAAAAAATAGTAATGCCACCTTTGGAGCACTTTCAAAAGAAAAGAAACAGGAAATTAATGTGGAATGAGCACATTATTCAAAATTTTATTCACAAATTTCACAAATTAATGTGAAACTTGCCCCTAAAATCCGAGATACTTGACAGTGTGGGACACCTCACAGGACATGTCCAATTGATTTTTCCTTGAGGTCAAAGTACTTTATTTGGAAAAGATGGTCCTTCAGAAGTCAAGAACCATGCACCCCACTGTATCTCTGGCTGGAGGATTGAGGGAAGGAAAGAAGGGCACACTTGGGAATCCCGTCCTCTTCTCCATAATGCAATATTGAATCGTGGAATCATTTAGGTTCAGAAAAACCTCTAAGATCATTGAATCCAACTGTTAACCCAGCACTGTGAGGTCCACCACTAAACCATGTCCCCAGGCACCAAATCCACACATTTTTCGAACACTTCCAGGAATGGTGATTCTACTACTTTCCTGGGCAGCCTGTTCCAATGCCTAACCACTCTTACAGTGAAGAAATTTTTGCCAATATCCAATCTAAACCTCCCCTGGCACAACTTGGGGCCATTTCTTCTTGTCTGTCACTTGTTATCTGGGAGAAGAGGTTGCTCCCCACCTTGATACAACGTCCTTTCAGGTAGTAATAGAGAGTTGTAACATCTCCACCTGAGCCTCCCTTTCTCCAGGTTAAGCAACCCCATCTCACTCAGCTACTCCTCATAAGACTTTTGCTCCCGATCCCTTACCAGCTTCATTGCCCTTCTTCTTCAGTTCTAAAGTTGTGAGGCCTATTATACTCTTCTCAGGACATTTTAGTTTCATTCTATCATTGGTGCCTACAAATGTAATTAGTTGCAGAAACCTAAAGGAACTTTGCTCAGTTAAACCTTCTTCCACTACATCTGTGCAGCTTGGCTACATACTGCGAACTGGTTTGCTCTGAAAGACAAATGCTACCTTGGCTTTTGGTTTTGGATTGAGTAAAGGAGAAAAACCAATGGACACTCATCAGAATTTGGAATGACTGATTTAAGTTCTGTTAACTGGCAAATCATATGAAATTCAACAAGGGAGAGTGGCGGATTCTGCACCTGAGATGGGACAACCCCAGACGTACAGACAGACTGGAGAATGAGATGCTGGAAAGCAGTGCCACGGAAAGGGACATGGGGATCCTGGTTGATGGCAAGTTGAATCTGAGCCAGCAGTGCCCTGGTAGTCAGGAGGGCCAACGCTGTCCTGGGGGGCATCAGGCAAAGCATCGCCAGCCGGCTGAGGGAGCGGATTGTCCTGCTCTGCTCTGCACTGGTGCGACCTCACCTTGAATGTTGTGGCAGTTGTGGGCACTGCAATACAANGACCTCATTGCAGTCTACAACTTCCTCATGAGAGGAAGAGGAGGGGCAGGCACTGATCTGTTCTCTGTGGTGACCAGTGACAGGACCTGAAGGAATGGTCTGAAGTTGCGTCAGGGGAGGTTTATGTAGGAGGTTTTTCACCCAGAGGGTGGTTGGGCACTGGAACAGGCTCCCCAGGGAAGTGGTCACAGCACCAAGCCTGACAGAGTTCAAGAAGTGTTTGAACAGTGCTCTCAGGCACTGTTGGTGTGGCTCTTGGGGATGGACTTGTGCAGGGCTGAGTGTTGAACTCAATGATCCTTGTGGGCCCCCTCCTACTCGCATATTCTGTGGTTCTGTGTGATTCTGTGATTTTTTTGGTTTTTGGTCTTTAATGAACACCTTCTAGTAGTATTTTTAGTCACTTCTCTCAAAATTTGTTAAATTTGGTGCATATTTCTGATTAGTGTCTAAAACCCAATGGAAACTAATCCTACAGATCAGGTTTACATCTGGAAACGTACCTAGATTACTCTAAAATCAAAAGAGTCTAAAATGGGACATGCTGAGAGTTATATTTCCTATAATATTGTTTTAATATTCCCTGCATTATTTTTCTATGCTGTTTTTCATGTTCCCTATCTGATCTTTCACTGGGATAGCTGAGATCAGATGGAATAAAGCCACAAATTCTGAAGGAAACAAAACTGTTGCTTTATGCAACACATTGCTTAAATCTGCCTTAAACGCTACCATGCCAGAAGAATGGAAGGTGGAAAATACGACTATTGAAAGGACTTCTGAGCTCACTGAAATCAGTGCTTGATGTCTGTGCCAAACAACTTACTGGAAAATATAATAAAGAATAGAATTGGTAAACTGAATGATATGTTGGGGAAGAATCAGCATTGCATACCAAGAAGGATGTTACATTTTGCAAACCCATTTAAAGTTCAAGGAGTGATATTTATTTAGATGAGAATGGTTCCGATAACATTATATATCCAGATTTTAAAAAAACTTTCAAGCTGGTCTTTCATCATATGCTCTCAAAATGTGATCATATGGGATAAACAGAAATGGATTAAAAAAATCATCTAAAAGAAAGAAAACTCATCATTAGATTACACAATATAATGCAGTTTCCAGAACCCACAAACATCTCTGCTGTTCAACATCTTCAGAAATTTTATGGAGCAGTTTACTGCCATGAGGTCAGTTGGCAAATAATACAAAATTCATCTGAAGAGACAAATCTTAAAATGGTAATTGAGAATATCACAAGACATTTAGAAAAACAAAGAAATACTTTTATCTTTGCTTAGTAAGTTAAACTGACTTGCCGAGAGGTCACATCAGTGACAAAAGCATACAAAGGTTGTGCATCTAGGGAAGAGGTGGAAGCATGGAGGGAAGGAAAAGTGGGACAAACTGTTTTGGTAGCAAGAAGCTGTTTGATTCACTCGGTTGTTATCACTTAATAGCACTTCTAATGTGACAGGATAAGAAATGACAAGTGAAATTTAATGTACAGACACACAAAGTGATGTACGCATGAAAGACAACCCTTACCTTCTGTATTCACTGGTAACATAGCAACTCCACTCAGGAAAGAGGTCTCAGACCTCTTGTTCATGGCTCTTTGAAAAGACTAAGACAGGAAGTAAAAAGGAACCCACACAATGTTTGGAAATAGTAAGAAAAAAACAGAAGTTAGAAAGTAGCAGGACTGTTCTGCTGTAAAACCACATCTTGAATATTATGTGTAGTTTTGTCCACTTTGTCTGAAAAGGGGTATAAATAGAAAAGATACAGAGTAGGATGAAAACAAAGATCAGGAATGGTTTCTGTTTGAGGAGCCCAGGCTGGAATCCCAGCGTAGACTATGGATTTAATGCTGCAATGACACTCCACACTCTTCATGCTGTCATTGAGCTGGTTCAGCACAGTAACCTGGTGGAAAACACACACACACACTAAAAAAAGGGAAGAGTTTCCTGCCAGGTGACTGAGCTGAAACAGTATAGCCACATCTCTGGATGTGGGCAGGGGGACACATGATGAAGGGAGGAAAGTGGCAGCCAGTCCTAGGAAACCTGAGCCTGCACCTCTAGATTCACATGCCATTTTGACCAGCTTTGATGCTGAAATTAGGCCCACGCTCCTTTGCCTGCAGCTCCTTGCTGTCACCCCTGAAAGCCTCTCCCTTTTGGTGTTTGTGCAGCTGTGCAGCAACTCGGGGGGGGGAACTGATCTGAAATAACATCAATAATTTCTGTTGGGTTACTTCTGATTGGGTTTGCTTCATTCTAGCACAAGATGAGGATGTAGCCAAAGGACAGGAAAAAGCAATGGGGACTGGTGGGACTGTTTCACTGAGCAGTGCCAACTCAGAGGGGTTGGAAAACAAATAATAGAACAAAGCTCCATAGTTCAGGAAAAGGGATGTTTCCGGAATCATATGAGAGAGGTCTATAAAATGACATGGTGAAAACAAATATGGCATGATCATTCACTATTTGCTAGATGATGAAAATTCAAGTACCCCGTTAAATTATTAAGCACTGGACTTAAAACTGGTGAGAAAAAGTTCCTGTCTAGCCTTTGTGCACATTTGGAACCTTCCTGACACTCCTGAAGACCAGGAGTACCAACAGATCATAAAGCTATTTGACAAATTCATAGACAAGAGGTACATCTGTGGTTGTTAGTGTTGCAGTAGACACAGTTTTTACCTGAGAGCTCTTCTCTGTACTTTGGGAGCTGAAAAGAGAAAGAAACCATGGTGGTTTATATGCTCTTATACCTCTTATCTATATGTCTACTATTGGCCATTGTCAAGATAGAACATACCAGCCTAGGGATGGTTGCTTTGAATGAGTAGGCTGGCTCTTACGTTTTCATGTATGTTACTTCAACTACATGTGATATAAATACATTGTTTACATGGATTATATTTGTAGTAACTTATTGTGGATACACAAAGTCTGTATTAGATTTAGCTAAATGATAAAAATAAACTAGTCAAGTTCTTCTTTTCAAACACCTTATGCCACTGAAGTTTTCTTGAAGAATATGTAGATTTGGTGTTACTCGAGTCATCTGTCACACTGACTCTTCCACAGGGCAGTACAGATAAAAAGAGTGACTTTAAACTGGTGGCAACTAGGCAACTTAAGTGCAGCTCTGAGCTCTGACCCTACAGCTCTGAGTTACAGCAGTGTTTTCCACATTGGACATATTCTGTGTAAGTACGGATGGACACGGGACAGTGAAGGATGGCTTGCAACATATTGGTATAAACAACATTCATCTCTTTCCTGAGAAGGCTATCCTAAAATATTGAAATAAACTGAAAATGTATTCCTTAAGAAAACCTGCGTTGGTGTGTGTAGGAAAGCCAAGTTTCTAATTTACAGCAAGACTGGGTTGGGTTTGGTGCCAGCTTCTCCCTTCCTAGTGATAAGCCCCGGAGCTATTAAAGAGATGTGCCTGCAGGTGAGGGTTCAGCCTCCCCGCCCGCTCCCCGCGTCCTGCCAGCTGCCCGTCGGCCCGACTTCCCGTGACCGCCGTTCCCGGGCAGGTACGCGGGGCCGGGCCGGGCGGCCGCTCCGCCGCGAGGTGTGTCCCTGTGCGGCGGCTCGGCGGTGCCTTGGCGAGCGATTGGGCAGGGCGGGCGGGCGAGCGGCTCCGCGGCTCCCCCGCTGGGCTCCCGCCGCCGCGCTCC
>VXAY01003144.1:506595-712975 GCA_013399855.1 Oxyruncus cristatus | reverse complement strand
TCGGCGGGTTCGGGGCTGCCAGGAGGGCTCAGTTGTTCACCGTTGCTTCTTCCTCCTGCTCCTTTCCTCCTCCTCGTCCTCCTCGTCCTCCTCGTTCTGCTCGTCCTCCTCGTCCTCCTCCTCGCCTCCTCTGCGCCGCCCCGGCGCTCGGCTGCCCAGCCGTGCTGCTGCGCGCCCCGGAGGCTGCCCAGTTCCTGCGGCAGAGGCAGCGGCGAGCCTACCAGATCTTCGAGGAGACGAAGCAAGGGCACCTGGAGAGAGAGTGCGTGGAGGAGCACTGCAGCAAGGAGGAGGCCCGGGAGGTGTTTGAGAACGACCCGGAGACGGTAAGGGCTCAGAGCCGCCGCGGAGATTTGGGTGGGTTGTCCGGCTCTGCGCTCCCGCCCACCCTCTATCCATCCACGGCTGGGTGCCAGCTGTCTGCACAGTTGGGTAAGCCGTCGGGAGAAGGAGGACTCGGGACCATCAGGTGAATGGAAGGCAATTAGGGGGACACAGTAGTACTCAGCCTGCACGAGGGCAGTCAGGGCTATCCAGTGAGGAGTGCCTCCGTGAGTGTTGTCTGGGTGAGTGGCGCGGCCAGGCACCTGTTCACCCATGGACTGAATCCATGAAGCAAGACCAGCACGACATAATGATACGGCTTCTCTGTCTAGATGCACTACCATCGCTCCTCTTTACTTCAGCTTCCCATCCCAGCCGTATTTAAAATCTCCTTAATGTTGTGGCGTATGTCACAACAGGGGTTCCTCAGAAGAAGTATGTCCTAACCACTCGTAAATCCCTTGGGGCCATATTCAGCTTGGTCAGCATCTTGGAATCGGTAGGTTCAGGACCCGTCACAACAGCAGGAGAGCACGTGTATGGGAACATGGTATTGCTGCACTAATAGGTGTGTATTCACACAGTTACAGAATGCACACTGCACACAGAGCTGTCTTTTCCAGTCTTATCAAGGCGGACTTTCACTTCAGTCTTCTCACTTTGAGCAGCGTGTGAGTGCTTTACTAAGCTTGGCTTGTTCTTCCAGTCACTTTACACCTCCTCTCAACACTGTTTTGGATAGGTTCTTCTCATTGCAAAGATTATCTGGAACTGACTTAGCAGTGGGAAGTGAATTTTCTTGGTGTTCAGACTGAAACTTGATACTGCACAGCGTGTTCCTGTTAAATGGTATGATGCTCTAGGGGGAAGACAGGACAGAGAGAGAGAGAGAGCACGTGTGTGTGTGTGTGTGTGTGTACGTACGTGTGTGTGTGTGTGTGTGTACACAGAGATACACAAACCACAGGCAAGGGAGGGACTCAACTGAGGAGATGTTTTATGCTTCAGTCAGACAAGTCTTGACATGTGTGCTTCATTAGCAGTTTCAGCACTGGATATACAGCGCAGTAGCTTCTTGTCACAAGGCAGTAGTAAGTACAGCAAAAACATTATGATGGATTTTTGACAATCTTTATTTTAGAGATTAATGTGGAGCACTTGCCCAGGCAGCATTTAATATTACACCTCTTATGTGTGTATGTGTAGTCACATCTACACCCAGCAGCATTTGCTTTGTTCTGCAAAAAGTGAACTACAGTGGATAACTGTAATGTGGTGAGCATGGCTGGCACAACTGTTTCCACGTTCATGTTGAGTAATACAACTTTATGCTCAGTATAAACATTCACCACATAGCAGTGAATGCAGGGAAAACTGTAAGTGTGATTTTGTAGCATTCTGGAACAAAGGTGATCTGAGGTCACTGGTTTTACTAACTGGCTTCTGGCCAAGAAAGTAGCTGAAGGCAATGCATTGATAGATCAGTTTAGAGGGTGGTATACTGTGTAAATATGTTTTTAACAATATTTGCTAATTATTTTGTAAATTGAAAAAAATATACAGCTGTCCTGCTGTAATGATAATAATGAAATCATTGTGGTTTAAAATAATTTCACATGTAGTATAAATTCTTTAAGATACAGTCATGCCACTTAAGCATGTTTTGTAGGACAGTGCCAACTTTCTGTCATTGCAAATGATTTTGATTTTTTTGGTACATTTCCTTCGTTATTGCTGCTTGGTTTCACTCAGTTCCTAAAACCACAGAAGAAAGGCTAGATGGGCTTCTACTGTCTGTGCCCCTTTGCTTATTTGACATGTCCTTCTAGACCAGGACTCTTATGTCTTCGGTTACGTAAGATCCTACCTTTTCTGAGACACAGACCTCCCAAGAGCTGTGAAGTTGTTTGTTACGTGTAGTATGTCCTACTCCTTGCCATAACTTTGCTTCAATTTGATTAAGAAGCAAGTGTGTCACCATGTATCAGGAGGATTTATGGCTCTTCCTATCCATTTTGCAATCAGTATGTGACGTGAAGGGAGCAGCTGCTGTTCAGTAGCAGTTTTCTAATGCAAGGTGGCAGAGGTCTTGTATGTGGGCTGTTACTACTCTGCATGGGAAACCTTCAGTGCTTTGTAAGGCATAGGTGACTGCTCCTCCAGCAGTATTTGTGGATTTGATGGACAGAGTATTAATGCACAATAGAAGTGTTTCTTAAACAGTAGGGAGTTATTGTGCTGTCATTTCACTAATGCTGTGTTGTACGTCCAGTCCTGGTGACTGACAGAAGAAGGAAGCTATCTGAGACAGACTTGACTCAGGAAAGACAAAAATTGCTGCAAACAACATCAGGCATTTTGAAGAATTACAGTAACCGCAGTCATGGTTCAGCGTATTGTCAGGCTGCAGCTGATCCATGCTGGTAAAGTGAGTTTTTATTGACCAGGGAACTGTACAGATTGCTGTTGACAGCAGATGATTCTCTGTAGTTAGGAAGGCTGAAATTTTTGCATCTGCCTGCTGAACCTGGTCACAGGGATTAGCTGCTTAGGTAGTAGCAGAAAGAAACAGCCAGAGCCCTTTTTACCCCCTGCTGAGCGCTATTGCTTAGCCTCGTAGCAGGCAAGCCACTGGGAACACATCACTGCATTGCTCATCTATGCTGTTGCATCTCCCAGGTTTTATGCTTTGAAGCACCAGATGAGCATCAGTGTAAGCATTTGGGTGTTTGCTGTCCCATGGGAGAAATGGTCTTGCAGCCTTGACAACTGAAGGTTACTTCGAAGTTAGTTAATAGCTTCTCTGTTCAACCTCAAGAAACGCTTGTGATGTGAGACCAAAAGTGTTGACCCTCTTCCCTTTTCCTCTCCATGAGATACTAATGAAATGTGTGAGTCTTCCTCATAAACCTTGCCATTCTTAACTATCCCGTGGTTGTGTGAAGTGTGTTTCAAGGCCTGTGACCTAAAGATATGATAGAAAATTCCTTTAACTGATACAGTCAAACAGCCCCAGAAGTAGAGTTAAGATGAAGCAAGGCTGGAGCGTAGCTTGCATGGTGCTTCTCAGATAAAACTATATCTTGATACAGTCAATTATAATATTTAGGCAAGAATAACATTATACGGAAAGATACCTATTTCCTGGACAGACCAGTAAATAGAAATGAAATGTTGTGTATCTATATCACAGCACCCCTTTTCTGTGCCTTCCATTGTCTCAGTGATCAGTTTTCCAAAGCAACATCTGCAGGCCTAGTCAGCAGAAGATGCACATTCACTGAAACCTAAATGTGGGTGTTGCCACATGTGCAGTTACTTAAATCAACTGCTAAGAATAGTGTATTAGGCGGGTCTAAATAGCCATTCATTTGCAGACCAGTGCAGCTTTTGTCTTTTATGTTACGGAAAATATAAATATCAGCTCACTCAGACTGGAGGAAGGAAGATCAATTGAAATATTTTTAGATTGGATTTTTTTTTTTTTTAGGAGGCAGAACAAAACTCAGTCTGTGCCATTTGTATGACTATACATGGTAAAAACAAGTATGCGCCTGGGTTAATGAGTCTTGCAGCCTACTTTTTTCATGAAGCTGATTATAATATCCTTAAATATTACTGCAGAATTCTGGGATGGTTCCTGTTTTATTATTTCATTTATGCTAGGGGTGCCAAACAGAAAAATTAAAAGATAATATGGTGAGAAAAAAAAGAAGGATGAAAAACATGTTCATGGGAGGTTATGAGGACTGTTTCTAAACGTGATCTATTAAAAAGATATGCTAGGTGTGATAGATGGGACGAAGTCGCAAAATATCTTGGATACAGAGATAAGAATGTTATCTTACTTAACATGTTAATGAGGCCTTATAAAAAGCAGTACTGCAGAAATATTTGACCTTGGTATGCAGTCAAGGTATTACCACTTGTTAAGTGACTGATAAACTACGCTGGAATTTATTTGACCTGTACTAAAAATCTGGTCATCCAGGCATGTAAAACAAAGGGCAGAAGGGAGTGTATCTCCTGGTGTTCTTGGAAACATTGGATTTTACTAACGAAAAAATACAGCAAAAAAGTGTCCTTGTGCAAGGAGTTTCTCTGTTTTGAAAGGCTCAGCACAGGGAAGGTGTTTGAATGCAGGCTCTTATCATTTTGTACCGTAGTTTATCCGTACACATCTGTCCCTGCACATCTTGCTGGCTGTTGTTACTGCTGAAGAATTACTGGTCTTCCCGCAGCTCACCATAGAAATTGCCATGCTGGATACATTAAAAGGTGTTAGTCACACCGGAAACGCTGATGTAGGTCAGCCCGGCCGCCTGTGTTTACTGTTTATGGATTGGTCCTCAGTAGATTACTGTGGAAAGCCAGCTGGTTTTCCTGTGCGTGCAGAAAGGACATCTGATTCATAGACAGGCACTTGAAAAGTTCTCCTGTTTTTTGAGGGACTTACATCCAAAATGCTGTTAAAACCTACAGCTTGTCAGATACACAAAACACTGGCAGAGAATCACAGGGTGACTTGGGACTGAAGAGGTATCTAGTTCACTCCCTCACTCACAGCAATGGCAGCAGTAACACCAGATCAGGCTTTTTGTGGCTTTTTGCTATCCTGTCTTGAAAATTACTGATCCTAACAAAACGTCCAACAATGTCAGCATTCTTTCTGCTTGGCTGGGATTGAGAAACTGAAATGCAGATGAAGCAATGTATAGGGTGTGATAATGGTCAGTTTGGTTGATTTTCACCATGTTGCTAGCTCACTTGGTTTTATTTCTTTATGTATTCCATGGCATGACGTGGTCATGATAATACAGATGAGCTGCATGGATGGACTAGGGTCATCCAAGCTTTACTCAGATCTTTTAGGAAGGGTGCTTGTCAGGCAATATTTAGGTGTTATTTCTAAGAATAACAAGGTAGATACATGTTTGTAAATACTCACCAGAAAAGTATGAAGGCATGTAGGGGGAGGAGAGGAGAGGAGTTATTGCGAGAGTAAAGCAGTATAATATTTCTTTGAGTAATTCAGTGCATGTTGTGTAGTCTAGACGTGAAAAATACTGATATCATCTTTAGATACAGATGTCATCATCCCTGTATAGAATACTCCTTTCTAGATCCAGGCAAAAATCTGGGTTTATTTGCTGTGACTGTTCTTCTCAATATACTGATTTGTTTTGACATTTTGGCAGACCATGGAGAATGGGCTAGATTTTTAGCTGGTATAAATTTCTTTCTCTCTTCTTGTTGGTGCAGAGAGAGGGAAAGAGTTACTGGAAAAATCTGTGCTGATGTTTTAACCTGTGTGGACTCAGTACATGGAAGAATGGATTGCCAGGTGCAGCAGTACCCACTTAGTAGATTTTGAGAAAAAATAATATGGGGAGATTTAGACTTCTGTCCAGGAATGGCTTAAAGGAGAGAAGAAGGAAGTAGAAAAATTTGAGTGCCAGATATATGCCACAGTGGCATTCCAGCTGTGCTGGGATGAGATCTGGGTGTCCCACCAGGTGTTCTCCCTTCCCTTTCTTCCTCCTCCCTGTAGTTTCTTATAAAGGACAGGGGAGCTTTGTACCAAAATATAGTGAGTCTAACTGATCTGGAAGGCAAAAAGATTTGGACTGTGGACTAGGATGCATCTGTCTACTTTGTGGAACAGACACAACATTTGTTTGAGGTGGTGCTATGCAGTAGCAGGAAGGTGATGAAAATACTCCTGCCTGCCTTAGAAAGCAGTTTATACATTTATTGGCTAAATGCTGCTTTGTCAAAAGTTACTGAGAAGGGTGAGCAAAGTTTGCTGTTGGTGGAAGCAGATACAGCTCCATCAACTCTGCTGGACTTCTGCTTACCAGATCTTTATCTATTGCCACTCATGTCAGTGTAGCCCAGAAACTCAGAATAGACATGGAAATAGTGACACACTACATCACGAAAGTACTACATACTAAACCTCCTGTGCAGGAGTAGGGAAGGAACTAGAGATAAGAAAAGTGGTTAATATTACACTGAGGGGCTATTTTGAGATGGGATGGAAAAAGAATGCCTCTAAGAATGGCACATTGAAGCAGGGGGATTATACACATTTGGGTCAAGAAGGATAATAATGGAAAAAGCAGATAAAGTTAGGGTAATTCAGGTTTTTTAGAGGGATGCAATAGGTTTTAATAAATATGTGAGAGGGGAAAAAGCCAATTAAAAATGAAGAAGACAGTTTTGTGGCCATGAGCTCTCATTTTCTTTTTAAATAAGAAAAAAAAAGGAGCAGCCTACTGGGAATTAATACAGTTTGTTAGTGCAGCTGCATAAAAATCAGGTGGTTCATGTGTGCTCCAAACTCTGATTGAGCTTAATGAATTACAAGCAGTCACTTTTCATTAATTATGAGGGACAAGGATGGAACCCCCATCACAGAAACTGATAAGGAACATGGCAGGAAGGTTTACTTCTCCCCTCACATTACTTTTCAGGCTTTGGTTTCAGACTGGGAAGCTCAGCTGATCTAGTAGAGGTAAGCAGATGTCTGTCCTCTTCACCCTTCCTGCACAGCAACTTCGGCAACTGCATGGACCAATTTAAGTAACTGACTAAAGAAAAGTAGTCCACAGAGAAAAATTATCATTTTGCAGCTAGATCGCTTCCCCAGTCCAGTTCACTATGCAGCTTCACCTGATGTAGTGGAAAGGACAGCCTGAGGTTAGGAAGGGAAAACCAGATGCTGAGTGAGAAGGAGAAACTGTTGTCACAGCTCAGGCTGCGAAGAAACGAATGAACAACCAAGAGTTGGAGAATCTGATTGAAGTTTTTCAGCAGGTGTCCTTTCTGCATCTCTGTGTTCATCACAGTTTTGTTATGACTTGCTGTTCTGTAAGCTCTCCACATATGCACATCTGCGGGGAAATTTCCTAATTGATGGGTTTAGGTTTTATCCCAGTTCCACTGAGCATCAGCAGTGAGACCCAGAGGAAGAGCAAAGGTGGAAAATAAGGAGGATACCCAGGGAGGGGAACAAGTGTTGCCTTCACTCTTCACATCTGCCAGGACAGAAGGGTGAATAAATGAAGAGATAAAAGGAGAATGGGTCATGCTTGCACTGTACAGAATCACATACATCTGGAGAGCTACCATATTTGGCTGATTCCTCAAACAGGGAGTCCTAGTTCAATTCCAGAAAATACTTAGGACAGGAACAGTAAAGTAACAATTACTTCATTATTAAAATAATGAACAGGGAAGTATGAGGTCAGATTGTGTCACTGGTGTGACAGGGACTGGTGTCATCTCAGATGTCACTTCCCTATTCCTTGCTTGCCTGTCCCCTCTGAGGCAAAATCCAGCAATGCCTTAAAGTGGCTGAATGCCATCAGTATGAGTTGCAACCTCTGCAGATAAGCAAAATCCTAATAAACAAATCATTAGATTACAAGAAGGGGAAAAACTTCAGTGGATTAATGTCACAGAGAGATCATAGATACTTAAATCGTATTTGATGGGATACGAGACCTGTTCTGTTTTAAATACGGCTGAAATAATTGCAGAGTGATGACACAGGGATGATGTTGAAGGGAGACTGCCTTTTACTTATGCTAGGTGTTTTGTCAGATACTGGTTTCCTCAGTTTGACTCAGGTTTCTGAGCAAGTGTTAGTTTAACCACACGTACAAATAGTGTAACTATTGCAAGAAGTAAGGATTCAAACAAGCAACGCTGAGTGAAGATCTGTCATCAGAGATCTGTTGAAATTGCACATTATTACAGCTGGAGGGAAAGTAGCCTTTCAGTCCTAAAGCAGTGGAGGAAACTTCAAGGCATTTGTGATTGGATTACAGTCAGAATAATTTAAAAGCACATGCAACCAACTTTTTGGAATAGCTCTACAAATGATTTTTGTTAAGAGTATTTGGCAGCAGTTGCATCCATTTCACACCATTACTGTCTAATCAAACCCTGCCTCGGGCCATCTCTAGAAATTATCTTTCTATGCCCCCTGCATCTTCACAAAATCTGATGTATCTGTGACGTACAGGAACTTTTTTTTCTTCTTTTCTTTCTTTTCATTACTTTCCCTTCCCCCCCTAATTGTGAATTTCAATCATCAGTGAGTTTTTCCTTATTGCAGAGGAACACCTTTTGCTGAAGTGGCGCCTCAGGAAGCTGCTGGGAAATGGTTTTGCTTCTCAGAAAACGGCAAGGAGAGCTATGACAGTAGATGGGTTTTATTTCCAAACTTGAGGATTCTGCAGAGATACCTCATCTCTATGGAAGGGGTGATGCTCTAGAGAGTGTGGTCTTGAAAGCTTCTTGTTTGGAAAGTTCAACAAGTCGGTGGAAGGTGCAGTCACAGTCTTTGTGCACCAGAATAACTGGGCAGTGTTAAGTGGCTACTTGGCAAATGGACTCAAAATCTGAAATTTACCCTAAGCAACTGTAACTTGGGTGGTAGGAGATGAGATTCGGAGGCTGCTTTTGGATTGTAACGTGACCTGCTTGCTACTCTAAAGCCTCACATGCCGAATTGTGGAGAGAAGTTCTGTTTGCTCTTTGCATGGAGAATACAGATTGCCCCAAAGCAAAATAGGAAGTAAACTAACCTGGCTGAGTGATGGGTTCCTCATGAGAAGGAAAGCTTGCACAAGCAACGTGGCACTCATTTGATCATAACTTCTTTAACTATAGGTTCTACATATTTAAAATTCTGAATTGCAGAACTGCTTAATTCCATTATATGGGAGGAAGGGCCCAATCATGCAGCATAAGATTTGCTATGTATCAGAAGTCTAGGGCTGAGTTTTGAAAAATGGAGAGAGCTCTCAAGCACTAGTGAGATTTTCATTCTCAGGTTGTAACAGTTGAAAAACTGCCAGACACTAGGGAACAGCCCATTATGGTTGGTAGCAGTCATTTCTTTGCAAAGAGTATTTTTCTAAGCAGGCCCACAGTGTGGAAACATGAAATACATTTATAAATGAGGTCTGGCCATGCCCAAGACAAACATTCAGTCATGAAGGAAAGAGGAAAAGGGAGAGTCATTATATGGAAATGAGAAAAGGGCATAAAGTGGGAGTTGTTGCTACTCTCTAAGACGTAACTAGGTAACTAAAAAAGTAGTTTTTAGAAATCACTGTTGCTAACACAAGTCAGTGAGATGCTCCAGTGTTAGTTGTGCTGCAGTCACTCGATCACAGGATGTTTGAGGTTGGCAGGCGCATCTGGAAGCCTTCTGGTCCACCTTGCTTGGCCAGGCAAGACCACCAAGAGCCAGATGCCCAGGAACATGAGTCCTGTAAACTGTGTCTTCTACGTGCTGCCTCCAGAGCTCAAACATGATTTGTGTTAGATTCTCTGCTAATAAGTCTTACCTGACCCAGTACTCAAGCAAAACAAACAGAAGCAGTAGGCAGGCCCTTTTGTCTGAGGTCTCCAGAGTTGCCAGTTACTTTAAAGCAATAGTGAGAACATTTTCCTGGTGTCGACAGGGTCATTGTTATGTTTTCAGAAGGGCTATTTTTATACAGTGACTCATGTTAACGCCTGTTCTGATTTGGTGTTTTTCCATCTTCTCTAAAAATGCAGCAGGGCTAATGCAAACCCTGTATAATTTTACTCACTTCTGGATTTTACCACCAGGGGAGAGTTTGGCCATAGAGTTGAAAATAGATGGTGACCCCAGTCGCAATGTAGGTTTCTTCTGGCAGGAAAGCTGACATAGGAAATTCTGCCCCTTCAACCCCACAGCTGTGCTATGAATTCTTTCCTTCATGTTGCCATTCTCCTCAGTTGTTTCAATGCAGGGTGTTTGGATGGCCCAAGAGAAACTGTTCTTAACATTTGAAAGGGGGGAAAAAGAAAAAAAAAAAAAAAAGCAACCTGGAGTTTTTGGGTGTTGTTTGCTTGGGTTAGGTTTTTTTTGAGGACACTTTTAAAATTATGCTCTCTTTCTGTTTTAGGTATCCAGGCTAAATATGGGAGTGGCTGTTATATTAGGGTAGTCGTAATCTCTGTCTGTAGGTGGGAGAGGAGCATCTTAGCTTCTTGAAAAATGTTTGTGTCACTCTACCTTGAAATAAATGCATTCGTTCTTAGGTCTTGCAATACTGCCATGGAAGCTAATAATTGTGTTTCATGCATTGTAAGACTTGCTCCTACATGTGTTCATGTGAAAAGGATGGAGACTGTAGAGCTTAAATCTTTTCTGTTGAAACTCTCCTGTACAGCAAGGAAAAGGTCTCTTGAACTGAGATGAAATAAGCAAGCCAGGACTTACCTGGAGAGACTGGCCTCATGCTGTGCTTTCCACCTCACTAAAAGGGTGGAGACTTGCTGATGTTAGGCACTTCAGTCTCTCGTATTTCTCCTTCTTTACCTGAGATCTCTGCTGAGCTGCACTTTAGATGGCACATGATGTGTAACTCATGGTTGGGTGACAGCTCTGGTGTGTAGGTCATGCTGCGTTTGAGCTGTAGTTACAGCAGATAAAAGACATAGTTTACAAAAGGACTGTTCACATTCCTGGGACACCACAGGCTGCTGGTGTCCTGATGCCAGGCTCTTGACTATTGTAGCTTCTGGCATTCCAGCCCTACTGATTGATACATGGGAACCAGTCAGACAGAAGGTGTGTTGGGTCACAAGGAAGAGGGGTGCAAATCTGTTAAGGTTTTGTTGGTAGGAGTGGTCCCAGAGGTTGGAGTTGCTGAAACTAAATTCATGACTGTTGGTCTCTCGTGGAGGTTGGTGCTTCTGCAAGGTATTGTCTTCCTCTTGCCTGCAGTGGGACATTACTACTGGAGAGATGGGTTAGAGAGCTTGGTGAGGTCAGTGTCTGTACAGCAGCCTATCCACAGGATGTTTATGTCCAACATGTATTTGTTTATAGCTTTTTGTTTTAAAAGTCCATTTCTCCTGCTTTTATTTTCAGCTCTAATTAGGGAAGCAAATCCAAAGGGGAAGCGCTGACAACATTTAAACATTGACTTTTTATACCAGGGTCCAAGCTGAAAATTTAACACATAATTCTGTCATGATTTTTGCCACCCCAGTGGCAACAGTTAAATAACTTCTTGTGTTTTGATCCTGCTTTCTGGATGGTAATATATTTGGTAAGCCTGAAATTTGCTGAGAAATCAGCAGAATAGTAACAGAATCTTTGCCAACTCTTTCTTAGCAAGTCTCAAAGCATTTCTCTTGGCATTTTTGTTGGATCATGAAAATACAATTGAACACTTCTGGTGGGGAGAAGATAAGTCTCATGCTTTTAACAAGGACTTGACCCTGTTTAGGATCTTTATCTTCCCTGACATCTGGGAGTCATTAAGGCTTAGTACAGCACAGAAGACTGAAAAGGCATTGTGGAGTTAGGCACAGCTTGAATTCTTAACCAAGAAAACTTCTCCTTGATATTTTTTGAAAAGGGACTGCTACTTTCAGTTTAAGCAAGTTCCTTTTCTCAGCACGTGAGATCATTTGTCCTTCATTCTTGGTTAATCTTTTGGCTGAATAGAAATATGTTGTCATTGTATTTTCAGAAGCCTGTTGTAAGAAAAATTGATTATGGAGAAATATGAAAAGTTAATCGCACAAGAATGAGTAATGTTAGAACCTGTCATCACGTTGCTTAATTTTAGAATGGTAGTATCGGCAGGTCCTGAAAACCCGGAGGAGTGCTACTGATCAACAAGTGCTTTTGTATAAGTAAATGAGGAAGACGGGGAAAGAAGGGTTAAATATCTATCAATAGCCCCCTGTTTAAAACACTTACCTTGGTTATGTACCTTGTGAAATGAAACTTGTCGTGGAACCTTGTGTTGGAGTTTCATTTGTGTGCTGTTCAACTGGCATTGAATCAATATACAGTCAGTTTGCATTTAGAGGATTATTTGTACAAAATTAAACTCTGTACCACTTTTCTAGCACTCAACTCATTCATCAGAGGTCAAGGAGAAAATGAAGTTTTATGCCTTTGCCACCACTGACTCGGAGCAATTAGGCTGATGGCCATGAATGTGAAAGCTTCTATTTATTGTTCTGTGAGTGCCCAAACAGTTGTTCTTGCCAGAGTCTAGATTATCCTGTTAGTGGTTAAACACATCTGCACATTCTTGTGAAGTATATTGAAAAAGGAGAAATAATGAAAGAAATGTTTTGAATACTTTATTACATTCCACTATCTTTTTCTCCTCAAGTGCTGGCTGAAGTTCAGCTTGTGGTTAATAGCACAACTGGGCACTCATCTGAATACTTATACTACTTGGATTTATTTTGATTTTCACTGCATTGTTTTGACTTGTCTTTTCCAGAACTAAACTTCCAAACAAACAAAAAAAGGGAACAGGGACTGTAGTGAGTTCTGAGCTCATCACTATGTTAACCCAAAGAGACAATTCAAAGCTCAACCCCAAAAGATGCCAAGCTTATTATGCTCACGTCGGAATTGAAAATGAATATAAGTATAAGCTGCTGCTTCTACTTCTTTGTTGACGCTCTCATAATTTAGACTGAATATTTACATGGTGCATTTCAGTTACTGGAGCATATTTGCCAGAAGCAATTGCTTTTTCCGGTAAATGACAGCAATGCAGTTGGTTGCATTGGACTGTGCAGGTCAAACTGAATGATGGCATATGCCTGTCTCTGTTGTTTATACATGACTGTAAGGATGCATGAGCTTATCCAAACTTTTGTAATAAGAGGAGAAGATAAAACAATTTCTTATCTTGCACATTGTATAGACGGATTTCATTTTGTAGAATGCTGAGTATTTACTGTCCCAATCTCACCGAAGATAGTGTTATATGAAAATTGCTCATGGTGTATGAAAGAGAATTATACTGTTCATATGCTTTCATAATTAGCTGAGAAGTGGTCTGTTTTAGCCAAAAAAATTAAGCACCAGTACAATACTTGAGTTTTTTCCTCATTCCATGCCCCAGTCACGATTTTAACAGCGCTTGAACTGGTGACTTATACATTATGAAAACCAGTATAAAGCTGGAAAGAAATGCTTTTTCCTAGCTATGGTTTGTTTTTTTTTTTTTTAATGTGATACAATGATTAACTACAGCCAGTTTCCCATCCTTCCATGCAGCACAATTGTATTTTCCTGCTGTTTTTCTGTGTGGGTGCATGCAATCGTGGCTGGCAAGGCCTCATCAAGCTGAATAGTTTTCTGACATTCAAGGGTAGATCCACATCCCACCAGCAAATGGCTGCTCTCTCTGTATGGCTGCACTTTGTTGATGCAAAGCAGGAAACAGTAACACATGACCATGTACCGTAAAGCAGTGGGAATGCCCTTTGCAGTCTGGTTTTAGATTAGGATTGTCAATTTTCCCCTCAGTTGCAAATTGTTGCTGTTCCCTTCTTTGAGCAGACCATGTCTATGATGGAGTGGGTGGTACGGCAATGGGTGGTGATAGAGTTGTAGGGTGCTGGTTGTAAGGGCAAATGGTACCCTTTCATTTTGGTTGCTGTGATGTTAGTGTGCTGGCCATGTTCTGCATCAACAGAGGACTAAATGATCCTGTAATTTCCCTCTAGGGTTTTGCCCCATCTCATACCATCATTAGCACCTTTACCTCTTGGTGGGTAAGTGGCTTCATGCTCAGTCACTGCGACTGACCAGGTGAGCTGTCATTAAAAAATACCTTGAGAGTGGTGCTAATGTTTCTTACCTTTTCAAATGACAAAATATATGTATGATACTGTGCTGCTTCTGGTTCTGAATAAAAAGAGATTAGGATATTGGTGTTTGGAACTGTTAAACAATGGCCACACAAGACCACCAAACTGACAGCAGCTCTTAAATAGTATGACAGTAGAAGCAAATGTTATTCAATAAATCTTTGCTTTTTTTTTCCCTTTCTACAGGAATATTTTTACCCGAAATACTTGGGTGAGTTGCAGCTTTTACTTTTACTTTGTGACAGTGCTGGTATGTGATGCCTAACACTGGAGCTTGTCACAGCTGAAGTCTCTGCTAAGACACATGATGGAAATCTGATTGCAATAAACATGCATTGCTAACTTTAGAGTGTATTCTCCTTATAGTGCTTTGAGGTGTGCTTTTTTATTTACGTGTACATTTGCATACAGAGATGTTGTATATGTTTTCTGCATGTTAAAGTCTTGATTTTGCATATATATCTGTGGCTTACAGTGTTGTTAAGTAATTTGTAGTTTTCTACCTTTTTCCCTTCTTAATTAACTTAGGTATTAACCTCTGTATTTTTTAAAAAAGTGCCTTTACTGATTGAACCATTGGCTTATTTTATTGACTATCATAGTCATGATGTGAAAAAAATCTTTGTCCTTTTATGGTATTTTAAGAGATTTAGTTGGTCAAATTTGAGTAGCTACTATCATAGTTTTAGAATCGTAGTAGCATCTGGTTAAGTGATCATCCTCTTCAGATGGTTTATAACTGCTGTACATCAAAGCTAAATAAAATTAATGAACTTAAGAACTTTAAGGCATCTGGGAAATTTGTAATATTGCATAGATTTTGCATCCACCTTCCAAATCCGTGCAACCCAGATATCATTTTACATGCTTTGAAGTGCTGTCCTGTCATCATTATAAAAATAACGATTTTGTTTTCTGTTCTTCAGCTTGTATTCAGAAATATGGGTTGCCGTATGCAAGAAGTCCAGATTTCCTTACATGCGTTCATAGTAAGCATTTTTGGTTTGTATATTCTAGTTAAATGTTCTCTCATTATGTCTGAAGGTGTGGGACTAGATCAACCATCTCCATTCTTGATAGTATTTCAGTACTGGTCTTCCTATTCTCTAGGCTTGAGACTCCGTACCACCAACAAAATCTTTTCCATTTATAACCTAATGCCATCTTGCTGTCATGCTTTAGTGCTTTGGTATTTTATGATGGAAGTTTCTTTCCCACTGGTTTCCCAAGGTCTGAATAAACTGAGAAGCAAGAGGGACAAGAGGTAGGATGTACGTAAGGTCTTGTACACTATGCTTGGCCTTTCATTTTCTATTCTCTTGAATGCTAATGTTGGCTCACTCGATTAAGGAACATTAAGAAACATTTTAAGGCAAACTCAGGCTCATGACAGCCTTCCTTACATTAAGGAGATCAGTTTCACATATCATATGACTGTGCTTTAAATATTGCAACCTTTAAATAAATTCAAACCAATTTGAAAGTCAAACTGATAACTTTGTAGAGGGTGAAGGGAATTCTTCTAATACATTTCTAGTTGCCTCTTGAAGCTTAGCAGTGCTAAAGGTATAAGACTGCATAAGTATTCTAAATACGTCCTAGGAGCAGCACAAATGGAGAGAAAAATCATATGTATGTATATTTATTTTCTTTTTACCCCTGTGTTTCAGTCTTTTATTGTGATCAAGTTTGATTAGTCATGTGTTCGTACCAGTGCCACCAAAGCAGGATCAGGATTTAGTCGACCTTTCACATTTATGAACTACATTACAACAACCTTTTTTAAGAGTGAATTCCAAGGTTGGTAAGTGGTATGTGAAGAATTGCCCTCGTATCACTTATGGATGTTAGCAGTATCACTTATGGATGTTAAGAGTCCTCTGAACTGGGAATTCTTGGACCTGTTGGTACCTGTGTCAGCTGCAGTATGCCAGCTAGTTCAGAGTGGGGTATGAGGCTGAATGCTTACTTTTACTTGTGTGTGTGGCATGGCAGAGGCAGGAGTTTTTGATGAAAATGGTTGTATCAACTGGGAGCGTTTGTTCCAAACAGCTAAACAGTGTTTTAGAAATGCAAGTCTAAAGGTTGGCAATGAAAAAATCTGAAAAAATAAAAGCTGAATAATTGTTTTTAGGGCTCTCTGCGCATTGCATATGCAGTGGTTTGGAAAGAAAACAATAATATTTTCCCCCATTAAAAAATTAAAAGATTTTTAAATGGCTGAGTTTTGGCTAGCCGTTGTCGATTCACAGGAGAAGTAACAGAAAGGAGCCTGAAACGCACTTTGAAGAACGACAGGCTTTGTGCTTAGCCAGTTCCAGTGTGCCTCTGAATTTTTCACGGATGTTGCCAAAAGACTGTGTAGCTCTATGGGTTTGTGCCTGCAAGATGCTTTTAAATTTTGTTTCTTAACAGCCTTCTCCCCTCAAAACAAAGCTTTTTTAGTGGAAGGCTCTTTTAAGCTGGTGTACAAAGACATTGCAGAGCCTAAGGGCTGGAGGGTAATTAACTACACTAGTTTATACTAGGAATAAGGTAGAAATTTAAACTGTGTGAGGATTCCTAGCTTCATAAGCTCTTTAGATCAGGTTTACAGGTAGGATTCAGCTCTGAATTCAGAGTTAGATGCAGGTGTTTCCAGCACGGGTGCCTACATGAGCAGTATTCCCATCATAGTCAGCGGAGAGTTAATCTCCTCTGGTTCTAGAGGGATTCCACCAATCAAATTATGTCAGCTCTGGGGAGACCTAAATCCCTGTATGGACTGTTTATTTACTATCTCCAGTGACTGCAATGAGTATTTACAATTGCTTTGCAGATAGATGTTTACTTTACATAGGGACACCGATACTTAGGTCTGCAGATCTGGATCTTTTTCTAAAAAAGACCCTGCAGGTCAGCTAGGAATTAAGGATTTGGTTCTGGAAGACTTCAGAAAATTGTACAGGATTTTTGGTAAATGAGGCTTCATGTGGCCTTAAAAAACAGAATGAGATTTTTGTTATATCACATGTGCCTGCTTTTCAATAGTGACTGTCATAATCATCGCAACCTAACTTATGAAAACTTAGGAAGTTTTACTATCCACCATTTTTTGAATATCAAAAAAATAAATTCATAGCATGGAGTAATGAACTGGAAGTGGCAGTCAGCAGGAATAAGTAAAGTCTTGTTTCCATAAAAGACTTCAGAAATGGAACTGGTAGTTCTATTCCCTGTCTGCACTTATGAGCTACCTGTGTGCAATCAGACAGCTCAAAGCACACAAAAAGGTCATGCTCATCATTACTTTGAACAGATTTACTTAATCTGTTGTGTAAATGAATGGAAACAAAAGCTCCATTTTCTTTTACAATTGCTTGGATCAGGAGCACCTTCTATGAAGTTGGCAGAATTTTACAGCTGTGAAGCCACCAGAGGTGGGTAAGACTGTGTCTTGTGTTCTCAAGCTCTCCTGATAAGAGGGAGGAAACTATCAGCACTGTGTTGATGTGATAGAAACATCCTTGGTTGTTCCTGCCATTTACCGTAGGTTGCAATAGCTTAGTATTCTGCTGAGCAGTGTTATTACCATCTGGTATTGCAAGGCATAGCAGAATCCTGTTTGAGGGAAAGAGTCAGAAACTTGTGGATACACCAGATGAGTCATGCATAACCCTATTGACTTGTTTTGCTTATCAAGAGACTTTGAAAACACTGCCATGTCTGGAAGGCTTAGTTTGTGCGGCTTAAAAAAAAAAAAAAAAGACTGGGCTTACTGTACCTAAACCATTCTGTTTACTGTACACACATTCTGGTCTGTCTAGGAAAAGAAACATCCTGATCAGACCTGCTCTGTCATAGCTCATGGCTGCCTAAACGTGGCCTTTCCTTCCCCGACTCCTCCACCTCCAGTAGTGTGTCAGCTGGGCAGTGACTCATCAGGAGGTGTTCTGGCAGGTGGATGTTAAGACAGCCCATGTAGCTGTGTTTTCTTTTGTATGGCCTGACCTCTACTTTGACTGTGGCTTTGCCCCAACTCTGCACTTCTGGAGTGGAGAGGAATAAAGATAATTAGACCTTGTTTATAGTGAGAGGATGGTTATTTCTGTGAGGCTTTTGGGATTGTGTACCCACACTTTTCCAGTATGGTTTTCCCAGGTACTAGCTTCTGACCATCAAGGTAAAGTACTGCAAATCGGCATTTCTTTGACCAAGTCACACTCCCTTCCCTGTCAGTCCTCTAGCTGTCTCCTCCCTTGCAGGCAAGGGACACCTTATTGAGGCTCAGGATAAATGCCTGTCTTCTCAATGGCATGACCTTACCTAGAGGCTGAAGCTGTGCAGGTTACAGAGGAAAACCTGAAGGCAGAGAGTAGATGGAACCACTGAGTTTTGGCTGCATTTTGATAGAGGTAGATGAAATCATAACTGGAACTGCAAATTTCTTCAGTTATGGAGATTTGTGATCATTTATAGCCTTCTGTGGAGCTCCCTTCTTTGTTTCATTATTTTGTTTTGCTTCATTCAGCCCACTATATTTAATGACAGATATTGCCAATCATCTCCTGTTTTCTGTCATTTGTCAGTCTTCTTCAGAAGAACAGTGGATCCTTTATAAATATATGCATAGTGGACAGGTAATGTTTGTTGCAGTTTTTGAACTTGCCCTAGACAGCTCTTATGCACAAAGATCAATTAAATACCCTACAGAGAAAGGAGCAGTGAAAACTTCTATCTTATTGTATCAGCTCTGTTAAGATCCTCATTTGAACTATCAAAAGTACTTGAAAAGAGTACCCATGAGATAGATGGGAAGAAATAGGAAATTAGTACTCTGTGTTAATCTGAATAAACTGCAGCGCTGTGGGTATTCAGCACTGTGTGTATCTAACTTCAGTCGGCATGCAATGCAGCCCAAGAAGCTGACCATTTTTTTCTTGATAACTATAAAACAGATGCTGTCCAACATTTGAGCATATGCCCGTGCCATGTTTTTATGCCTGAATGGGATAAATCTTAATGGTTGTCTAAAAAGGCAAGCCAAAAGGGCAAAAGACTATTGAGCAAACTGAAACGGTGGTTTGGCTGAATATCAGGAAATACTTTTTCACTGTGAGAGTGACCCAGAACCGACACAAGTTGCCCAGGGAGGTTGTGGAGCCTTCATCCTTGGAGATAATCAAAAGCCTTCTGGACATGGTCCTGGGCTGTAAGTGCCCCTCCTTGAACAGGAGGGACCTTCTGGAGGTTGGACAAGTGACCTCCAGAGATGTCTGCCAATTTTAACCATCCTGTGATTACTAAGATTCAAATCTGAGGCAGTCAGTGGAAACAAAAATGCTCTTCAATGCTTTATGTGACATTAAAGGGAGCTGCTTCTTCCTGCCCTCACAGAAATGTTAAAAGTTCTTTCAAAGCAGCCTGTCATGAAGATGACTTAGAGGGTCACACAGAGGAAGTTACAAAGAGACATGTAGAAGCAGTATAATCCTGACAAAAGTAGGAGTTAATTTGGGTCTTAAATTCTCTCAATTTGAGAAATCTGATGGGGCTGCTAATCTATGACTAGTTTCTCTCCTAAAAGGCCCTCTGCCACCCTATACACCTGTCAGTTCACAGGGCATGTTTCAGAATATCATCAAGAGTCTGAACTGGATGTTGGTCTCAGCAGAATCAATGTATGGAAATGGGTCGCTGCTGCTGCTGCTCGCTCATTGTGTACCCACTGGGCAATCCCCACTGCTGGGAGGAGATATGTAAAAAGAAAGGCCCTTGAACTAGGTGACCTTCGCAATCTACAGAATGAGCTTCTGAACTGTTCCTTCTGGTAAAAGTTGTGGAAACAGTTAACACATTTATGTTTTTGAAGAGCACTTTTCTGGAACACTGCTGTTAACAGCTTACTACTAAATGATAGCTACCAACTCTTTTCTTTTTGTGGGAACAAGGGTATTCTTTCATCCTTCCTTTAGCTACCTCTGTGAAGCGCTGTCCCTATGTGTTCTGCAGATAGGTGGGCAGGTAAATTTAGATGGGTGATTTCCATTCGTTGAGTAGTTAGATCATAGTTTGAGATTTTTTCCTTCAGTCCTCCCCAAAGAGTGGTGACTACTCTCTTGCTGTTTTCTAATGAGAAAACTCATTGCCAGGTATTGGAACTTGGCTTAAAAATCCCCATAGGATCATTGTGCTTTCTGTAAACTGGATTAGTGGTTTTCTATTCCTTTGCTGTTAACTCACAGGTATTCCTTTTTTATTCTCATTCTACATAATAGAAAAGCTCTGGCAAAAAATTGAGATATAAAGATTTGCTACCTGCAAATCTATCAGCTCTGGGAAGATGAACTACCAAAAGTACTTGAAAAGAGTACCCATCCTTTCTTGAGTACTTCGTTGATACTGCTTTTTGTATTCCCCAAAACTAGGGAAAGTAAAATTAACTTTCTTAAAAATGAACTACTTTGAGTTGTTTCTTTCAGGATGTGCCCTTCAGATAAGGGGGATGGTAGCTCACTCCCTTTTGCAATGAAATTAATTCCACTGCATGTGCTCTGCAAAATTCCTGGCACAGCTTGTTTGGCATGTGAGCACTGAGAATTAGCTTCCAGTTTTGCCAGGTATGAGTGTTTCTGAGTGATTCCTCATTACTGTTTAAGGTTCCCAACTTCTAATGAGAGTGAAACACCTGCTTGTCAGTGACTTCAATGTACTGTTCTGTTTTGTTTTGGCTTTTTTATTCCTTATGTAAATCAGATTTGCCAAACCAGTGTTCTCCCGATCCTTGTCACAAAGAAGGGACCGTCAAATGTGAGGATCTCAAGGGGGACTTCTATTGTGAATGCAAGCGTGGCTGGCAGGGAAAAACGTGTGAAAAAGGTAATCGGGTTTCATTACCCCTTATACTTGTAAAAAAGATGTTTCGGGTTTTTCTGTATTCTCAAATGGTCATTGATACTGTGCTGCTCAATTTGAAAGTCACAGAACTGAACCTGGATTACGCACCGCTCATGTTTTTACCCTTCTTTGAATCAGGTAATTTTTTCACATCAACATTTTTATATGACTTTAATGGAGCTCAGCTTGGTCTTGGCAAGGTAATCTAAGAAGTTCTGTTCCAACTTTCTGTCCCACCCCTCTGAAAGGGGCAGTAGAAATAGAGTTGTAGTGGCTTTTCAAGCAGAACTGCAGCAGGTGCTGCTGTGAACCCTGGGGTAACAGATCACAGACTGCAGAGCCAGAGAAACTGGCCCACCTGCCTGCTATCATCCTGGCTTTCAGTCGGCGAGTTGGAGTCTGAGTCTGATGATACACAAACTGATGAAATTAGTCTGTTAAAACCTCCGTGCTAGTAGGACCTTATTCCACGTCCACTTAATCCCACATATCGCAGGGTATATTTCCATCACCTCCAAAAAGAGTATTCAGACAAAATCTATTTGTGCAAGGAGTGCCAGGTACCCACAGGGCTTTCTCTACAGGTTGTCTTCCCTCCTCCTGTTTTCTGGTTTCTTTTTTTTTTCCCTTCTGCCTGCAAGGCTTCCTATCAGGTAAGGAATGGCCAGAAGTCGCATTGAGTCAGTCCAGAATTGTGGCAACCAAGATAGCAAGAGATCCAAAACCTTTCCTTCTCATGTAAATACTGTGGTGAGATTGTAGGGTCACTCACAAGGAGCATATTTAGGCAATTCAGAAGGCAGAGCAGTCAGTATCCAGTCAGCTTTGAGAGCTCAGATATGTTCAGTCTGAAACATATTCCCTTATTTTCTTACAAAATTCCATGACATGTGGTGTTCTACTCATCAGGTAACTCTAGAGTCCCATAGATAAGCAGGACATAATGAGCAGGTAGGGCAGGTCAAGAGTGAAATCAAGACTCTGGGATTTTACCTGCTTTTTCCGCCGACTTCAGTGGGACACACAGTGCTCAACAGCTGTGAACTTAAAACTTTTTGTGTTCTTATGAGTTCTGTAATAGTAAGGATATAGTGTTCTTGTTTTATTTAAAGCTTTCATCCTGAGCTTACTGGTCATAGTATGATTTTAAAAGTTAGTTGTGATATAAAATGCATTATAATCAGTTTGCTTCTGCAAACAAACTTCTTCACCTGCGCAGTGACTACAGATACTCTTACGCATTCTCAGAGCTGTGAAGGAGATACACTGCCTTTTTTGTTTGTGTTTGTTTTATTAAACGAACGAGCTAATGCGCTTGAAGTGTTTGAATGAAATCTTTGTGCTTTTTGTAATCATTGTGTTGCAGCTGTAATACTGTTTCTTGTTTGGTCTTTCTCCCTCCCAATGCCTGTCCCACTCTCACCCTCCAGATTATTCACAGAAGTGAAAGGCTGACTGTAACACTTTTTTTTGATGTAGATATTGACGAATGCAGAACGCAGAACGGCGGCTGTAGCCAGGTCTGTCTCAACAAGCTAGGCAGCTACCATTGCTCATGCAACAGTGGTTACACTCTTAAAGACAGCAAAATATGTGAAGGTAAGCTTTGCTGGGACTCTCAGTTTGCTTCAGGGGATACTTACTGACTTGTGCCGTCATTTTGGGTTGCCTTGAGCAGTCCTGGTCTGCTCCCTAGCCCAGCAGAAACTTGCTGGTAGCTCCTGTTGGCTGTACTCCACTGGGATTGTGCTGGGTGCTCCAGCCAGCCTACACGCCTGGGCTTGTCAGCAGTTGGACCATGATGCTGTCAATATCATAACACAGGCGTGATTCACAGAGGATTTGTGGCTTGGATTGTGCTAAATTGGTTTAGCCTATCCATCCTCATATCCTGACATTGAGAGGAGGAAGTGCTGGCCGAATGCATTGTTATGGTTCTTTCCAGTCTCACGGTGCTGTAGTGTATGAGCCATTTGTTTTTCTTTTGTGTGTTTCTTATTTTATTTTTCTAAATTTGGATATGTCCAGCAGCTAATGAATTCAGACAGATACAGATGGCTAAATTCACTGCAACTGAATATTAATACATGGAGAAAGGCCCTAGTGAAAGTTGGCAGATAAAGCAGCTGAGAACAGAAAGTGAGGATCTGAAATATCTGATTAAAACTTTAGAACGAATTTACATAACCAAAACTTAAGCAACTGAGATTTCAGAAGTGTTAAGAAAACTGCATGCTGAGACAAAGACTCATTAATGATTCTAGTGATTGTTAAAGTTACGTATATCTCATAAAAAATGGGTAACTCTGTGTATATACCTCTTAGAGATGGACGTGACAACATACTTCCAAACAACTTGCATACCTGATCTGAACAACGTATGATACCAGCAAAAAGACAAAGAGCAGGATTTTATTTCCGTGTCACTTCCATTCTAAAGATGACTGTATAGGTTACATAAGAATCCCTTTCTAATAGGAGCAGCCACTTAGAAGAGCCAGCTTCACTTTTGAATTGTCCTCTGGTGCCAGTTGGCAGGAACAGGTGAATGGTGAGGGTGCCCACATATACATTTGTTTTCATATTTATGTATGTTTGTTTCATACCCTGGTACTGTCACTTAGGGCACTGCAGGCAGTAGTATAAAAGCATTCTTTAGCTTCAGTGTGTGTGACCCTGCAGTTGCCGAGGTTGCTGTCAGGTATGGTTATCGCTAGTTCAGATTTATCATTGCATTTTGGCTTTCTTCCATGTTTATTCCTGTTGTCATGTGCACACACACACAAGTTACTTTTTGTCTTAATTTGTAGACTAGGCTACATAAGGTACTAGATAGACCCTCAGCCAGTTCACTCATATGTGGGAAAATCAATAAGTGTAATGTGTAATTGTAGTTTTAACATATAGTAGAAAGCAAACATAAATATTAAACTCTCACTATACTGCAAATGTTTTGTCAACACCAGCATTTTGCTGGGTATTATTTAACATGTTAGGAAAACACTTGCGTGTTTTTATTGCCTGTCTTCATGGTGAAACCCCAGAACATGTCTCAGACATGACTTTTTCTCTGTGACAAAATGATCTGCTTCAATTCCACTATAGATCAGCAGATATAGTTCTAATTTACTAAATGTGTGAAAAATTATTCTTTGTCTGTCTGAGGACAGAGAACAGAAATCTGTGGTGTGCCACAGGCTGCATCTCCATTCAGTGTTTTGGTCTTTCTCATGCTGCTGTTCCTCAGCTCCTGCCTGTTACTTTTTTTAACCTGCCGTTTCAGGCCCTCTGAGTGAAGGGAGTGTGGCTTTTTGGTTTTCTGGGAGTTGTTTTGTTTTACAGTTTTTCTCCTTGCTCACTTTGTATTGTTTTTTTCCAGTAGTGGTTAATGGCTTTAAGAAAGAAAGACCAACTGGTTTTGAAAGCCTGAAGTCACTTCTTATAGCTAGCTACCCCTAGAGGTAGATTCTTAAAGATGCTGGTTTTTCAGTTTCCAAAATAATTTCTTGACCCTAAGCCTACTGCAGTATATGAATAGTGGTTATACTCCTCTCAAGTCATGTTGTTCGGTTACTTGTTTTGCAGACATAGATGAATGCGCAGCATCAGCAGACATCTGTGGAGAAGCTCGTTGTAAAAATTTAGTGAGCTCATACGAATGTCTTTGTGATGCAGGCTACAAGTACGATGATGTGAAAAAAACCTGTCAGGGTAAGCTCCTGAAATAACATCACATTAGCATTTATTTCCTAATTTAAAGCTGTAAAACACCCAAAATTTAGTGTCAGGCTTCAGTAAAAGCATTTTTCTCCTTTTTTTTTTTTTTTTTTTTAAATCTTGCTTACACACTGGACTTCTGTTCCCTTTCTCTAGTTGGGAGTGAGTTTGCAGATTTCGGTCACCTCTGAGTTCATCAAGCTTGCAGTGATCTTTGAGTTCGTAAAGTTTGCAGTTGTCTTGGAGTTCACTGAATTTGCAGTCAACTTTACCTTGAATCAAGCAGTAAAAGCCGGAGTACTGAGATTTCTTAAATTCATGACAAGTGCAAGATCTGGTGAAAACTCAGAAGCATCTGTGCATATTGCTGTCTCTCTTCAAAGGACAAGAAAAGTTACGGAGCAGTAGCTGTTGTTCTTTCAAAACCTATCTTGTGATATTACTCTGAACTGTGAGCTTAATATTATTTTGTTGGAACCATGCACAGTTTTGCTGGCTACACTGCCTGCAAGCTTTCTCAATGGAGTAAGCTTTGAAAGTGTTCCAAAACTAGCATTGTTCCCTGCCTTTTGTCTAAGTTAATATACTGACTCAAATCACGCACCAACCAGTCCTGCTGAGCTTTAAGTCTTTACTCTGCCTGAAGAGATCCCTGTGGACTGTCAGAATTTGTTTTCCTGCAGTTGTTTGGGAAGCAGATAAAAAGAAGCCAAAAGAAAATTAAAAAAAAAAAAAAAAAAGAAAAAAATGAATGAGAAACTCAGGTCTTACTTGCAGTCCCTGAGTTGAAGGACCATGAGCCAGTCAGCACAGGCATAGCAGAAGGGGCCTGAAGGGAGGAAGTCTTGTCTAGAAGTTAAAGGCCAGGGCTCTACTCCAGCTGCTTCCAGCCTTCCCACTGATTTGGGCAGCTGGAATCTGTCTGTGAAAATAGCTTTGTGCAGATGCTAATTCTAACTCTTCTCTCCTGTAGATGTGGCATAGGGTATGTCCTGGCCACAGAGCACTTGGGCATGCTCAAGGGAAAGGTGCTACGAAACTAATAATGCTTCCTGCCCCCTCCCCAGTGATTCGTGTTTAAACAAACTCACTGTTTTCTCCTCTCTTCTTTGCTGGTTTTGTGTAGATATAGATGAGTGTGAAGAAAAGCTCTGTGAACAGACCTGTGTCAACTCACCAGGGAGTTATACCTGTCATTGTGATGGCAGAGGGGGAGTGAAACTTTCCCAGGATATGAATACGTGTGAGGTATGTCAGTGTTCATTGCTGTAACTGCAGAACAGACCTTTTCTTTACATTGCAATGAAGAATAACTGATGAAGCTCTGGACTAAAGTCATTTGAGCCAAGTGAACAGCAGGAGGGAAAGTTGCCTGAGCTTGGGACAGTAGCTCTCCTGAAAAGAAATTTTCTCCTGAAAGTCTCTCTTTTCCAGCTCCTTCTGTCCCAGTTCCAGTGATAGCCCTGCCAACCCTCTGTTTGACTCTGAGTTACCAGAAGCTTTTCTGAGTTAGGTTCTCTAGGTTGGTGCAAAGGTCTAAGGACCTGTGGTGTAAGTTACAGACCAGCACTTGCATTTGACACTTCTGTCCTCCAGGCATTTGAGGTTGATGGGCTTCAGTGGCACAGGCTGCCTCTGTGGTAACCAACCAACAGCAAGTTCTTAGCACATCTTTTGTTGCAGGCATAATGCAGTAGAAACCCTTATGCTGTACCTTGTGAATATGATTTCATCATGCAACAGGAAAACATTCCTCCAGGGCAGATAGTAGGGGGGAGGAAAGGAAAGAGGAAATGTTCTCTGTACAACTGTATTTTGAGAGAATAAACATTACAGTGCACTAATCTGCTATATGTATTGTATTAATTAATGATGAACAGCATGCCCTCATTTCAGGTTTGTACAACACCTCTTAGTGTGAAAAAAACAAACAAATTCTATTTCTGAGAAATAGCAGCATACAATGGTTTCAGCATTTCAGTTGGCATATTTGTAAAAGGCAGCAAGAAGTACAAATGTCGAAGTCTCTGAACAGATTTATAATCATATTGAGTCCCTGGTTTTATTGTCCAGATGATTTTCTTCATGTTCATCCACCAATTAATACAAATTTCAATAGTTCTGTCTTTATATGTACAGCAACTACCTGAGAAAAGAAATGGAGACATACTCCTTGATTCTCTTTCTGTTCTCTGAGGAGAATAAGCACTTGAAAAATGTGTTTTGATTATAGAACATCATACCGTGTGTGCCTTTTGCTGTTGGAAGAAGTGTTAAATCCCTGTACCTGGGGAGGATGTTCAGCGGCACTCCTGTTATCAGGCTGCGCTTCAAAAGGAAACAACTGACAAGGTGATGACAATTTAGAATGACAGTCAAATGCTCTGATTGGCTTTGATGCATGCAAGGATGTTAAGTTGTTACAAGTAGTCCTTATTTGCTTGGATTATAGAGTCTTGTAAGGCAAAACATTGTCCAAACCAGTAATTGAGAAAGGCAGCCTTGACCACAGAGCTGTTAGGATAATTACTGAAGTATGGTATTGTATTCTTTATTCTTGATGCTATTTTAAAACCTGTCTTTACAACTTAAGTCTTTCAGGAATGCATTAAACGCTAGTATATTTTAACAGAGCTGTGTAGCTACTAAAATTGATGCTATCTTTATGGAAAGTACTCTGTGGTTTTTGAACTCTGCATAACTAATTTATTTCTTGGCACCTGTGTGGTCAGACTTGTGGCTGAGTTCGACTTTAGAACCTTTGATCCTGAAGGTATCCTTTTCTTTGCTGGAGGCCATCAAGACAGCACATGGATAGTCTTGGCACTGCGCAAAGGACGGCTAGAGCTGCAGCTGAAATACAATGGAATAGGGCGTGTGACGAGCACTGGACCGCTTATCAACCATGGCATGTGGCAAACGGTGAGTCCAGATCATGGCTGAGGTCCAGCTGCTTCTTGGCTTGCTCAGGATGGGCTCTGCCAAGTGCGGATAGACTTTGTGTATTCTTGAGATGCTTTTCCAACCTATCTATCCATTCAGTGCATACGAGTATGTTATACATTCTAAGGTGAGAATGGGATGTTCTTCTTAACAAATCGGATTATACTTTATATCCATTGCAATACAGACTGCATCACTCATTTGCACAACCAGAGCAACCATTTGCACAAACAGTGTCTTTGAAATACAGCAGTGCTAAGCTGACAGTGTCAGTTTGAGAAGATGCCATCCGGGTGAGGGTTTAAAGGCCGTAAGAGGGAACTGTCTCTGTTCTTTTAAGGAGGTTTTCGAGTGTGTTTGGTTATGGGGGGGCGTGTGATTGCTTTTGTTCATTCGTTTGTTTAGTCATGGAGGAGTCATGGAGGCCTTGACAAATGTCTTATGCTTACAGTATCCTTTTTATAAAGTCTTCAAGCTTGTTTGTATACAGAATAGACCATTTCCCTTGTAAAGATATTGGGGTCTGTTATAGAATCATAGAATCATCAAGGTTGAAAGAGACTTTTAAGATCATCAAGTCCAATCATCAACCCAGCACAATCACTGTAACCCCTAAAATACTCTGTTTACTAACATAATCCCAGCAATTTCATGAGCTTGTAAGGACTGTAAGGATTCATGTTGCTCTTGCAGAACATTGCCTGGTGATTTTGGAAGCATTATGATCATTACCGTTTGTGACATGATCATGAAAAACATCCTGTAGTGTGATCTACAGTAGATGAGCAATTTATGTATGCTTTCTCACTTCTGCCTTTTCCTCTCCTTTCATTTTTTCTTACTTAATTAGTTCTTTTAGGTTGCTATGCCTCTTAGGGAGTGGGCAGGAAGTTCTCAGCTAACTTGCATATGAGACAAATGCAGATACTGGTAACTGTGAATCATTTTCTGATTCACATTTTTTAGTATATAAAAATTATACATTGAAGAACTAAGCAAGGTGGGAAAAATTTTGTTTCTGATGCATAAATAAAGAAGACCTGGCGTGCTGTCACTGTCAACTATTGACATTTGGTAATGTTTCCAACACTTCCATTACTGTCAGTGAAACAGTTTTAGATTCCAAATGAAGAGCTGTAGAGGTTCGGTGAAGTTGTAGATAAAATGTGTGACATGCTGTATCTGTAGGAATAGCCTCAAGTCAGTTCTTACTGAATTTTATGATAAAATTTCTAATGGTTCTGCTAGTTTGAAATATGACAATTATAATTTTCTGCAAAGAGAGGATGGTGATGGAACATGTGAAAAGCGGAGTGGATGCCACTGGCTGACTTGGGAGTCACAAAAATCAGCAGTTACAACTCTAATCCATTTAACACCAGAGCATAACATACTTGTTAAGTGCCAGACTTCATTATGAAATAATTACAAACTATCCAATGTTAGTTTGAGGGGACACGGCTGGAATATATTTGCTTTCTTCAGGGAGAGAAGACGGTATGACAAAAGGAAGCATCATGTTTAGGCAAGAATTATTTACCTCCTGCCAGCCACCAGTGTCAGGGCTCTTATCCCAAGGTACCCTCCTAACTAAGAAATTGCCTGGCTGAGCTGCTAAAGCAACACACTCTTTGCACATTTTCTGAGAGGTTGTATGAATCACCTCAAAATCCTTCCCCAAGGCTTTTTGGGGCAGTGCAGACCTACCTGTGGGTGCCATGTGGTGCAGGGGGATAGGACCCACACTGATGAAGGGGTCAGCCACCAGTGCTGCCCCGCACATGGGTTGGGCAGGGCCAGGCAGCTCCCAGAGACACAGCGTGGCATGAGTGGAGGACTCATGTTGGCACTCACTGCTGGCACAGGAATGCTTGCCTGGTGCAGGTCAATGGCCATAGTTCTGGCGGCTGTCTCCCAAAGTGGAACTGCTTGATACTGGCCAAAGGCAGAGGGATCCACCCACAGATGAACAGCAGTGGAAGAAAGGAGCCTTTACTCTCTTGATTGACTCACCTCTGAGTCTTGGGACCCTGCTTGCGTTGTTGGAGTGCTGTTGGTTTCTCCTTTCTCTGCCGTATTTTCTTATTCCTTGCCTTCACCCTAGAGGTACTTGGTTTTCTTCTGCTTGACATCCAGTGTCACCCATCTCTAAATGCCATTTAATATGTATGGCTGAGTGGTACACCTATAAATATGGTCTTCCATTTTATCCCCTCTCTCTTGTCTTCTTGGCACGGTTTTTAATTTCGGAAATCCTGTCAAGGAGGGCTTATTCATTTTTGTCTGTCTCCTTTTATAAAACATGTAGCCACACTTTTTAAGTATGGACTTGTGTGTACTTTTCAGCCTCAGCTTCTGTAAAGCACAACCCTAAAAACTTTCAGAGGTCACAGTCCAGACTGAAATGCTTTCGTCTGGGCTTTAGTTTGCACAGAATCAAGCCCTTAGTTTTGGTTAGACCTTAAACAGAGGAGTTTGGATACTTGGGAGAACTTTGTAGGGGTTATAAGAAAATAGTAATTACTATGCAACTTTCAGCAGATGGAAAAACAATGGATATTTAAAAGTAAAACATACGAAAAAGCACCAGCAGCGTATGACTTCTGGTCTGTTGAGCAAATGCTGAATACTTTTATGGAAATATGATGGTATTTTCAAAACTTCGGGCCAATATTTCTACCTAGATATTTTCTCTGATGTTGATCCCTCCTAAGCTATTTTTAAATGAGCGTTGAATCAGCACTGAAAACACAAACAAGCAAGCCTCAGAAAAGACTTCTAATGTAGTTATTTGTGCATAATCCAGCTGGATGAAGTAGCACGTATGAACTGATGATAGTAGAGGACGCACTTGCCTTCTGTTTGTTTTTCATTTCCAAAAACAGTCATCATTTTGTCTTCCTTTCAGTGTTCAGTTTAGTACCGCTCTGAGGACACACTATGGTTAGCAAAAATAATAACTTAACTACACTGTTAAATGTCAGGACTGAAGGTTGAGCAATCACAAGCAGATTCGCATTTATCTTTAACCCTGTGTCTGGCTGTAGCTCTGTCCCTTTTCAGTGCTGTCCACTTGCTTTTCAGCAAAGAGCAGACAGGCTGGCTGTCTGCTGCGAGCTATCCAGGGCATGAATCCAAAACACAAAGCTGACTGCCCTTATGGCTAACCATATGGGAACCCTTTGCTTTGAGAACTGCCCGCCTGAATGTGCCCAAGCATGCTGTGACAGGCAGCAACTAAAGGAGGGAATTGAAGCAGGATGCCAACTACTGAAATGCTTCCGCTTTTGGTTTGTAGGTGATAGTGGTGCACCAGCAATTAAGCTTTAGGTTTAAGGGACAGGAGCTTAAGCAGCCAGAGGGCATTGTGAAGTAGGCAGAATGTAATTTCCCAAACTGGAATATATTAAGAGTTTTGACAGGGATTAACCCCTCCTCCTATGGAAGTTTTCACTGATTTGGGTTTCCTTGTATCAATGATCAGAAGCAGCAAAGAACTCAGAATATTTTTTTTTATTTCTATGTTGTTACTTGCTGTACAGTATAATAAAATTTTAGAATGCCCTAAATTTTGGTGGCCCTGAAAGTAGCAGGATTTCTTCACAGAGGAAGAACAATATGGGCACTACTGCAGACAGTTTTTCCTTGTTTGCTCTGTGGCTGCCCAGTGTCTGTGCTAGGAACAGGGAGACGGTCTGTACCAGTTCCTGTGGCACTCCATACCCTGATGCATTAGGGCAGCGGTGACCATGACACTGAGCAGAGGTGTCTGAGTGAGTTTTTAGCTAGATAGCCTGTATAGCTCATCCAGTTGGGTGGCTGCCAGGACCTGTGGGCTTAAGTTCCCACCGATTGGACTTTACAGCCTGCCAGTGCCCCCAAAAAAATGTTTGAGACTGGCTTGTGTATCTCCATGGAATGCAGTCAGGAGGTGTAGCTGCCACTTTAAGCAAGCAAGCTTCAGACAAATAAATTCACATCCTGTAAGGTAAGGCACAGAGCAACTTACCAGGTGTAAACAGTGTTCTAGCAGTATAAATCAGACTGCTGGAATTCACAAGACAAGAAAAAAGGTTGATGAGGGGAGAAAAGTCTGTGAATAATCTTTTCACATATCGAATTCACCAGATCTTCATTACTGAAGACTGAGGTCCAAAAGGCGTGTCCAGGTATAAATCTGCTCAACCCTGTCCTCCTTTGTGTTTCATCCATAGAGCATGGCTGATAAAAGCAGTTTTGGGTCAGCTACTCAAAATGCAAAGAGAAGGATACTCAGGACCTGGCCTGCTAGCAGGGAGAGGGAAGAGTAAGTCTAAAAGCCTCACAAATAGATAATTGGTTCTATGCAGTGGCTCACGGGTGGAGGCAGCATCTGTGTGTCCCAGGAAACAGAGCTGTATGGATGAAGAGTGAGTAGGTGGAGTATCTGTCATAGAGTGGGAAGAAGGTTATGAAATAGCGGAGGTGCACTCCTCTCTCCTTCTCTACAAGAAGCTTTGGTTGTCTTCTGCTACAGCATCAGAACACCCTGTTGGTAGCAGGACCCAGGTCCCAAGGCAGCAGAATCTCTGCTGCTGTTCAGCAGCCTGGTGCATTATCTTTGTGCTTTGCCTCCTTCTCTCCCTCTGCAGAGATGGATGTTTTATTGTGCTTCTCTGTGCAGCCTGGTCATAATTAAAATTATGAAATTTTTTTGAAATTTCAGTGATAATAGAATCTTCCTAGAAGTAGCTCTTTGGAGACATAGAGGGAAAACTTGCAGAGGCTTTTTTGAGGGAAAAGCTGTTGCCTACTACATATTTTTATTACCCTCTCAGAAATCACGTCATCTGTTGTTCTTTTTACAGGGGTCACTATTCAAAAACTGTGTCTGGAAGGCCTTCAGAATTATATTCCATTGGTCCAACAAAAGCCATCTTGTCTGTCTTTCCAGCTTTTCTTTTCGCATGCAGTTGCAATAAGAAGTTTCTCATTGCATTTACATTTTGCGTAGAGCAACCTACATATGTCACATAATCATTCCACTCATGTTTTTCTATAGCTGTTTTGAAGTAGCTGGACTGTCTTCACCATTAGGGTAACTGCATGTTGCTTTCTAGAGTAAAGATTTACGTATCAAGGTGGAATGTAATTTAAAAGGTAGACAAAGAGGCTTGCGGACAGAAAATATTTCTCCGTCTTGGGGATTTCATTGATGGGGTCTGTCCTGTAGTTGAAGCTGCAGATACCAAGTTCTTTTCATATTGAATCATTCAATTTGGAATTTTATTTTTTCAGATCTCTGTTGAAGAACTCGAAAGAAATTTGATTTTAAAGGTCAACAGGGATGCAGTTATGAAAATAGCTGTCTCAGGGGATCTGTTCACTCTAGACAAAGGAGTGTATCAGCTGAATTTGACAGTAGGAGGCATTCCTTTCAAAACAAAGGACCTTATTCTACCTGTAAGTATAGCACGATCCCTCATGCTGCTTTGTATGCCAGAAGGGCTTGATTTCATCTTTCCTGAGAGCAGTTCAGCCTGCCCTGAAACAGGTAGAATTGTCACCTTCTGGTTACAGCTTTCTCTCCGTCAGCTATAGCGGGATCCTAAGCTAGGAGCAAAGGTGAGACTCCTGATTTTTTGATTGGCAAGTTTGGGTGAGATGTGTCTCGCCTGCAGAGTTAGGGCACAGCAAAACTGGAGCACATGATGAAATTCACTGTGGTCATGTGGGCTTGGAGAGCAGGAGTGGCCCTGGGGTGGCAGTCAGCGGGCACATCTCTTTGTGAGGGTGTCACTGTGCCTATCAAGTCTGGAAACAATGTCAGGGGCACTTTTTGTGTTGTGACCAAAGTTTGTGCTTCATGTATATTGTATCACAATTTTGCTGCTTCTGTTTGCTCTTTCAGTTTAGTGAGACCTGAGGAAAAACAGCTGCTTATTTTTATGTATTTCCTCCTAATTCAAGTAGATAGGGCATATGAATAAAAGTTAATGCACTCCTTTGGGTGAGATTAGATGATTGCTGCCGCTGAGGCTGGTTTCAGTGTCTACCACACAACACACAGAGTTGGCACCTTGAAACCCTAATTTGCATCTCTTAATTTGTAAATGAGGCGACAAGCTTGTGGCTTGTGACTGGGAGTGTAGCAGCTGAGGAAGGCTCCTGTACTTCTGAAGAAGTCATTCAGGGCCACTGCTTGTCTGAAACAGTAAGGTCAGGGTGTGGTCTGAATCTAGGATTGAGAGCCAAAAACTCCTCAGGTTTTTATCCTGGCTCAGACACTTAATTCTCTCTCTCCTTCAGTTAATTGAGAGTAATAGTGCTGATTTAGAGGCCTTGCAAGGACCCTTCTCTTTACATACTGTCTGACATTTTAATGCTGACATTTCATACAGGATAGCCTAACCTAGAAGCTGGAAGGAGCAAGGTGTGTGCAGAGTGGTGTGCCTGTCTTGTGGCTCAGGCACCCCTGCTTAAGCCAGAACCCAAAAACATTCTGTGATCAGGTCTAATGTCTGTCTTGTGTGTCAGGCAGGCTGTTTGCAATGACAGAAGGGATTGGGATTTTTAACTTCCAGTTAGCCTTCAGCATTCACAATGCAGAATTATGGGAGTTACTGAGCTTTGGTGACAGAGCTTTAGAAATAAGTTGCACTGATGATGTGCATCATCATGTGTTGGAGGTTACAGAATCAATACAACCAAATCTGCACCTGCACTAGCTGGTGTCCTTCTGTCCTGTGGATACAAGCTGAGGTCAGGGGAGTTTCCTGGGGAATACTGACCACTCATTGCTTGTGGTTGCAGGATTGAGATTACTGCCAATTGGTTTGCATGTGCCTAACATGTCAGAATTATTCCTCCTATTTAGTATCATAATATAACTCAATGTTTCTCTGCACCCAGTTCTTCTTCACTGAACAGCAGTTTGAGGCATGAGACACTGCTTTGTCTTCCTAGATAAACCCTCGGCTGGATGGTTGCATGCGGGCATGGAACTGGCTGAATGGGGAGGACACCTCTATCCAAGAGACCATAAGGATGAATGAAAAGATGCAGTGCTTTGCTGTAGCAGGACGAGGGTCTTTCTATCCTGGCCGAGGTTTTGCTGTGTTTAATCTTACTTATGGTAAGTAGTTTGGTTTTTTTTTTTTGATTTCTGACCTCTCGTTCTGCTATTAACCATACTTGGTTTATAAACAGTGTAAAACTTGCATGTATGCCAGCTTCACTGTTCTTTGATGCACAAAAGACTGGCAGCTGTGGATGAAGAGGACTAACTAAACTTGTGATTCATAGCAAAGGAAGTCCTATGTATGATGGTTATAGCTGGTGTGAATATGCCCAGCATGGATTAGGTTCTCTCTGTGTAGCTCCAGTAATATATTTCACTTCCAGACTGGTTCCAGCTCATCCTCAGCCCAGAGGGGCTGAGCAGCATCTCTGCCAGCAGCTTAGGTGCTTCCAGTCCTTACCACTGTTTCTGCTCAACAGGGAGAGCTGTAAGCCATAGTGTTGTATCTTGAGTTTATGATGGACAGAAAAATCAATATTGTCTGTAACAAAATGTCCAAGATTGGGTTCACTTTTAATTATGGGGTGGCATTAGTTACACTTGGATCAAATGCACTAAGCATATCCCTGATACAATCTGAATGAAATTGGCATAGAGTAATAACAAGTTTCAAACCCAACTTGTCCATACTAATGTAGCACTCAGAAAGGCACCCTTTTATTCTAGATTATAGTGTTTGTTTAAATGTGTGATCAACTGTCAGTATTTTTGAACCCCCTCAAACGCTGACCATCTATTTCAGCTTGGCGTGTAAGTCCTCCTCTGCAGGAGCCATCTGTTCATCGTTATGTGGATTTTTCTGCTGTGCCATTGTAAATTAGGGAGTATCAGCTGTCTGTCATACTATTTAGCACATGGATTAAAAAATGACGAAGTAAAGACAAGCATCTGAAGTGCAGATGACAGCACTCAGCAGAGATAAGGCTTCAGTACCCACATTCTCTTTTTCTTCAAACAATAATTCTCTATTTTTTTTTCCCCTTCATAATGGTAAGCTTTATAAAGAATGAATTACTGTATTTCAAGATGTGGTGAACCAGCAAAGCTAATACTGCTATGAAGGGACGTTGCAGGAGCAGGATTGAGATCTGTCTTTGTAGCCAGCATTACCTTTTAAATTACAAGGGCACGGAGGCAGTAAGAAAATATCAGAAAGTTTAATTCACAAATCAACAAATGAAATAAAACATCCCACACTTCTGGAGGCTGGTGATCGGGAAGTGTTTGGTTAGGTGATGAGTGTAGTATGCTTACATAATTTTTCAGTTTAATACAGGCTTTCATACAAATGTTTCCTGTATGTCACATTTGGACTTAGATTCCTCAGTGATCTTTGGGCAGTCAAGAATGATTTAAAAATTGGGTGCCCTACCTTGCAGCAGTTCTTTGAGTGTGTTGCATTGACGGCCATGGGAATTTGAGTATTTCTTTGTGATAAAAATGCTCAGCGTTATCCTTTGATATTCTGAAAAGCAGCAGAATGCATAAGGTAACAAGAGGAAACTGATGCCAATTTCTCCTCTGATTTTATGCCCAGTTGCTTTGGAATGATTTTTTTTTTTTTAAATAAAAGAAATGTGGCAATCCTGCCGTAGGCTCATCTGCCTGTGCTCTTCTCTAGGGAGAAATTGCACAGCCTACCTATTTGACCTGTTAGTCCTGTGTGTGTCCTGCACATTTTTTTTTTTTCTGCAGTGCAACCTTCTTCTGGAAATGAAACTAAGAAGAATTGGGAAATAGAAGTAAATGCTGTAATTCAGCCAGCAACAGATACTGGTGTGCTGTTCGCTCTAGTTACAGAAGAAGCATCTGTCCCTTTATCACTGTCTCTGATTGACTATCACTCCACAAAGAAGCTGAAACAACAGGTACAGACGTAAGCATTTTTCTAGAGAAGGTTCCTTGCTGTTTTCTAGGAACTGAAAGTCATTTTCAAAAACAGTTGTCAGGTTTCCTGCCTGCCTGCTTATTTATCCCACCAGTTGAGAACATGGTCTGAGACAGCAGTGCTTGGCTGACACTGAAATTCTGCCTCTTGTGGGTATGTGTCAGACATTATTAGGGGGCTCTTTGCAAATGTGCAAATGTGCTCTTTGCAAATGTGCTTTGGAGTTCATCAGTAACAGTCCCAAAGTAGCCAAGGCTTTAGAGGTGTCACTCCAGGTGCTGTGAAAGGCCGGTTATGATGGAGTGCTGAAGCTACTGTTTAATGGTATTCATAATAAAGGGCTGGATTCTGTCATTTCGCAAGGGTAAACCAGGAATGATTTCACTAAAACCCTTTCATTTAGTCAGCCAACAGCTCCAGTCAGTTTGGTTCCAGTGCAGTGTAACCTCTGCAAGACCCACTAAGAATTCTCTCTGAGAAGACACTGGTTTCAACCAATAATTTGTCCCACTGGTTCATTGGTTTTTCATCTATGCAGATGAGTTCAGAACACAATCAGCAATAGTAATAAGCCTAATTCTCTGGTGGCTCTGCAAAATCTATGTAATAAAGGCCACAGTGGGGTCTTACTGGTACTGGATAATGTGGCTAGTGTATTTCTGCTCACTGCCTCTTTTTCTTTCTTTCCCCCTGCTGTTCAGTTTATCACTGTGGCCTTGGAGAACATAGTTGTGTCCCGACTGGCAATAAATCTCTGTGATAAGAAGGAACACTCTGTGGACATCCTCCTCAAGAAAGATCACTTATCTCTGAAGGTAGATGGGATGGCCGGAGAGAGTGAACTAAGCATCTCTGAGTTAGAGGACAGTCTGTCTATCTTGGAGAGCTCTTTACAGTCACCGGTGAAGACATATGTGGGAGGATTGCCAGGTGAGCCTCCAGTTTTGTACCATGGACCACAGGCTCCCAGCTCACCTTGCTGAGCTGGAAGTCAGGAAAACTGTTTCTGTTTGTGCAAGTTTTGAGCCTCCTTCTCTGTTTCTGCTTGAGTGGGCTTTGTCTGCAATGCAGGCACATGAGCATAACAGATCTGGGGTTGGACTTCTCTTGAAAGATTGTGTCCTTCTGAGGACAACTGGAGGCAAAAATAGAAAGTTTTGCTTGTTCAGCAGTAGGAATGATTTATCTGAAGGATACCTCTAAGCAGGGTCATTATCTTAAACCTGGTAAAATCCATAGGAGCTGGACCACAGGCCCCTGCAGTGCTTCATTAGTATAATGAACCTGTGAGAGCGTTCCTTGAGAGGAGTGCTAGGGCCTGGCATTGTTTTAACTGAAGCTTGGAAAGCCCAGTGTGGTGATTTTCCCTGGCTGATGCTCTCTTCGAACTGATCACAGAACTACACAGTTAACAGATTGCCTCCCAGCAGAGGGTATTTAGGGCACAACCAAGGGGTTACCACCATTTATGCTTGCTCTGGCTTTTCAGCAACAACAGGGATTCTTCTGAGAGGTCAGTTTGCTTCTCTCTTCTGAACCTGGAAGATCAAACTTTCATCTGAACCGTGAATTTTGGCCAAGTTTGGGAGTTTGTTCTCGCTGAACTGGTTTATCAGTCCCTTCTGCTGAGGAATGCAGTTAAGGAAACATTTATGTCTCTGATGCACATAATGCCAGCATCTAAGCAAAATCTTGCCCTTACTTGCCCAAGCAAGGGAGAGGCAGCAACACTGGCCTCTTGGTAGGTGCTGAAGCAGTCGGGCTGGAACAGGGTGGCTGAGATGCCATATGTACTAGGACACATAGAGTGGCTTTTCTCACCATGAACAAGAGTTTAAAGAGTATTTATGCTGACGATGTAAATGGCTCCTAGTCACACCTAAAAGGAGGAGACCACATATACTCTGGGACATTCACACATTGGTAGAAACAAGCTGAAGCCCCAGACATGGCATTTTCCAGTGTCAGGAAGCTGAAGCCCCAGCTGGGCATTGCATAGGCAAGATAGGACGCCTGCTTTCTTTAAAGTAGCTCTCAGATGCACAGCAGAGGGTTTCATAGCTCAGAAAAGAATCCCATTCTGTCCCTGTCCCAAGTTCTCTATGGTTTGGTTAGACTAACTGTGCTGGGTGAAGCACAGTTTTAATTAACCAGAACTAAGTGTGAGATACCATACCTGTGGCTGTTCAGACCCAGCTGGCATCTGTAGGTTTAGCTACTTTCCCCTCCTTGATCTGTTCTCTTCAGTAACAGGAATTTCTGCCAGTGGTCTGCTTTTGCCATTGAGAGGAAAGCAGCACTTGCATCGAGAAACCCTTGTCATTTGCCAAACAAATAAACATTTCAGCACTTCAGTTGGATTAATCATTCTGGGTTAAATAACTATACCAAATGGTCAGACCTAAGTGAATTTGGCTCCTTCAGATTTTGAAAACGTTACGTAGTTTTTGGTTTTCCTGGCTTCCATACCTGATGGAAAAGAACGAAGTATAGTGGTCACACTTAATGTCTTTATTCCATTTGCCACAAATAAAGAAAGAATTCTGGGTCCAAATATGTAACGTGTCCCATCCTCAGTACAGCTACTATTGCAGTTGGGGAAGAAATACTACTGAGAGTTTCAAGAGATAAGAGGGAACGTGTAGGCATTTATTACATTTTTTGTGGTCTTTTCAGTTCTGGTAAATCCTGAATTACGTAATTTATATGATGCATAGGTGTTTTTCACGAAATGTGCATTCCACCAGGTGAAGGAGCCTTTAAACTAGTCTTCCAAATCTTTACAGTACCACATTTCAGGCAGATCCATTTCTAATCATAACAGAAAATTAAATATTTCACCTGATTTACAACTGTAACTCAAGGAAAAAAAAATTAATTATTTCTGGTAGCATCTTACAGATTCATCTGAAAGTCCACACTGTCTTTCAGTCAGCTGTGTAGCACATGTAACAGCAACCTGCATGGTTCCTTAGATGAGTCTTCCAGGTGTTAAGCCACAACTTCAACTTCTTCTGCATCAAAATTTAGTTTACATTCATGTGAGGTGTTACAGAGATGCCCCCTTCTTTTAAGCAGACTTCACAGATAAAATCTGATAAATGGGGAGGAATAGGAGATAGGTAACACTATTAGTTTAAGCAACTACTGAGCAATGTATTTCTCACCCAGGAGGCTGAAAAATTTCTGGTATCTCTTTGTGGCTTACAGATTCCCCAAAAATGTTCTTTCTCTCACTCAGTCCTAGACACACTTTGGGCTGTGTCTGATCACATCAGCCTCAAATTTGGCCCTGCATGTCCCCAAGCAGAACCTTTTAAATTTCATATAATCTTGGGTCAACAGGACAACCTATTGTTCGAGTTGTCCTTGCATTGGTGTAAAGATAAGGGGTTCATTTAGCTACCTGCATCACTGAGAAGTTAAATAATCTCTCAGACATTATTTTCCATTGCACAACCAGTTTGATTGAGTCAGCTTTGGGTTGTAAATAAACTAATAACCTTTGGGAAAGGGTAGAGGACACAGCTCACATAAATTTTCATGTCACTATGTTACTGTGTGGGGTTTTTTGTTTATTTAAGGTCAGTGTGTATATGATGTTAGAGAAATCAGTAGTAAGATTGACTAATTTCTCTAGTCTGTTGGACTGAACTTAGTATCTTCTTCCTTGCTATCTGTTTTCTGCCTCTGATAAACTGAGTAAAAGAATGTCACCAGTGAATTTCCATAGAAAAAATTTGTCTCATTAGTCTGACCAACTCAATAGATGCATTCCTAACAACCTTTCTGGTGAAGGCCAGCAGCCTCCTTGTGCTGATACCTAGCATAGTCATGGTAAAGATGAGTCCAGCAAGTGATAGAGGCTGCATATAGGAGGTGCTTTCCTGTCATAAAGTTCTTCCTATAATCTTTTGGCAGCTATTTTGAAGAGAGAGAGCATTAGAGGAAGGTGTAACAGCTCCACTTGTGACAAAGTAGGGGGTTCAGAGGTGGAAAGGGGGGAAAACATCGAGATGGAAAGCAGCGTGAACACAATGTGCAAGTGGAGTGAAGCCCTGCTGCTGTGCAGCACATGGTTTTATCAAGACTGGAGGCCTTGCAGAGGCACAGAGCAGCTGAGGAAGGGTTCATCCTGGGAGAAGGGCTTTTGTGCACCAGAGCAGATGGTGTTTTCCCCATGTCTGGGATTGTGCTCTTGCCTTCTGGCGAGAAAGGCAGGGGGGAGGTAGAAATCCTCAGTCCAAGGTGAGCTTGAATTCATTGAAGTGATAGTCATCTGAGCATAGGTAGGGCAAGTATTTGTTTAAAACCAGCCATGAGAGATGTTGGTCTCCTCTTTCCCACAGACGTTCCTGTCACTTCTACTCCGGTCACCGCGTCCTACCATGGCTGCATGACTGTCAAGCTGAGCAACAAGGCACTGGACTTAGATGAGGCTCTCTACAAGCACAGTGACATCACCTCACATTCCTGTCCTCCAGTTGAGGCAGATCCGTAGGTACCACTACAGTGCGAAAGTTTTATACTCAGAAACTTTCAATGCTTTTCTTTTTTTTTAAAGATATAAATTATTCAGATCTACCGCACTGCGTGTATAGTTTCTCTTAAACACTGAAGTTATGTAGGAGCTACTGATCCTTATGTCAGATTGATTATTGAAATACTCTTTGCTTTGAGGTTTAAAGGTTGTAATATATTTGTAAATAGTCCAGAAGGCTAATATTAAATAAGTCAGAAGTACAGAATATACCAAAAGTGAATGTTATCTTTAGACTGTAAGAGACAGTTTTATCTGTAATGTGCAAAACATGGTAATATATGAGCGTGGACTGGAAGAAAAATAATAATTCTGTATTATTTTTTATTACCAAACACTGCTTTCTGATTTGCAAAATATGAGAGAATAAAATATTTACATACAAGTTTTTAATTTACCTGTACTGAGATTATTCTGTATTCTGGTATTTGGAGATAATGACTCAGATTATACCTGATGTGGAGATTATAGTAGGGGGGGTGCTGTCTGGTTGGTTTAGTTTTTTGTTTGGAGGTGGGAGGGTTTCTGTGTTTACATCTATATCATATATCTTCTCAGCTGGAGAGCAAATGGTTGCTGCTATTGTTATTGCTAGAATTTCTCTTCTCTTTCATTCTCAGAAAGGAGACTCAGTTGTGACCTTTTTGAAAACCTCTTGGCCAACAGAAAAAGGAAAACAAAGTTGGGTCAGCAGGAAACATTTAGAAGAAACGACTCAATAAGTTGAAAGCCACATGGCTTTTTTGTCAATAGCCACTGAAGCAAATGATGAGGTGTCGAGACTTGGGGAATATTATCTGGTGATGACATATTTTTGCTGCTGAATTTTTAAGGTTGGCTCACTCACTGTGACCCCAGTGGGAGCAGAGAAGCTTGAGCTGTGAGAGTTAGCCAGGCCGAACTGCAGTGAGGTGGGAATATGCGTGAGGATTTACTCAGGGGAAGTTGTAGTGCCATAAAGTGCATTCAACTTAAAAGCTATGCTTGTGAAGTTGGGCTGGGCTTTTCCTAGCCTCCTATGAGCCACTTAAATCTTGCTTTATTTGGTCCTTGTCTTGCACCAAATTAATAAACTGAATAATACAGGTATATGCTGTGATGCAAAATCCAAATACAGGATGGCTAATATTACACCATGCTTCAGAGGGCTAATGTGGAAAAGGTCTAATTCTACAAGATCTTTTATAAATTATTCGTGTCATTCATGTCATGTTTTTCCTAAGCAAATATGGAGATGACACATTAGTCTAATAATCCACATGTGTGGCAACATCTGTGACCAAGCTGTGAAGATGTAACTGTCCCAGAGGAAAAGATGAAAAAGTGGGAAGACTATCCCAAACCTATTTTCTGGCAAGGATCCCTGCTTTATTTAGCAGAGAAGAGGAAGGTACTCTATTAGCCATTAGACAGCATGGCATCATAACTCCATGTCGTGACCAAATCGTAGTGCAGTAGGGCAGAAAAGAACTTTATCACTTTCAACCAACCTACTCATTTATACTTGGAGAAGGACCTGTCAAAAGACTCTTCACTCGGGTCTGACCAGACACAAGTTTAAAAGGGAAGTTTATCACTGGACAGTAATAACTTACTGGCAGAGTGCACTTGGATAGAAAAACCCAGAAGTAGTTCTAGTTTTTGCTTTTTTTGATTGAGCAAGAGAAACCATGTTATTCCTGAGAGTGCTTTATGTTAGAGCTGATGACTCTGGATCAGTTTATGATTTGATGGAGGACCCAAGAAAGATTAAATTAGTATCTTCAGTAAGAGCTGGAAATCCTGACGATACTCTGGTTAATAGGATGTCCACACACAGTGTTTTTCATGGTTATTTTAGTCCTTTACCAAAATACACTGCTGTGCTGGTTTTGGTTAATATTCTTCATAGTAGGCAATATGGAGCTGTAGTTTGGGTTTGTGCTGGAAACAGTGTTGATACCTCAGGGATATTTTAGCTATTGCTGAGCAAGGCTCACACAGTGTTAAGCCCTTTTCTGCCTCTCACCCCACTCCACCAGCAAGGGGGCTGAGGGTGCACAGGGAGTTGGGAAGGGACACAGCCAGGATGGCTGACCCCAACTGACCAGAGGGATATCCCACAACATGTGGCCTCATTCTCAACACATAAAGCTGGGGGAAGAGGGAGGAAGGAGGGGGACATGCGTTGTGATAGTGTTTGTCTTCCCAAGTCATCATTACATGTGACATTGCCTGGCTTTCCTGCAGATGGCTGAACACCTGCCTGCTCATGGGAAGTGGTGGATGAATTCCTTGTTCTGCTTTGCTGGCATGCGTGACTTTTGCTTCACCTGTTACACTTTACCTCAACTCATGAGTTTTTTACCTTTATCCTTCCAATTCTCTCCCCCATCCTAGGGGAAGAACGAGCAAGTGGCTGTGTGGAGCTGAACTGCTGGCTGAGGTCAAATCACAACAATTTCCCATCTCTTTAGCTTGGATTAATCTCTACTGAAAAAAGTAGATTTGGAAGGCACCTTTTTAAACCAAGAAGATGAAACAAACTCTGGTTTACTTTGTTCTTTTAAAAGGAAACATGTTAGAAAAATAATCTTATGTCTGGTATTTTGTATAATTTCTGTGGTAGTTCCCAAAAAACTACCATGTGGCATAAATGAATCACAAACATGTTTTACTTTTGTGTTAATTCAAGTGGCATTATTTATGAGGCCAGAATTATTTGGGGTCCTGGAAATGTGAGTTCTGTGGTACATTATGGTACTCCGCAGTTTCATACTAAATCCTATGTGAACAAGACTATTTCATTTTCTAATTCAGAGCAAAAATTGCTCCAGGACTTTGCATATGTGTGTATGTATGTGAAGACATTTTGCTTAGACCACAATGCACCCTGACTCAAAATATGGTTTAGAAAGGAAATCCAGAATTTCTATCTCGAGTATAACAGAAGAGGGGGTGGGGAGTTCTTTTGTGTAAAAGTGAATTTTTTAAATATCCTGCATCAGTACCACACTAGAGGAAGAGGTCTGGAGGAGGAGGCAGCTGCAATAAGCATTCCTTCATTCCTTCTCAGTCATTGCTTCAACCTAAGAGAAACATTGATTTCATTTTTTTTCAGTTACTAGTTTAGGTGCTCAACTCAAAGAGGGCAAGTCTTCTGTTCTGGGATTTGAGTCCTCAGAATGAACCCAGGTGATTCCCCTGGTAGTATTCATAGCAAGCAAAAAGAAGTAATTGTGTAGTTCCACTTACTTCATGATCATGGTGACTGTGCTCTTCATAGCATGTATTTGCACAAGAACTAAGCATTTTGGATGCATTAAATTAACGTTAAAAATAACGGTCTCTTCTCTGACTTCTGTTTCTCTCAATCAGGTTCATACAACTCAACAGTACACATAAGGCACCTCATCACTGATGTTACATCACTGGCCTAAAACTTTGCACCTCAGAAAAACCTTAACAAAAGGTGGCTTTTATGATCCATATAAATTAATCTCTGATCTTACGTGTATTAGTACTGGATCTGCTTCAGCTTTTTATACGCAGATGTACATGAATTAACAGAAATTTCTTGGAATTTGGAAAGTATGTATGAGGATGATCATTCTTTGTTCTATTTTGAGCAGGTCTGATGGTATCTCTCCCTTTGAAAGGAAACTGTCAAGTAAGCTGATTTTGTTTACATGGTTTTTTTCAATATCTTCATAATTCAGAGCAGCTGCTTAAAACGTTAATGAGAAATACCTTCCTTTCCCTACTTTGCTTTTTGGCCTTTCAGGAAATTTTTATAGCTTCATTGATGTCTAGACTGTAAGATCTATGGAGCAAGCAGCACCAACATCCTTCCTGCAGGAGCAAAATACAGTAAAGGGACGCAGCAGGCAGATGGGTTTTCGTGCTGGTGTAACCACTCCTGTCCCAAAATGTGGCAGCCAAGTGCCAAGATGAATCCCAGCCAGTGTGATGCACAGTGAGGCAGAAGGGTACACATCTGGGACATGTTTTTTTTCCTGTCAATGGCGCTGCCAGAGGTATTGTTGCTTAGCCTTGTCTCTACACAATAGGAGAAAATTAAAAAAAAAAAATAGGACTTATGACCCTTCATTCATTCTGTCTCAGTCACTGTAAAATGCCTGTATCAGGTCTTGATCAGTTTAAAAATAAATAACTGGCATTTAACATAGAATGGTTTTGGTTGTGGTCCTCTTTTGAGTAGAAAGGAAATAATTTGAACACTAAAGTGCAGCATAAAATACACGTCTGGAAATTTCATCTTTAGCACACTGACATGACATTTTACTATGCAGACTAGACTAGCACAAAGTACAGATGTAACAGTCCAATAAAATTAGCCTTTCTGTCTGAAACTTGAAAAAGGAAACTGCTTGGTAGGGTACTTTTTCCTCTGTTATTTTGTTTTCCTGTCCTTACAAATACAGACAGCCTTAGGTAGAGTATAAATAGACACTGTGAATTTTATTGTAAAATAACTGCCACACTTTATTGGTACAACACTTTCACCAAAAAGGGTTATTAAATAAATACTACAAGCAAACAAACACCTGGCCTCTTACTGAAAATTATTGACTCAGAGAGCTTCTGACTACCCACTCAGACAGCACAGGCTTAAACCCCTCTATATTGGTTTATGAAAGCAGAACACATATCCAGAGTGTTTTCTTCATTTCTCCTCTTGAAGAAAATCTATTCTGCAGTGCACTGAGAAGGAAACATCTCATCCTTACAGCAGCCAGAAAGCACTTCTACACCTGACTGCAGGCAAACTAAGTGGTGACTGGATGCGCCAGTGGTGATGTGCCTGCCCTTACATTTCCAGGGTTCTGCCCTGCTCACAGTGGGATGCAGGTAAAAGCAGAGTGGCTGTAACACACTCTGCAGTGGGTTCCTTTGGGAAGTCTAGTGCCTGCACAGCAGTTTCCAGAGATTTCCTAGAAACAAAATAAAAGCCTACCAGCTACCTAAAATAAATTCTTTGTTCTATGGTGCATATGGTGGAGGCTTTTCTCCAGGCAGGCAGTAAGTCGGTGTATATAGAGCTGGAGCATTCGGGGGAAGACCGTAGCTGGAGCTGGACTGAGATGGAGGCTGAGTTTCTTCCGATAAAGAAATGTCAGTAGATGATGTTCCTTGAAAATTGTTGGCAGGCTGTATGTAGACAAAAGAAAATACTTTCAGTAAAGGATTACAACCCCATTGTAGTTCCATTTTTTTTTTGCCATGTTAAGTGTTAGATAATAAGCCCCATGATTAAATTTCTCATGCATTGCAGCTCACCATTAACTTTAGTTCTAAAGCACCTGCTTAAGTCTAGCAATGATGGTGTCTAGCAAAACAAGACAGACTCATCTGTAACCTAAGTCATTTTTAATAGACATAGTGCAGACAGCTGGGCAAGAGAGCAGAACAGGAATTTCTGCAGGAAAAGATGCGCTGGCTTCCTGGGTGAGGCACAGCACCTGACCAGCTGATTAGGTTACGTGTAGCTGCTCGTTTCCAGGCATCACTGTGAAATTTAAATTACCTCAGATGTAATTAATCTCAGTTATAGTACTTGCATAAATGCAAGGTCTTATTTCTTTGCCAAATGCAGATTCCTCTTAAGAAGATTTTACAGGTAGGCATGTGTCTCCCTGTAGGTCTTTCACTTTGGCTATCTCAGCTATGATGGGGCTTTGGTTGAAAGAGGCACAAAAAATAAACAGAGCTTAGGAAATAGCCCATATTCAGGAACCAGCAGAATTTGTTAAAAGAATCCATGTAGGGAATAATGTTCTGGATAAAACCCTACCACTCCTTTAACCAAGCTTTGTCACTGATTTTAAGAGGGTCAGGATTTCGCTCCTCCCCTAATATGCCAGCTCATGCCAGTCCATGCGCTTCAATTAGAGAGTTGGCTCAGCTCCCCTCAGGTTCAGGCTTTAAGTGAACTTTAAGTACCTGGAATTTACAAAACAAAATGAAGCAATCATGTATCTTTTTCAAGGGGACTGAAAAGTATGGCAAGTAAACGCTGCTCCCTGCTGCTAAAAAAATTAATAGCCACAATCTCAAAGGCCAGTACCAGGGCTGGCCCTTGGATAGTGGCATCTCAGAGCTGCCCAGGGCTAGCAGACCCTGTGCCAAAGTGCCCAGCTTCTCCACGGGGCTCTGGGTGAGCAGGGGCTGTTGCCCTGGGTCAAACTCTCCCCGCAAGGAGAATGTTGTCCTGCGTTTGTACCACAGGGTGACTTAGTGAGTGAGAATGGGGACATCCTGACAGGAAGGCTGATTTGTCCTTTAACCCTCTGAGGCAGTGCAGGTATGCTAACAGACCTGCTAGCTACATCAGCTCCAAATCCAGTTGTGGGTTTGGGTTGTTTTGTTTTTTTTTATTTTGGAGTTGTTGCTTCCCTTCCTTCTCAAACTGCAACCACTACTTCCATCTGTTGCCTGGAATTGCTTCTACAGCAAGTTCTCCTCTAGCATGAATGACTGGCACAACCTGTACTGCTGTCATCACCACCAGTCCCTGCACAGCTAATCACTACCATTACCTGACTAGTTGGCAGGCCTGTTACCAAGACTGGTTGTGGCTGAATTGTACCAGTAAGTGATGAATGATTTTGTTGGCACAATAAACAAAAGAAATGCTGTTTACATCCTTGTCAAAATACATTCTTGTTATCATCCTTTCTTTTTGCATTTGGCTGATTTCTGCTTGAGGACAAGGAAGCCATGAGGTGAACTGAGGAGTGTTTACCACCAGCTCAGGTTGCAATTCTTTTAAAGACTTAGTTTGCTGCTCCAGCAAGCATTTATTCAGTGAGATCTTGGATTCAGCAGAGGACCAAGAATGAATGTCATACCTGTAGCCTGAGATAATCCACACGTGACTCTGAAGGTTAGACTAGCTCAGGCAGGGTCTCCTATTCTGTGGACACCTAGTGCTTAATTCAGTTGCCCACATGTAAGTGCTCAGCCTTCTTGGAATGCCAAGGGATATTCCAGATATCCGTGCAGATTTGACACAGGAAAGACTATGGGACCTGGACCTGGACTCTTCCAGAGGGGCAGGAGGGAAGAGGTGGTTTCTTGATCTCATTATTAGGCAGTACTAGATCCCTACATGCCAATTGCCCCTGTGTTTAGTCAGATGAATCCTGGCCCCAGATTCCTAGCTCCCAGCATTAAGAACTAGAAGCAGCTGAGCAGGGTTTGTGAAGGCTTGAATCCGGCAGAAGGCCTGAATCCAGCAGCTTGGAGCACTTAGATGGACCATGAAGACTCCAGTCCAATGGATTCAGCCCATAGCTCTGAAGTAATGGAAGTGGATGACAATTAAGCTTCTGGCTGTTCCTAATCGTCCCTGCTTTCAATATTCACCAACTGTAGCTCTGAGTAAGTTGATTATGATTTTTTTAGCTTGTATACTGACGTAGAAATTACTTCTCTCCCAACAGCAACATAATGAGCTCAAACATACAGGGAGGTGGCTGGCTGGCTTTTTTTTTCTCTTTCCCCCTAGGAATAAATAGGATTAAATTTTCCCTTCTGGAGCTGAGTACTTCTCACTAACCTGCCCTGGCTTGGGGACAGCTGGTGGTGTCTGCCTATGAATGTTATGAAGGGGAAAGAAAAATAATGAACACACTTCTTTGAAAAAGTAGAAATTAGGAAAATAACTGTGTTTGTTTTGGAATGCAGATAACAATTTGGGGTAAATACAGTGTATTTCTGTTTCTCAGTGGACACAGGACTGAACATTTACAATGGATCCTCATGACTACTTACATTCATCTTTTCAGCTTAATTGCTTTCTTTCATCTGTTTTTATCCCCTTCTCTCACTAGGCTACATGCTAACTGAACTCTGCAGAACAGCACAGCTTTGCAGCTAAAAGCAAACAAAAAGAGATGTTCTTTTTTGCCTCTCAACCCTTGGTCTCAAAGTGCCTGCCCCATTTATGTTAATAAATAAGACATGCCAAGGACTGTTCTCTGGCTGTGAAGCCAACTGGCACAGCACATATGACATCCCTACAGCTGAACTCTTACCACCAAACCAGTGGGACTGTCTGTATGCATGCTGCTGACTGGGAACAGTCCACTGCCCTTGCCATCTTCTCACCCCTTCCTAAGCATTGTTGGGAGACTGTTAGGTGGTCTGGGAAGCATGCTAACCATTCACTGGTGTGGATGATCATCGTGTCCCAATACTGATGCCTGGTAGCTTATTGGCCCTGAACAGATGTAGCCCAGGAGGCTATGGGGCACTGGTCCTCTGTTAGTTCATGCTAAATTGTGCAGTGTTTTCAATTAAGAAGTACTGCAAAACTTGTGGTACCCATTGGTCTAGCACTACACAGCCGAAGTATAACAAAACAGTCTTTACTAGATCTAAAAGCTCCTGTAATTGCTACAGGGTCTCAATATGTTCAGTTATTTACCAGCTCACCCTGTGTTCATCACCTCACTCTGGCGGGGAAAAAAAAAAAAGCAAACACCATCCTCAGCACCACTTTTGGCATTTTCCAAGCCAGCTCTGCCTGGACACGACACCAGCTTGTAGCATGACTTGCACCTCAGTCTTCTGAAGGAGGTGATTTATCTGAAGCTGACCCAGCTCATGCTGTATCCCCTCCCGCAAGGGGCAGAAGCTGCACCTCTGGCAGCCTTTCTTCCTGCTTTCTGGTCAGTGAGGCTCACCAACCTCTGCCAACTGCCAGAGCTGCTCTGTATCTGTTATGTACCAGTGGTGGCCCGTGGCAGATGCTTACAGGAAGCTGAAAGAAACAGGGCTCCATCTTCTGATAAGCCCCTGTTGGTTCTTGTGGCTGGCAGACATTTGGGGTCTTGCTGGGCTGCAAGTGAAACCTGAATCCCTAACCCCTCATTTATACTTCTCCACACCATCCTGTGGCATTTGAATCTTTACTTGTTTATAAAAGCATTTCCTATTTCTGGCTTATATTGCCCCTTAATAGCTTTACTGAGGCAACCAAAAGTTTGTGTGTAAGAAGTTATCACTAATATCCATCCACAATTCTTTCTATAGCACTCAGTTTCACAGGCCTCTTATTTCCTCCCCTTTCTTGTCTCCTTTCTGTCTGATAAGTCCTAATATACCTATCTCCATATTATGAGTAGGGTGAGCTAAAGTGTGTAAATTTTTCAGCCAAATCCTATGTGTCTCAGATGCTTCCTTTGGCTTCCCCAGTGCCTCTGTTGCTGCTTTATCTTGCCCAGTATGGGGACTGTGTTCACCTTCATAACTACTTGTACACAGCCTGAATCCCACACTGGGGTTCCTGATCAGCAAAGGACAACCTGAGAAAGCTCAAGGTCTGAAAACAGACCTGAAACTTAGTGCAGACTAACTCATCCCAGAGATAAACCTGTGAGTGGGGATCCAAATTCCTTGCCTTGGTTCAAATCCCCAGGAGCTAAGACCTACCTCTGCAAAATAGGTACTGAGTAGCATCTTACACTTTTCTGATGGAGCAAGAAGGGTGCCATTTTGTACTGTACCTGAAGAGCTAATGGGTAGGATGGGTATGTAGAAATAGTTGCTGCAGAAGGACAGAACCCAGCATATGTCAGGATCTGCTGGGCAGGATTGTACAGGATCTGAGGAGGAGGTGCAGCACTGAAAGCAATTTGGGACAGAGGTACCTGTTGAGCACAGAAGACAACAACATATCAGCACAGCATACAGGGAGATGGAGCAGGAACTGCTCCTAACACAAGCAATCAGACAATTTAACAACTTTCTATTTTCCAACACAATACCAGTAGTACAAAAAACCAAGGAGCAGACAGAATAAGAGGGTGTATCCAGAGTGAATTTTCTGAGTAAAAATACAGAGCTATTTTAATCTTCTTTCCTTGGAAAAAGACGGCTGGTGCTTCCCTAGCAACAGTTCCAGAAGCACTGGCAGGACTCCAGATCCAAGACAGCCTGAAGAGCACAGCATACAGCTTACATTCGGCTGCCTCTTCTCACTCGTTCCAGCACCGAACACCTAGTCCTTCACCATTTGCTGCAGATGCTTTCCAATAGCAACTACCTGATGGCCTCTTGTCTTTTCTCGCTGCTTTCCTACGCAGATTCACAAAGATCTCCCTTTCCAGACCAGCTGCTCTTCTTTCACAGCTCCCTCTCACTTGCGAAAGGGAGTTTGCTGCTGGCTCTCCAATATCACTCTCGACATGCATACCTCATTCCTACCACATAAAATCCTTTTCCCGTGGCTTTATTGGCATGTCTCTTAATTACAATGTGAAATGAGGTTTGCAGGAAGAAGTAAGAGCTCATATTAAACCAGCTAATAAAACTTGGTAAGGAAAAAAGAGCAAAAGCTAAATGTGAAAGGGGGTTTGTGTTAAACCCTAAACCCATGTGCTATATAACCATTTGTGAAGGACAACAGAGCTCTGTGAAAGATTTTCTTGAGATAAATCCAAAGGGTTTTTTTTCTTTCCTTTGTTTTTGTTAGCAGATTCCTCCATATGAGAGCATGGAATTTTCTTTTCACTGAAATAATAAAACATGGTGGTTGCCAGACAAATGCTGAAAGCAGCAGCCAGGATTTTTTTTTCTTGGCATTTCCTTTCAGATTTATCAGTGAGAGACATAAACCAATGTATCCTCTGGAGATAGTGTGAGACCTCTCTGTGATTGAGAAAGAGGCATATTAATTGTGTTTGTACATGGAAAACATCGTCTAGGTCACTGATGTACCACATGAGGTTACCTGACAATTTAGGCCTTAGCTCCTTAGAGAGACTTAGCATTTTAGGAGCTGGTTCAGGAAAAGGCTGGGGTTGAAAGCAGAGAGCTTATTTCATGGGGGAAGGCAAGTCTCTCATTTTTCAGGTATCCTCAAAAACAGTCTCATCTGCAAGGTAGCCCCCTTTCTATCCACCCTGCTGGGTGGATATGGTGGGGAGAAAGGAAGAGACACTGCCTTTCATACAGAGTGAGAAGCAGTTAATGTGCTTGCCTCAGACCCAAAGGTTTGTGTCGAGCAACATGGCCCCAGAACGTGCCCTTCCTTCCTAGGAGAAGAGATATCAGATCCCTCTGGCTATGGACATAAATGCATCAAGAAACACTTGTTTTTCCCAGTGTGAAACACAGATGCCTGTTCTGCATCTGTCACTAACATTCTGGTGTGAGTCTCTTTGGGTGCTGGTGTTTGACCTGCTTTGGGTTCTTCTCCTGGGAACCTCTCTCAGTCCTCTCACCTTCCCTCTATCTGCAGTAGCAATGCTCTCTAATTGCTAAGGATGAACATCACAACAGTCCTAGGAGACAGTTTTGGGGAGTCATCTACTCCAAATCCACTGATCAAAGCACCTTATTATCAGGCTATCTGGTCTCAGCCCAGAGCCATCAACAATTTGCTGGTATGCCAAAGCTGGTTGAATGATTTTATCAAGTATTCCAGTAATTACACTGTGTTAAATTAGTCACCTAAAATACACTGGTAGTTGGAGACAATCTAAACTAAACCACCACCCAAGTCAAAGAGATAAAGAGCTACCAACTGGTCAGGGTGTGCTGCCGGTGTCAGCTCATTGGACTGACACAGACCTGCCACAGCATTTATTTCTAAGCTGCAGTTACTTTTCACATCAGACTGCACCTTTCGTTGCATGAGTGCTAAGCCATGGCAAGTAGCTCAGTAATTAGGTATTAATTTTGTTTTCCTTTTTAAAGCAGGGTGAAGGAAGAGGAGAGGGGATAAGGGAATGCTATTCAGTCTGTTCAGATTCCCTTAAGGAAACTGCAAGAACGAGACTAATTGGAAAAAAAAAAATGCAGCAACCCCTCCCCCCACCCCGAACCATCAGTAGTTCAGATTAATGCCACCCTAAACTCCGGGAAGGCAGATTCCTTGGCAAGGTGTGTCAGGAAAACATCCAGAAGTCATCAGATGAATACTGGGACAGGGCAGGGAGTTTCTAGATTAACTCTTAGCATCAGCAAGTGAAGTTTTCCATGCAATTCTTTACCTCCGTCTTCTGTAAGAAATAATCACAGTGTGTTATCATGTTGGATACTGCAAGTCCAGCTATTTAAGTTATATATTAATCTGCTTTTCGTTAAAGGTGACTTTAAGGTAACTGCCTAGCCGGCGTCCTATATCCAAGCACACTGTGGACCTGGAAAGGAAGGTACCTGTCGCAACCACTGCAGCCCCACGGGTTACACAAGGGCCACCGAGCTGACACCTTGGGAGTCAGGGGAGGATGAAATGTTTCCCACTGAGCCAGCACAGCCCTCTGGCAGGAAGCAAAACCACAGGGAGCGTGCCAGGGTCTGCAGGGAATTTGTCACAAGAAAGAAAGCCCGCAAAAAGCAAAACAACACTTTTTTTTCTGTCCAGGAAATATGATGGGTTTAAAGGCAATGGCACTGTTTTGCAAACTCTCCCTTTTGTAGCATGTTTTGGCTGCCAGCATTCCCCAGAGATAAACACGATGTTTTTTGTTTGACTAGTCAGTCTGGCCCCCTGTGTTTTCTGGAAGTCAATTCCAGAGCAATGCCCTGAGGCGTTTCAGCTGGGCTTTGCAGCTCTCTCTGCAAAATGCCAGTGAGCACTTCCGTGGGAAGGTGACATCCTGAAACAAAGAAGTTCTCCAAAATATTTTAAAGGGTTTCTTTCCTTCTTTCAGTCCCATGCCCCTTTCTTTCCCTCTTCTGCTGGATGTTTTCTTGGCCCCTGTCTTTCCCCAAGAGTTACTCCTTTTCTAAGGCAAGGAAGTAGCAGATTAGCAAACCAACTTTAGTACATAACTGAAAAGAACCCTGGAAAAGCACAGGCAGGAGCGAGGAGCGGTCATTGCATTTTGGATTGCTGCTTCAGTAAGACTTTCACAAGCACAACATGGATTCTGTGCTGAGGTGACCGACACAAACTCATCTTTTCCTTAAATTAGGGGCATCTTCTGCTTACACTGAAAGGAGACATTAAACAGCTTATTCAGATTGGGTTTTTAGCTGGAGCTTTGACAGACTTGCTCCAGCCAAGCTTGCTGCTCATCCAGTACTGCTGCAATTTCCTTGCACAGCTGTATGCTACTCAGTCAAAAGGACCTAGATTGTGAACCAGGCTCTGCCTCCTGGCTAAGCAACGTACGAGGTCGTGGAGACCCCAGTTCTCCCAGAAACATCTCCCTGGCTTGATATCCCTCACAAGAAGTGCAGTGATGGCCCCGTGAAGCACACAGTTGTATATCTGCAATGCATCAGCCCAATCCCATGTAAGCCTTGGTTTGAGCAAGACAGATTAGGTGGACTTGGGCTGGCTCTCTGTACCTTTTCCCATCTCAAGAGAGCACTAGCAACTCCAACAACTGCACCTGCACCCATCTGCTAGGCAGGGGAAAACACTTAGTGGCACTGAAAAGCTGCAATGCTCTCTCAGGGACTTCGTGTAGATGATGCCTCATGTAGCTGCTCTCTCCCTTGTTTTCTCCTGTGGTTGCTTCTGCCATTGCTTCTCTGACGGGGACAGGATAAATTAAGATGGGAAAGCTGCTTCCACTCCCTCCCATTGGCAGCTGCAACTCTTTACTGGCTGACTGCAATCTTATCAACTCCTTGCAAGAGTTCTCTCACTTAAAGGACAGCTCAGCTGCACTTTTCTTACGTGGGAAAGCTCAGTGTGCTCATTTGCCTTTATCTAGAGAGGGAAATATTTCCTGGAAATTTTGCAACTCTTAACAGAGATGAATTTCAAATAATTCATATGGCCATGCTCTGTCATGTTGTTTTAAGCACCCAACACATGTCGTAGCTAGCCCAGGCATGCTTGCTGAGGAACTCTGGGTGCTCAGACCAGGCCTGGATGACCTCCAGTCTGACTGAGTCCTTGGCTAAATGGCTGCCAGCTCTGAGAAGCACCTTCCCGCTAGTCTGCCACTCCTCCTGCCCAGATGTACATCTTAGCTGCTTCTCTTGCTTTCTCTTCCCTGCTCCATCCCTCTCTTATTTTACCTGTCCTTTTGTTTAGTTTTCACCTCTGGAATAACCACCAGAAACATTATGGATCTAAGATAACCTGTGCTGCTATCACACCTCCCTTTGGCTCCTGCATTTCACCTTCATCCCCACACCTCCACCCATTTAGTTTGGAAGCTCTTTAGGCTGGGACCATCTACTCCTCTGAGAGCCTAATCAATCATGAGCCCCTTTGTTGGTCTTTAGGCACTGCTTTAGCAAACATGACCAGTGACAGTGATAATCTCAGGAATAGCAACTTCACCTTTTTAATGCGTAAGAAAATCTAGGTGGATGAGGTATTGTATAACCCCTCCTAGCTAACAGCCTCTTCTGGATGCAGTGTTGCACATCAGCACAACGTGGTGGTGTGGCACAGGGAGCAATTAGAGGGTGGCATTCCTTAGTGAAGCAAAAGAGGATGTTAATGTGACCTGGGTGCACAACTGTGTAAATAAAAACTTGACTGGTACTTCAGAATTCATCCCCATTCTTGGGGGAAAAAACTATGTAAATTACACAGTCACACCTAGGACTTGAGCTTTACGTGTTAGCTACAAACTAGCATGCTCATACTCTCTGCTGGCCCACGTGTTCAGTGATGAATTAGAAGGGAAAAAAAGATGCCACTAAGTGAATTGCCAGCATTTGTTCAGACAGGCACCTGTTTTTTCCCTTCTATTCATATATTTGACCAGGCTTGACCTAATTAGCTGTGAGCAGCTGGCAACAGCTTAGCCTAAAGATATAACTCCAGACTCCCAGAACACACAGTAAACATGTTTGTACACTTATGCTTCCTTGGTTTTACCCCATTTGATAATGTCAACAAGCACAGATGTCCGTACATAAGGCAAGACTGAGCCTTACCATGTCTTTAAAGGCCCCAAGAATGGCTGCTGTAATAATGCCCAGAAACAAGCCGATGATGTTGAGGACTGTGGAGGACCACAGCAGCCTGTACAGGTGAACCACATCCTGACAGCTGCTCACGCCAAGAAATTCATAGTAGCTGGAGGACTGGTCTGAACTGAAAGGGAATGCAGACAATGTCACTGCAGCGGGAATGGTTTCGCACATAATATAGAGCTCTAGAGGATCTGAATCCTTCCTGCTTCCTTTCCTCTTTGGCGAAGTACTTCATCCATGCTCCCACAAAACACTGCTCAGAAAAACTGGATAAAGCTCTGCTGTAAAACTGGCTCTGCTAAGGCTAGCATCAAACACGTAGTCCAGCTAATACCAGCTCTAGTTTGGCTGATTGATGGCGTTTATCAGCATGGTCTCTTTATTTTTTTTTTTTGCTCAGGGCCTCTGAACACAGGCACAGTCTTGGTATATGGATGCTTGTCATTCAGCTACCACCTAAAGCATGCTTACCTTTGATTTTTTTCACAGCTTACCTGCTGGCATCTCTGAAACTGGGGAAAGCAAGTTGCTTAAGCATTAATTCAACCACAGTAAGGAAGTTTTTCCAGCTGGCTACACTTGTCTATGGTGTCTGTGGTTCCAAATTGAGAAATGCAACACAGTACAGTATAAAGATGTGTCTTTACACTATGAACTGTACTATCCTGAAATCTTTGTTCATATTTCTACACCACAGTGGTTACTGCAAATGAGGCATGTTTAATCCTCATTGTCTTGCCCAAAGCCAGAAATATCCTACAGCAAAATTTGAAACCACAGGTTCCTGTAGTTCTTTCTGGTACCTGCCTTAATTCTAGCCCACTAATGAGCTCCTAGGGCAGCTATTTGAGCTGGAAAGATTTTTTTAAATGCCAAGCCTGTTTTCCCACTGTTAGGAAATTGCCATCAGATTATGGTGGAAACCAGAAGTGACCAGTTTGTTCTCACTCTTCTGTTTCTCCATCCCCAGCACATGGGGCAGCAGTGGAGATGCTGGTTAGGGAAAACTCTGCAGAGGAAGGTGGAGGAACCCACATTTCTGGGAAGAACCAAGGCAGGCATTGTCCTGTCCAATCAATGGCTTGAGAGCATGGTTCTAGCACTGAAGAACCACTACAGTTGAGTTCACTTGGGCACTATCATGAGTCCATCTTAACTAAGCAAACCTATAACTTCAGCTACCACGAGGCTGAGGAAATCTGACATGTGATCCTGCCTACATACCAGTCTATTCCATGGCTAAGAACAAGCCACTCTGTGTGACTGTGTCTAGTCCTACTTCTCTCTAGCCATCCTGTGAACTGGAATTGCCAAGTCTCTAGAGCAGCATGAGGGCTTATTTACTCTGAATTTGTGCATGCCAGTGCCATAAGATCTTGCTGTCCACTGTGAAGGACACACATGTTTAATTGTATCATGGAATACTGTCACAGCAGTGATCAGTCCCAGGTGTTTCAGACAAACCCAATGTCTTAGAAAAATGGCACTGAGGATCTCCATCTGGAGGGGGAATATGCCTGAGCTCTCCTTGTTGTTACCTTATGCTTTAAGCAACAGAGTTTCACTCACTTTTCTTTACATACTTCCAGCCCTTTAGCACCCTGTTCTTTTCTGTATTGAATTCTGTTGTTTTATTCAGTGTTTACATTCAGCAGTTATCTGTGTACCATGGAAGGAAGCATTCTCAGAATATACATTGCAAATGTACATGCAATGCATTGCAAATATGGTGTTCCATCATTTGTCTGTCATAGAAATGCCTGATGCCTGATTTACTAATGTGAGGACCTCTGTGCTTGTTGTCTGTCATAGAAAAGGTACCACAGTTGTGCATTCTCTACCTTTCCCATTTCACTTGTTTTGTTTAACTCCATCATATCCACATTTCTTACATAAGCAAAAGATTGCAACATTCGTAGTAGATTTTAATCCATCCTGTAGACCTGCACTCACTTTTTGTCTCCTATCTGCATGAAAAATATACATGCATAGATGACTTACCCCTAGTCCCAAATGTCATTTTTCACTTCTCTAGCTGAGTCAGGAACTGGGCAAGAGCTACTTCGTTATGCAGAAGCCTACACCCAAAATGTTCATGTCTGGAAGGATGCTAGCCAAGGCTTACAGAGGACTGGGGCTATAAAGGGCTGCTAGCATATAAAAAGGAGGCAAAACCAGAATAAAATAGGACATGTAGGAAGGAAGAAAGATGAGAAATACACAAAGGGTAAAAAGGAAAAGTGACTGTCGGTGAACTGTAGAGGGTTGCAGAGGTTGCATGAGAGTGCCTGGTAAGATGATACAAGGGCATGCAGTGATTGGACAAGAGGGAATGGCTTTAAACTGAAAAGGGAGGAAATAGATTAGATATTAAGAAGAAATTCCTCACTGTGAGGGTGGTGAAACACTGGAACAAGTTACCCAGAGAAGCTGTGGATGCCCCATTTATGGAAGTGTTGAAGACCTGGTTGGATAAGGCTCTGAGAAACCTGGTATGTGCCCCCACCCATGGCAAGGGGGTTAGAACTAGATGATCTTCCTACCCAAACCATTCTGTGATTCTATGATACTGAGGTGTGCAAAGGGTAACTCAGGCAGAAGATTCATTAAATCTAGTGGGAAAATTGTATTGCCAGACCAACAGTGTATCAGAGCAGGGCTATGACTGTGAGATCAATTTTGATCACACAGCAAAGAGCTTATGGACATATTTAAAAAAACTTAAATAATATCAACTGGTAAACAAGTCCTGACCTCTTCTCTGCTGGCATCAGGACTTCAATTGCAGAAGAACTGGACTTCTCAGCATACAAGCTCCTCGTGTTACTTCTCCAGGCTCTATCATTTACTAGTAAGGATGAACAAGCAAGGGTTTCTCAGAGGCCATGAACTGCACCCAGGTACTTACTTCTCACAGTTGTACAGATCACAGCAATAGCATGTGTTACTCTTTACTTTCAGCTGGCACTTGCTGTTTAAGGTATGACATGTCACCTGCCAAAAAAGAAGAGACTGACCTTTATTCCCAGTGTTTCAGTGTTGTGTAAACCATCCTAGTGACCAAAAAAAAAAAAAAAAAAAAAGCACTGCAGTGTCAAGTTTTATTACCTGTTGTGCAGAAAGATATTGATATTCCAAAATCTACAACCACAAGCCAAAAGGGCCAAAAGGGCATCCCTGACCAGGATGTTAGCCCCAGAGTCTGAGGGCATTTCCAATATGAAGCTCAAATCCCCCAGCTCCAGCCTACAACCAGGGCTGCCAGAGTTTTTAAGCACTTTGCTGCCCTGCCTGGTGCTATTCTGCTGAGACCCAGAATCTGAAGCCATGATATTTGGGTCTCTACAGCTGTGATGCAGAGACCATGTCTCCATGTCTTGAGAGATACACTACAGAAAGTCACCAAAGTGGATAAGAACACCAGTCAATTATAATGGGGAAATGGGCAAAGGAGTCAATTTATTTGAACAATTTCCAAGAAATGTGAGCTCTCTTCTTTCAGTAAAAATCTTCGGAAGAAGGAAATAATTAGGAACACCAGCAAGAACAATCTCCAAACTCACAAACAAAACCATTCAGAAAAGATCCAAGCACTCCAGTAAATAAGTACCATTTACTGCAGGCTTTTGAATAAAAAACTGAAAAGGTTTATTTGTGTGAGCAGGAATTCGAGGGGTGGACAGATGTTAGAATGATAAAAGCAGGCACATGAACACCACTCTCTATCCAGACAAGAAATCATTTTAATGACTCCTTAAGTGTGGTAAACATTAATCACTTCTACTTGGCACTACAGTACAGACCAATTGAAATATTTCATATGTAAGGTGCTTTTTTCCCCTAAGATTTTTAGCTTATTGGCGTTGAAATCCTGGAGAGGTCTCAGGTTCTAAAAGCTAGCAGGTCAGAAAATATGTTCTTTCTATAGCTTTTATTTTGATGGAAAAAACATACTGCAACCACTGAGAAGTATTTTGTTCACAAAATGCAAATAAAATATATTGTTGAATGGAAAATTCCTCATAAGGAAAAAGTAGAAGGAGCATGTCTGCTTTTGAGAAATTTCTGTCAGATAGTTCTGCTTAGCCATGAATGTGCTACTCTGTGGAACAGTGTCCACAAGAGATGTTAAACAAGATGTTTCTCAGTTCCTGAGTCTTGGATCTGTACATCATTTTTAGAGTGAAAACTGCCACTGTTAATGAGTCTGTACTCCTCTCATGTTTGTTCCCGGCAAAAAGGAAAGCCTTAAACACACACACTCAGCACCAGAGAATCTTGCAGCTGTCTTAACTTGCCACACTTGCCCTTAGCAGGATGTGCTTGAGCAGTGGAAGATTGGTGACAAAACTAAGGTTAAAAGGAGATTAAAATGATGATTCGGGATTGCTTTTCTGCCCAGTGTAAGGCTGTATCTGTGGTTTGTGTCTCATACAAATCAGCCCAAAATAGAAGTTAGGTTATAAAAGGACTGTCTCAGCCTAGGTTGCATTCTGGAAATGGAGCTCAGAGCTTGATACAGACACATCACACTTGTCAGAAGAACATCTCACCCTGGGATGGGACTTTGTTTCATCAACCTTGCTCTATCGTGTCTGAATTTACTGGGATTTCACACAAGGGCTTTGATGGCCTGAAGTCACATTCAGCTGCAGCTGTCCTCAACCTGAGTTGCAATTTACTGCAGAAGAGGAGCATCAGCTCAATCAAGGAAGGAACTGAAACATCACACCTCACTACTTCTCAAAGTAGTTTGAAAAGTGATCCCAGAGACAGTGCATTCACTACCACACACATTTTGTGGGATGCTCTAGAGCTTTTGCACTTAAGACTTTGGTTTTGACCACCTGTAGGCAGTGAAAATGCCCTAGGACCTAGGCCTTTTCCCATTACATGTGCATGATTGGGATAGTAGGGCTTTGTAAGATGGAATGGGCTGCTAAAAGGTGGTTTGTTCTGATGCCAAAAGATGGTTTGGGGACCACTTCTGATAGCAAATAAAATGAGTTTTCCCCTCTCTGAGCAATAAATAGGCCAGACTGCCCCTTTTAATGTAGAAGGCTAGAAGTACAAGAGAGGGAGATCAGCAAGATCTTAAAAACTTTTTTAGCTGCTTCTAGACTACAAGACACATATTATTGGCCAAGGAAGTTACTGTAGTTGTCTATTTTTATCACAGCATTTTTAAAACATGCAAAGAACACAACACTTCTTTTTAGGAGAGCTGTGAAAAAACCAAAATAAACAAGTTACTGTGTGGTGTGAGCAAGGGTGGTGGAAACAGGCCATTTGTGGGTGTTCTGCATGTCAAGACCTATTATTTCATTTCAGTGACCAGACATCGAGCTTTTTCATGTCCTGGATGTTTGTGACTGTCTATCTTCTCAGCACCAATTGAAGAGATGTTCTTATCTCACAGTAATTGCAAGACAATAGAATTATTTCTGCTTTGATCAAAGAGAACTGAAATAGGCAAACCAAATCAGCTGTAGACTACTTACAGATGAGAAATGGCATTTAAAAGGAAATTTGCACTCAGTAAACAATCTGTTCTTCCTGGTTAAGTGTTTGCCTGGCATGCAGAGCATGTCCCCAGCTCACTAGCTGGCTAACTTTGGACAAGTAAGAGCCAAGTACAAATGCCATGGATCCTTAACTCTGAATTAGCACATGCTGACTTTAATTCAGTGGATAACCAGACAAGCATGTTATTAAAAACTACATACACTTTTAAGAGACTTTTTTTTTTTCCAGAATAGAGGAAGGAGTTCTGGGTGGCCCGACTTTAGACATTCCCAGAAGCAGCAGAGCTGTAGAAAACCATCTGGCTAGAAGCTCAAGGCTGGGGTCACCTGCAAGGAGTTGTGGTCAGTGTGATGCCAACCACATGCTTATTACAGGAATCAGAAGCATTTCTCAGGCTATGTGTCTCAGTGTGCAAGCACACTTTAGAAGAGGATGGAGTAAAACTTAAAGTAAAGAGTGTTGTCACACTTCATAAGTTTGTCTGGGCAGGTCTTCAGTCAAGGAGATAATTGAAATATTTTTGTCATACATTTTCTGGAATCAACAATGGGGTGCCCTGGCAGCAAGATTTAAGGAGCTGCATAACCTGGCAATATACTTTGCTAAGCGTTCTAGAATTTTTGGTGGTAACATTCCCCATACACCTTTTCTTAATCATGTGAGGGATAATGATAAAGGACGTTTGGCTTCATGAAAGTCATACCATTGTCTAGAGGTTCTCAATCCTGCTCTGCCTTTCTTTTCACTCCCACCAATTTACCACAATAATAAAACAGTAAAAAGAAACTAAATGTGGACTTCTCAGGAGTCTAGCCATTTGGATATGGGCACTTTTCCAACTATGTTGATGTCATTGAGATAATTAAAAAAGCTGCATTCAGACCACTGATGTTTTTGGCCTGCGCTGGATAAATACAGAGATTTGAAGTCTTCTGGACAATACAAGTGGATTAATTTAGATATTTCCTATTTCACTTGGAGTCTCCTTAGAGAAAGATGCCAATGTGACAAACACATTCCAGACAACTATTGTACACCATAGATGGACTAGGAATCATTCCAGTCCCAGAGTAATGTACTGGATAGAAACACCAATGATGATTCACAACTGATTGTAGTGATTTGCAATCATCAGAGGCTTGGATAAGCAGGGAGTCCGTTGTGAGAGAAAGAACAGTGGAGTTTCTCTCTACCCATGATTTACATGCACAGACATGCAGTCAAACATCTACCTCCCTCCTCCCCAGACCCTCAAAGCACAGCAAAATAAACATGTGATGAGGTGAGTTTGTTTACCTCTGTCTGGTAGGCATCATATAGGAATCCTATTCCACTTGAATAAAACTGACACCTTTTGTTATACAAAGGTCTGGGTTCCTGTAAAGAAAAGAGAAGCCAAAATATTTATTGGTTTGGAGGAAGTGTGAAGGCACCATGTCCCCACGACAAATGCTTACAGCTCTGTGGAGCCAAAGCCAATGCAGTCACTTGGGTAAGCAGCTCACACACCCCTATGTTGGCTTTCTTTCCAGAATGGCTCTCTTCTTTTCCTTCCTCACTCCACCACTAAGCTATGTAAGTATCTTTTTTTTTTTTTTTTCTGTGTTGATCACCTCTGTTAAGAAGGCATCATCCCTGGCATTTAACCACTTCATTGCTTGATGTCAAATAGTACTGCTCTACGAGAATGGTCCAGCCACTCTTTTTTCTGGTACAGTGTCTTACCTAGTGCCAAGATTTACTTTGCTGCTTTCAAGATATGGGACTTTCTTTTTACAGGATTTCAACAATATCCTTAAAGAAAACAAAGTAAAAAAGGTAATACTTTGAGCATTCCACTTACAGCACACACTTCAAATCCCAAAAGCAAAACAAAGAATAATGAAGAAATTAAGGCATAAAGAGAAGGCAAATTCACACTGTTTGTTTTTGCCTTATTTTTCATTTATTGTGAAATATGCATTCGCTGCTCATATTTCATATTTTGCTTGTAACAGTTCCCACAAAATGATATAAAGGAAGAACACAATGAAATATCTTTGGCCAGATGGAAGATGTGTGCTTCTGACCTTGGCAAATGGCCTCTTTGAAGGCTAGAGGGTGCATACCTCAGTCAGTTTCAGGACTAGACCATATTTGCCTTGGGAGGATTTGAAGATTTGAGTCCTCTGTCTATCTCAAAGCAGCGTGGGAATTACTTATACTTGGAAAAAAAAATAAAAAGAGACTTTTTCAACTTTCTGTCAATTAGCTAGTCCTGATCTGTGCCTTCAAAGGACTCAAGTATGTCAGTCAGACCACTTCCAAGAGAGAAGATGAACACCCATTGTCTGCCATCCCCTCTTTCTATACTAACTTACAAGCAAAGGACTATTTAGGTTGTTGGCAGAAATCTGCACTGATTAACTTCCACTGCATTTTAAAGTGTTAAAATCCATCCAGGAATAACAGAGAAATCGCAGAAATATCTGCACTACTTCAGACCACTTTTGAGTATTCTATGCTTGTTGAATTATGAAGTGTGAACGGTATAAATCTGCTGACTCAAAATACATAATTAGTTAAAATGCAGAGCTAGGCAGGAATGCAGACAGATCAATGAATAAAGCTCTTCCATCAGCTTGTTTTCCTTTTTGATTACTCTGGCAAACCCCAGGAAGTTTGGACACCAACTCCCAAGGGTTAGGGAAAGGTTAGCTTCCTGCATCTAAAAATATTAATTTGTATTACACAAGTGTAAGAAAAAAATGCTTCAGTAACTCTTTTTCTCTAGAGGAAAAGCAAATACCACACAAACAGCATGCCATACCTTGAACTAGGTCAACATTCTCCCATAGTCCTGGGAAAGCATTAGCCTTTAGCCATGACTTCCAGGGACAGATCTGGTTGGGAGGTCTAACAGGGATGTAGTTTCTCCACCAGAACAAGAGGCTGACAAGGAGAGGAGCTCTGCTGGATCTCATACTTACAAACAAGGAAAGACTGGTAAGGGATGTGAAGGTAAGGGGCAGCCTTGCCCCTAATAATGAGGTGGGTTCAGAATCTGGAGGGGAGAGAGCAGGGAAAAGAAGGATCCCAACCCTCAACTTGAGGAAAGGAGATTTTGGCCTATTCAGTGATCTGCTTGGAAGAATCCTATGGGATATAGTCCTGGAAAACAGTGAGGTCCAGGAGAGCAGGATTCAAGGTTCACCTCTTCCAAACTTAGGAACAGTTCATCCCAACTAGTAGAAAATCAACCAAAGGCAGAATGAGGCCTGCGTGGATGAACAAGGCGTTCCAGATGTAACTCAAACACAAAAAGAAAGTCTACAAGAAGTGTAATCAGGGTAAAGTCACCTGGGAGGAAAATAAAGAAATTATATGAGCATGCAGGGATGGGGTTAGGAAAGCCCAAGCCTACCTGGAATTCAATCCAGCAAGGGCTGCAAAGTACAAGAGAAGGGCTTCTATGGGTGTATGAGCAGCAAAAGAGAGATCAGAAAGAATGTGTGCACACTACTGAATAAGGCTGGCAACCTGGTGACAAAAGACAGGTTTTGTCACCTAAGGTGACAAAAGGCTAAGGTATTCAATGCCTTCCTTGCCTCAGTCTTCAGTGAAGACCAGTGGGAAAATTTGGGGCAAGAAAGACTTACCCTTGTTGGAGGAGGATCAGGTTAGGGAGCATTTAAACAGACTGGCGATATATCCCATTTTCATGGATGGCAAGAAGGAGAATCAAGGGAACTACACACTGGTGGAAGGTGATGGAGCAAATAATCTTGGAAACCATTTCCAATCATCTCGAGGACAGGAAGGTGATTGGGAGTGTTCAACATGGATTTACAAAGAGAGAATCTGACCAAAGGATGTCTGACCAACCCGCTAACCTTCTACAATGCTGTGACTGGCTTGGTGGATGAGTGGAGCTTCTCACTCATCTGCTTCTGGATGTTGTTCACCTTGCTTCAGTACTGCCTCTAACAGTCTCTCATTCTTGCAGACGAGCTGATGAAGTATGAGCTAAAAAAATGAACAGTGAGGTGGACTGAACACTGGCAGAACTGCTGGGGTCATGGTGTTGTGATCAGCGACATGAAGTCCAGCTGGAGGTGACTCTATAGTTGTCTACTCCAGAGGTCAATATGAGGGACAATATTGTGTAACACCTTTATTACTGAACTGGATGGTGGGTAGAGTGCACCCTCCACTAGCTAGTAGATGACACAAAACTGTGATGAGTGGCTGAAACACCAGGGGACCATGTTATTGTTCAGAGGGACCTGGGCTGGAGAAATGGCCCACAGGAACCTCTAGAAGTTCAGCACAGGGAAATGTCAAATCATGCACCTGGGGAGGAATAATCCTATGTACCAGAAAAGACTGGGGCCTAACTGGCTGGAAAGCAGCATCACCAGCAGGCCTAGGGTAATGATCCTTCCTCTCTACTCAGCACTAGTGAGATGTATCTGGAATGCTGGGTAAATGCTGTGCTCCCCAGTATGACAGAGACCATGGACACGGTCTGTTAATTAACACACTGGAGCATCTGTCATAAGACAGGCAGCTGAGAGCTGGGACTGTTCAGCCTAGATAAGAGAAGGCTCCCATGTACCAATCAATAGGTACCAATACCTGAGGGGGGAACTAAAGAAGATGAAGCCAGACTTTTCACAGTAGTATCCAGAAAAAGGACAAGAGGCAATGGGCACAAACTGAAATGCAGCAAAATCCATTTAAACATAAGAAGAAACTTCTAATTAATTTAGGTGATTAAACACTGGAACAGGTTTCCCAGAGTGGTTGTGGAGTCTCCATCTCTGGAGATACTCAAACTGGACATAGTTCTGAGCAACCTGTGATAGCTGACACTGCTCTCAGCAGAGGTGGTTGGATTAGAAACCTCCAGAGGTTCTGCCCAGTCTCAGCAACTCTGTGATTCTGTGAAAACGGTCAGGGTATGAGCACACTAGCAAGTTTTCTCAAAGTATCACAGGTTGTGAATTTAGCAGACATAACTGAGCACCTGGAGACAGATATTCCCTGACCTTACCTTCTGGGCACTCATGCCCTTATTACAGGTTGCTGGTGAGTGACACCACCACATCACACTATGAGGCTGTGTCTGACCCTGAATGCTAAGACACTCTCCAAAGACACCTCTATATTTTGTTAAAAGCAGTGAGAGAACTATCTAATCTGCCTCCATCAAGTACAGAAAGACCCTCACTTTGATCCTGATCTCTTGGTTTACACAGCTTTAGTACCCTTTACACTTCCTTCCACTTAAAAAGAAATTAGTCCTTTTATTGGTTTGGTCTTTGAGGGAGAAGACAACATGCTTTTCATCCAAGTGTGCTTGTGACTGGAAGTAACACTCTTCCCTGGGGAGAGAGGTGATTGATTAATCCACACCAGCTATTATCATTTCATATTGCTGTGCAGCAAAAAGGTCGCAGCTGCGACATGGAAGTGACCACTGTGAATACAGTTAATACATTTGCATGCACAATCATGGTAAACAAGTACCTTCCTTCATGCACCTAATTTTGAACAGCAAGCCTGCTGTACCAGTACAGCCAACCTTCTGCATTCAGCCTGTTCTTCTAAACCCATCTGTATGTGCAATCAAAATAAATGAGTGATGATCAAGTGTACAGAAATAACCAAGATTAGACAACATTGACTTTATCCAGACACCATAGAATTTAACACCTAAAGCACAAAGCTTTAAAGTAGAGGTATACTGGGGATGCCTAAAGGTTGACACGGTAAAAGCTTCCACTTTGATGCCACAGAGGTGCTGTGGTCTGTCTCTCTGCTAAGGCATTTATATGAATAAGGCACCACACAGATATAAAAAGGTGTTTAAAAATTATCCAACAGTATGTCACACCACATTAGCACCTGCTCAAGTCTCTAATACCAAAGGCAAATGAGACGTACTTTAAAGCTATAAAAGTAGTCCTGACAGACTGCTCTTAAAATACTTCACGTTGCATACAAGAAAGTGTGTATGAATATAGGGTATCTACCAGTCCTTGATTCTTCTTGATTCTACTGCTTATGGCAATACTGGTAGAGACACAGCTTTTACATACTATATATGTAAGTATATATATATTTCATCTAATCACAGTAGCTTTAAAGTATATAGCAACAATACTCTGTTTAACTAGTTTAATAACCTTTGGTTCCAGGAACTTCCTCAATCACTATTATTGAAACAGAGCTACGCAATACCTCCCTCTAATGTCTGATATTAATATATTAACATATAATGAATAATATATTCCCTTTCTCTGCTTCTTTGAGTAACTTTCTCTAACTGGAAATGGGCAGATGGGAAAGTTCTGTTGGTTAGAGCTCTGCTGATATATGCAGAGGGCAAAATATGTAGGCTGGCAAGAAGAGGAAGAATTCTGTATGAAAATGTAGTTGTGTGCTTCATTTTATTTATTGATGTAGAGAAAAAAAAGCACAGGTTTTATTCAATCCTTCTGAGCACTGGAAAAAAAATGATTTCTTAGCTAATTATGTGAGGCTGTGTTTGTGTATACTGGGCAGATACAGTCAGATTGCCATCAGTCCAAGTTTAGAACATTTCCAGACATGTTGAAAAAAAATAAGGACACCCAGTAATTCCCTTTATTTTCAGATAAAACCAAACTGCTCAGCCTTGCTACAGGGCAAAATGTAACTCTCCATCTCCTTGCAGTTTTTGTTTCAATAGTTTTCTAGTATATGTATTAAAACCTGAGGGTGATAAACACATGGACAAGAGGGAAGGCTTTATGCCAAGGAAGAGAAGATTTGGTCCAAATGTAGAGGGTTTTGGTTTGGTTGATTCCTTTATTTTAAGAGCATACAATAGAAAATCCATGTTCTCTTTGATCGTGGGAGCATTGCAATCCATTTTTGTGTAAGGAAAGTATTCTTTGAACAGTATCTTTGATGGATCTGATAAAATGTCTGTGGGGATGTTGAAGTGTTCTTACATGAGGTACAGAAAGTAAATATTTCTATGCCAGTTTTTGTTTCCTTGGAGAACAGATGTATTTTGGATAACATAGGGAAAATTCCATCTCCCTTTCAGAAAACTAAGATTAACTTAAACTGTATTGACTGTAATGTATGCTATATTTTACAAAACATGGGTAATAATTTAGTGAAATAATTATATAGTGAGGGCTATTTTTTTCCAATTACAGTATTTATTTAGTCTTAACTTCCATGGCTTCTAGAGGTGTAGATTAATCATTGCCAGGGAACATTCCCAGGCCTGAAAGTTGACCATCTAGCCTATTAAACTGTTAGAACTGTGCCAGTGATGGCTTTGGCCTGGGCAAACTATGAGTCATCCAAAATAATTTCTGGGCATGATTTGTAAATTAGCATGGGCCAAGAACTATTCCCGGTAAGTAATTTGGACATTGCCATTTACACTCACAGAGACTTTGAGAGTAAGGACGTGGGCTTCACCATGCCAATTGGCCTGGGGAACACAGAACTATCCTGGGCACACATAAAAGACAAATACAGATAAAGGAGTCCAAAACCAGACTAATTTTTTTAGTGGCCCATTAACTTGAAGTTTTTAATTTTCTGTTTTCTTCCTACAACATTTTTGTAGGTCCTTTTCATCTACACCATAGCTAGCAGTGAATAGGAGAGGTATAGCTGCCATGATTTTTCAAGTTTAAGTGTGAAAGCAAACTGAAACATCACCCTTCAGTGCCAGCTCAGCCTTGTGCCAACATTTGGGTGTTCTGGAGATTGTAACTCCCTTCAAGATCAGGTTCTCTGATAACTTTCTGAAAGCAGGCATGCAAATATGAACAAATAGAAATTAGCAACTAGCTTTTATACTTTTCTGGAGGGTAAGATGGAGCATAGGTATCTGTGTCTGCCCCGCAATGACTATCTGAGAGCACACAGCATATGGGAACTTACTAACCTGAGAGCTTTCAGACCAAAGAATCTCATAAAAGAAGGTGCCAACATATTAGGGGCCTGGAGCCTGGGAAAGCAGGCAGAATGAATCACTGTCTGGGGACAGGTGGTTGGATCCTGCCCTGTACAAATAATGAAAGGAAATGCTATAGATCTTTTGTAATTCCTGTTTCCCTCTGACCAAGGGCTCTTTCTCAGTGTTTTTCAAGAACATTCTCAAATGAGATGGGTGTCTCCGAGGAAGACTGCTAGAAGATCCAATGGATTTATAGGAGTGATTAATTCAAACATCTTCTTGCTTTCACTCACAAACAAATGAAAAAATATCCATTTTTAAAAATGGAATGAAGTTTCCATATTGGCTGGGATAAGATGATATTAAGGAACTTCTGAGTCTATGGTTATCAATACTGAAGTGACAAGGGATCAACTTTAAAGAAAAAAAACATTTTATATTTCTGCTTGCTCCCCAGGCTTGCAACCTCCACATAAAGCACATGATCATATTTTCTGGAATCAGAAAAAGAGCGGATTTTTTTGACAACAGTTTTGGGCTTTTACTCATTGGCAACTAAACCTGCAATTCAATTTTCAGTTTGCAATTTCTGGAGCAGAAGTGGCTTTCAGAAAACAACTTATCTTGCAAAATTTAATGATTATAAGAAAAGATCAGAAATAATACTCTCTGAACTCTCCAAGTCCATATTTCCAAATATTGAATCCACATCAACTACTGGAAAACAAACTAATTAAAAGAACCACTTTAAACTGTCTAGTTTCCTACAGACCTGCACCTTCTCTTGTGTTGTTAAAGAATCTTTAACCTCCTGGCAGACCAACAGAATGCCTTATCCCCTGGTGCAAATAACACATTCTAAGTCTTGCTTAAAGACTTAAGAGGTAGTTGTGACAGTATCTTGTTACATGTTTTGGGTGAAGTCATGCCATGAGAGCAATGCTGAGAGTTTCACTCTAGACTGCAGTCAGCACTTGCTCTTTTTTGTGCTTCTGCATCTGCCTTGCCTGAATTTAAGAGCTAATCTTCCAGAAATGCTGTGCTCCAGCCTAGGGACCCTGCATGTTTTTTCTGCTATGCTGAAATAACCCAACTGCAGTGCCAAAAATAGGAAAAGCAGCTGGCAGGGCTTAAAACCTTTACTGTCACAAACCACATTTACTTCACATTGTGCTTTCCAGGAGCTCTTTTTAGGATTTCTATGTAATTTGAAAGACTAGATTGACAGAATCTTCTTCTCTTAACGCTTGTGAGCAGTAGATACTCATTTCAGGTCTTTCAAACCAGTAAATACTGAAGAGTACCTGTATACTGTCGTGGGTGAAAAACACCATCCATACATGGATCTGTCTCACTTTGTATTTCTTCACTGATTTTTACATTATGTAAATATTTTGTAGTGATAGCCTCAGCCTCACTCTTCTTTATTTTGGTGAGGTTTACGGTCTGGTAGTACTGCTACAGTCAAATGAAAAGCCTCCATGTGCTGGAGCTGCCCCATTGCCGGACAATATGCACAAAAAGGTCACTTCTTGATGTGGACTGACAGGTCTATTCTCAGATGGATACAGATCTACTAGGAGAGGTTAAGTCATCTTCTTTCAATGACTTTTGGCCACACTCTCTGTGGCACAAAGGTGGGAGGAAAGCCTTCCAAAGCAGATGGAGTGCAATGGAACAAGCAGAAGAAATGGGAGCAGACTCCCCTGCACATCCCCAAGGAGGTTCAGTGGCCCCAATGCCTTTAACTGGTGCAGACAGATGGAGGCAGGAAAAAAAGATGTCTGTACACAGCTGCTGAGTGACACTGTGCCTGTCTTGCTGCAAACCTGTATGGCAACAGAGGAAGCTGCTCTGGCTGGGGGATAAGGGGCCACACAGGGCCCCAACCGTGAGGATGCCTGCTCCTGCCTTAATACCCCAGACCTCTGGCAAATCCAAGCCTAGCACTGCAATAGGTCTGCTTTCCTTTAGTCAAATCTTGCTGGCTAATGTCTCTCAGGATGAGGCTGCAGACCTTCCCATGACACCTGCAACAGCTATTTTGCATAGTTAAAAACTTAGGTTTACCACTGACTTTTACACAAGTTTCTAACGATGCAATTAGCTGATATTATTCAAGGTTGTAATTTTACTTATTGCTTGATGCAGTTAGATATTTAATTGCTTATTACAGTTGATTACTTACATTGATTACATTACTTTGATTATAGGGTTTGTTATATGAACTGATTGCTGTGTCTTGATTATAATGATGTTGTGCCATGTGAGTAATTAACGTTTCCACAAGAAAGCAAGAAATGTTTAGTCTGTTTCTCGTGATGTAACTCAAATACAAGAAAAACTGTTCCATCTCCTCCCTTTTTCCTCAATGCTGTCATAATACGTAATAAATATATAAATCTCTAAGTATATTACTGCAAGAAATATAATTTTGCAAGACACTAGCCTTTAGACATCTGAAATACTGAATATCCTGCTGACTGAAACATAGGAGGGTTTCCTTTATAATGCTCTTTTGAATTTGTTTTACATTAAAGAGCAGGAAAAGAGGTTGCACTACATGTACCTAGTTAAGTAATATCTATATATTGAATATCTACATCTACAAATGAAATGCTGGAGGCTTAATATTGCAGTGTTGATTTTAATGTTCAGGGCATGGCACAAAACATATCTATTATAATTTAAGTAATGTAATAACAACTTTATGTATGAAATTTTTATGTTAGGTATTGAGCAGAAAACAGACAGAAAGCATGTGTTTATGCCCAGCAACTTCCCATCAAATCTCCCTGTCATCCCTATAGAGGAAGACCCACATGACAACACACTAGAAGCCAGGCTGACAGGGCTCATCCAAATGGAAGGGACTGCAGGACTAGGCCCCAAAAATATAAGAGAGTAAAAAGTCCATGAGACAAGCCTCAGGAGTAATGGAAAGATTAAACAATTAGTGAAATGTTTCATATATACCCTGACCATTCAGGTACAATTAGCTTTTCCCCATCTCCATTGGCTTGTCATTTGGAAGCTCGCATGCATTTCAGAAGATCAGAGATGTGGAAATACACGGTGTTCAGTGCTTGAGAGGTAAGAATGCCTACACTGGTGGCTGGGAATATGGGGAGAACTGCTCTGAGACATACACAAAAGAAAAATCTAGGCAGATCTGGTAAAAAAAAAATCTCGCAACTGTGTTACCTTCTTGGGATTTATCATAAAAGACTAAAATACATTACAAGTGTGAACTTCCATAATCTATCAATGCTTTTGCAACGCATTTTAATAAACTCTTAGTGGAGCCATAAATGATCATCAATCAAAACTTTGTTGAATACTGGGAACACACTTTTCACAGACATTATATGCAACTGAATAATCATCCACCCACAGAGAGAGAAATCCCTGCTACACGGTATTATTATTGAAACCAGTCATGGTTTCTTCTCAAAGATGAAGCAAGTAAAAACTTTTACTAGGGCAAATTGCAGCATACTCAAACACCTTTAATTTTACTCTTGTAGAATTTAAGGACTTTAATGTGCTTTGCTAATTTAAATTCATGTGAATAAACAACACCTTTTGCTTTTTGTTTTATTATTCCACTAGTTTTTGCACTGGGCAATTCAAACCCCTGTTTTTCCTTTGACAAATGATGAAAAAAACCACCAAGTATTTTTGCTGTAGTCTGAACTCTGTAGGTGGTTACTTCCTCTCCCTCGATGTATATGTGTAGAAGCTTTGAATTTTTTTCATAGAACAGAAACATCTGTGGTTAGTCTAAAAACATTTCTGAGAATAGGAAACAATTAAGGAAATCATCTTCTGCTGGCAATGCATGAGAGATTATGCTTTTTGGAGCAGACTGCAAGCCCTTTGCCCCAGTCACCCACCTTTCTTAGGATTAAAGTGTAATTAACTTGCTTTGTATGCTTTGCATAAATTCCATTATGGCTGTTACTTTGTAAAGTAACCAAGAAAAGATGGAAGTAAAGATGGAAGTAGACAGTAAATCTCCCTTGATCCAAGCTGCTATTCTAGACTGCTAAACAAATTCCACCCTCCATGCCCCCCACCTGATTTTTGAATGTATAGAAGCCACACAGATGCAGAAGACTAAAATCTAGGTACAAATGCAGAAGACCACAATCTATGGAAACTAGAATACCAGTGTAATTTTAAACTTGGATCAAATTCTTCTCACTTTCTCACATCTTGTGTTATTTCTTGCAATAATAATGATTGTTAATATCAGTAAAATGTGTAGAATTTCCCTCCATATCTCTGGAGTTGATTTAGAACATATTCAGTGGCATGCATACCTATCTAAGTACACTGGGACCAAAGCTAAAAGAAAATAATATAATGTTCAGAGACAAAGAAATTGGAAGTGCCAGATTTGCTACTGCCCCAGTGCACTAATAATTCTGCCCTGTTGTACATTGACATTGTACTCCTTGTGAAATAGGATCATGCAATTAACTGGCAGTGGCATTTAACCATTAGCTTTCATATAATCAAATGCGTGTCTCATTCTCTTAACCTTTTCTCAGAGCACAAACTCCCAATTTAAAATAAAAGAGTAGTCTTCCTCCCTCTCTATTGCATGAATTGTAGTAAGATACCTCTTACTGCATCCGCACATAATTCTTCCCTCAAAGTTAGATTGCTGCAATTTGAGTGACCAAGTAATGACATTAATGAGTGTCCTCAGTGTGGGCTGTTACATCTCAAAGAGGGAAGCCAATGGACCAGTGTTTACGTCAGGGGACTAGGGGATGCTGGACCAATCCTTGTTTTTGCCAGCAGTGAAGACATTTGTCCTACACAGTGGTGCAAACAGGAAAGGAACTGGGATTTTCTCTTTTTCCTTCTCATTAACAAGTGAATTGTTCTTTGGCAGTGTGTGTGCTGCCTAATGGTTTAGACATTTCTGTTTGGTTGGCACAATACCAGCCCTTTTCCCTCAGGAAACAAGTCACAGCAGGGAAGAAAAAAGGGATTTTAAAGAATTCGAAATTTGGCTAAACCTGAAAGGAATGTAAGGGGAAAAATAAGGGCTGTATAACCAGGGGATTTTGTCCCCGTCAGTGTGAGAGGCTCTGCAAACTGGAAGGGGAATCTAAGAGGTTCACCAAGAAAAAAAGGGTTGCCATTATTTTTCTTACTGCAAATTATGCGGCAAAAAACCTAATGCATACTACAAGCTCCTCTGCAGTGTCAGTGTATTCAGGCTGTATGCATCATACTTACCTGTCTGGAAAGAAAGGAATGTCAGATTGCAGATTTGTGGTATAAAAACCCTGAAGCTCTTCCCTGTCTCTGTGTTCCAGAGAGAAATCATTGGTGAAATGACAGTTTTGCAGAAAAGTCCTTGGATGCATCCAATATACTCATCATTGTGTTGTCTTGTATGTTATCCAGTACATGAGGAATAGTAGTTTTAGTAAAGATGTTATTTCAGTTATGTTCATGTTAAAGATTGCATTTCCTCTGTTGATCTGAAGACCAGCAAACCTAGATCAGAAATCTCGATAAATAGTTTTCAGGTGGTTTTAATCTATGAACCCCTAAACATTTTCCAGCAGGGAACAGGTCCGGTCACCACACAGACAGACCTGTAGACAAGAGGCAAGTTTCCACCTGACTATAAAAATAGTTCACGGAACCCTTTTTGAAGACACTGCTCTAGAATGACCCTCTGAATAACAGAGGTCAATAATTTCATCCCAAGCCATATGCATCAAGTTCATAACTTCCAGATAACCTTCATAAGATCACATAAAAAGAAGATTGGGATTGAAATATTTCAGTGATGGAGAACTATCCATAACCTTGACAAAGCTGTTTCCACAATTCTTTATTGTCAAAACTGTGTCTGCTTTATGGTTTGAATCTGTTTAGCATTGACTTCAATTCACTGCACTTAGTTTGGTTTCATGAAAGAGACTAAAAGCCTTCTGCTATCAGGTAACCTTTGATTACACAAATACCTTAGAGAGGACAACATCAGTTCACGTCTCAACCTTTTCTTGTTAAATTAAATAAATCAAACTTCTGATTACTGTTTCTAAAAGGTACCACTCCAAATTCTGGATTTTTCTTCTCTGAACTTCTTCCAAGTCAGTAAGATCCCTTGCAAAGCACCAAAAAATACCAGAGCTGGAGTCAGTAATCTAGCAATGGTCCCATCAGCTATTCCTATATTGCCCAATAAAAGCCAGAGATGAAATGCTACATGGTCTCACCACCTTGCTGACACCAACACAGTATTATCCATCTAGTTCAGATTTGTTTTCAGGATAGCTTGTGGGGGTGGTCTGAAACTGTTCTGCAGTGTCAGTACATTCTCTTCTACTAGTTTTCCTTGTGACTTCTGTTGTGATGCTTTCGACTTATGCACCTCTGACAAACTTACCTTTCACAGGACTGGGCACTCCCAAGCTGTGATGCGCTTCACAGGGAAAATATATGTGAGTTACAGGAACAAAAATGATAGTACAACAGGATTCAAGCTTTTCAGGCCCTTCAGGAAAATTCTTTGTCAAAGAAAAGTATTCACCCTTTGATTTAAAGTATGCTCAACTGCATTTGGATGCATGCAAATGAATATGCTACATGAAATGAAATGCATGCTACAAGAATATGGTCACCTTGCAGTACAAAGAGAAATCTTGGCAGATTGAGTTAAGCTGGTTGCAAGAGTCCTCTTTTACTCCAAGTCTTAAATTACGTTCATAAAGAAGAATTAATCCCCTCTTGTAAATAATTGGTACTCTAAGAATGTGACCTGTGCTTCCCATCTTGGTGTCAGATGCAAGGTCTAATACTTGGATTAACACTGTGGGATAGTTGGCCATTGGCACGTCAAAATGCACTGCCTGCAAACTTCAGCACTTTGTATTTAGGGAATTCATCAATAAAACATTTTAACCTCAGTGGATCATCAATACAAAAATCACTACTGAACTAGTGCTAATTTTCATTTATAAATGTTTAGTGCTCACTCTGCTTAAAGAAAAAAAAATTACAACTGCAAAACTTTTCATAGAATAGTTTGGGTTGCAAGAGCTCATCCAATAGCAATGAACAGAGACATCTTCAACTAGACCAGGTTGCTCAGAGCCCCGTCCAACCTGACCTTGAACGTTTCCAGGGATGGGGCATTCACCACATCTTTGGGCAACCTGATTCAGTGTTTTACCACTCTCACAGTAAAAAACTTCTTCCTTATATCTAATCTAAACTGACCATCCCAAAAGGTTTGCCTCCATCTTTCATATAGGCCCCCTTTAGGTACTGAAAGGCCACAATCAGCTTTCCCTGGGACTTTTCTTCTCCAGGCTAAACAACCTCAACTCTCTCAGCCTGTCTTCATAGGAGAGGTGCTCCATCCTTCTGATCATCTTTGTGGCCCTCCTCTGGACTTGCTCCAACAGATCCACATCCTTCCTGTGCTGAGGACTTCAAAGCTGGATGCAGTACTCCAGGTTGGGTCTTCAACAGAGCAGAGCAGAGGAGCAGAATCACCTTCCTTGACCTGTTGGCTACGCTTTTTTTGATGTTTTTATGGTATATGCTATGCCATGCTGTTATATTAGTGAGTCATACAGGATGGAAATGGAATTAAAAGTAATCAGCTAATTTTGTCTCATGTGGCAGCATGGAGAAAGTAAAATGCATTTAGTGTTGTTCTCCAGAGAATCTACCTAACTTAATTCCAATTCAATTATTCTTTGAGTTGTGTTTTTTACCACCAGTTGTCAAGGTAACAGCTTTGCTAGACATGGAATACAACTATTTGTTTTTTGCTTCAAAGGAAAGGCCAATAGGCTCACTCAGAACATTTTCAAACTACTTTTTGGAATATCTGGCCTGTAGTGTGCAAGACTGGTCTGTGTTACCTGTCATGGGCCTGTGAAGTCACCCTGTAGTAAAATGCAGCTGTGGTCAGCAAAGCTGTAAGTCACTTCTGCTGCAGTTCTTGCCCAAGTGTTGTAGTGAAAGCTCAAACAACAGAGCAAGACGCAGATGAACCCAGCTCTAAGCAAAAGGGAACAGGACAGTGCATATGTCCACAGATTTATGTTGTCCCTTCACTGCACCACATAAAATCAGACTCTCTTAAAATCACTTCCCTTTAAAGCAAGTTCATGCCTGACCATAAACTGCATTAAAACAGAACTTCAGTTAAGAGGATACAGCAAAAATTGATGATAAGGTAAGTAGGGGTCATTACCAAAGTCTTGGGCTTTATAAACAGAAAATTCAGCCCAGTTCGTGCTTAAAAGCAAGCCAAAAATGGTAAGTGGCAATTAATAGAGCATTCAAACATTTTTATTCTTTTCTTTCGATGATAGAAGACATTTAGAAGAGAAATCTAGTGCATCTTTAAAAATGAATCTAAATTCTTTGGCTGCAATTTGTTAGTTTTTGTACAGCATCAATGTAAAATCCTGCATCTGAGCTGAAATAACCCCAGGCAACCATTGGCAAAGAAAAAAAAATGGATATGTTCATCAACAAATTGAATATAAATTAGCAGGGTGCTTTTGCAAAAGAAATGGCCAACCACACACTGGGCTGCATTAGCAAACCATTACCAATATGTTGGAGGAAGTGATTATTCCTTTTTGAGAACACTCACGAGGCCACATCTCAGTGGGGCAGCCAATTTTAATCCCTCTCCAAGTCAAGAAAGACCTTAGCAAATTACAGTCTGACCAGTGGAGGGCCACTAAATGATCAGGGAGGGGACTGAAAGACAGGATGTACCAGAATGGGTTCTATATCAGGAATATTGTGGGCAGCAGGATCAGGGAAGTGATTATTTCCCTATACTCGGCACTGGTGAGGCCACATCCTGAGTAATATGTCCAGTTCTGGTCTCCTCAATTCAGGAAGGACATTGAGGTGCTGGAGTGTGTCCAGAGAAGGGCAACAAAGCTGGTGAAGGGTCTGGAACACAAGTCCTGCGAGGAGCTGCTGAGGGAGCTGGGGTTGTTTAGCCTGGAGAAGAGGAGGCTCAGGGGGGGCCTTATCACTCTCTACAACTACCTGACCGGAGGTTGTAGCCAGGTGGGGGTTGGTCTCTTCTCATGAGCAACCAGTGACAGAATGAGAGGACATAGTCTTAAGCTGCTTCAGGGGAGGTTAGGCTGGACATTAGGAAGAATTTCTTCACAGAAAGGGTGATTATACACTGGAATGGGCTGCCCAGGGAGGTGGTGGAGTCCCCATCCCACGAGGTGTTCAAGAAAAAAGACCAGATGTGGCACTGAGTGCCACGGTCTATTTGACATGGTGGTATTCAGTGACAGGCTGGACTTGATCATCTCAGAGCTCCTTTCCAACCAATCTAAGTGATTCTGTGATTCTGGTTGAAGGAGCAGGGTTTGTTCAATGAGGAGAAAGGAAGGCTTAGGGGTATATTTATTGCTGCATTGAGCCACCTTAAGAATTGTTACAGAGAAAACAAAGCCGAAGAGGTATAGAGAAAGGATAACGGCAACAATCACAAGTTGCAATTTCACTACTGTATCTTTAGGTGTTCTCACCGGTATTATCCCAAGTTTTTCAGTTCTTCTCTTTCTTTTTAGTGAATCCCCTCTAATAAGTCTGTCTGGATGTGGTCTGTGAATTCCACTCAATATGATCAAAAGGCAGTTCTTACAATCCAGCTGAGAGGACTTCTCCTGCCTGACCCCTTGGTTTCTCCTAGAGCTTTCGGGTATGTCTGAGTCCCTTTAAATTCCATTCTTCAAGAAAATGTGACTAGCCATGTGTTGGTAACAATGTTCCATGATTCCTAGCTGAGCATGTGAAAAGATGATATAAAGCATTTGTCCTCACATCCTAAAATATCTGCCCATGCTTTTGCTACCTGTCGTTTTCGAACCTACTCAGGAAGCTCTTGCAGGCAATTTCCTCGCTTCATAACTGGATTTCTTACTGCTGGTTATTTTAGGTTCTTCCTGGAGGATAACTGCAGCGCTAAGGGTCATGTGGCAATGGTCAAGGCTTGCAGTTACGGATAGGAGGGTAGTAGATACTGCAGAGAATGCGTACATGAGGTGGGACAGGCGATCTCCCTGTGTGGTGAGAGGAGGCAGTTGGATGATCTCCATTAGCACAACCGGGCTATTCTCATCTGCTAAATAACAAAATGTCTCAAGCAAAGACGAATGCGCATAATGAATTACCGTGACCGCTGTATTTTTCTGAAATAACATCACTGCACATTAATTTCAGTTTTGATTTTTTTCACTTGATTCTGGCTTTTTTTTTTAAGGTGAATTACATCTGCATTATTTTTTAAATAATCCACTGCTATTTTAAATCAAGCTACTTTTCCCTCAGTGTTCTTAATTTTATAAGTGGTGTGCTCCAGAGCTTTCTGTAAAGTAAAGTGAGTCTTAAATAATTTAAGTATCTCTTTTCTGAAACACATCCCTTTCCAGAAAGAATTTTTGTCAATTTTATGCCTTCTTGGGAAGAAAATAAAATAGAGAAAGTATTTTATTATTCTATTCACTGTTTTACAAGTGCAGGAGAAAATGTGCAACAATAATAGTCTCCATTCCACAGTGGGCAAACACTAAGGAAAATCTATAATTATGTGATTTGTCCTCTTCACAACCTTCCCAGCTCGAATGAAGCTAAAACCAAAAAGAAAAACAGGACACATTTCTTACCAAATTGATGTGAAGGATATTGTATTTGTTGTCAGTCTGAGGACTTCTTGGCTTCAGCTCCCTCCAGGAGAAAAGGGATCTGGAGCCTTGGTATCAGCAGCCTGATACTGGAGACAGAATAGTCAATGCTGCCCTATTTCTTCTCACAAAAGGTTTATGGCTTTAGTATAGACCTCGGCACCTGCTCTGACATGCCAGGAGTTTGTCCTTTCCCTCAGTGGAGGACAGTTTAGTTCAACTCTCCAGCAGCTATCCCCCTAAGGCAGTGGCCAAAGTGGCAACAGCACAACACAGGTCTGAAAATGGCTGGTACCGGCCTGTACAGAATGGACTGAAAGTGGCATTTGCTGCTCTTCCTGTAAGGAAATGAGCTGTGATGCAAAGAGGATGGCAACGACACCGTAGTCTGCAATGCATATGTTCTTTTGATACAGCCTCACTGTTACTGTAAGTTAATTTGGGAGTGTTCTTACACTACCACCCCTACAGACTTTCCCAGGTGTGTTAGAGAAACTAGATGATGTACACCTTAATTTCACCTGATGCTACAAAGTTCTTTATTAAACAGAGGAGAAGAATGAGATTGAGTGTGATTATGTTGAGATGCAAATTAGTTTTTCAACAAAAGGTACTACTGTGTATTTCTTTGTTCTGTAGTATGTGAAGGAAACCAGAAGAGACAGATGTGACAAAACTCAAAAAGCCCAAACGTAAACAGCTGGAAATGGATTTCCATAAAGCCTGTCATGACATCCCTGAAGCACGTTCATGTCATTGGGTTGTACACCTCCAGCACTGTGGGGAATGGCTGCATAGTGACCAGTCCCTTGAGCCTTCAGTCCGGCTCAGATGATGCAGTCATACCCGGTCACTGATATAACCAGACACAGAACTGCACCCCAGAGTGTAAGATGCTTTTTTTGTGGGTGAGTGCAATGACTTTGTGCCTTGGTGTTCTCCGACTACTTGCTGACCCACTTTCTTCCCAGAGAGCACCGCAACGAACCGAATCACTTTTACTTCATAAACACACATCAAGGGCATGCCACGACAGCAAGCAATATCATGCACCTAAATATATTATTATGCAGAGAAAGCAAATATAAACTCCAGGCATTGCACATGAAATGCTGTTTCTTCAGATATAAGGCTATAATAATATTCCAACATGATACTGTTGCTTGATTTAGATAGGAAGCAGTGTCATTTCTAGGATAGCCAAGTAACATATGTGAAAGGAGCACAGAGCCAAGGGAGTGCAAACTGACAAAGGGAACACCTAGAAAGGTGACAGGGGAGGTGCCTGTCTCTGTGTTTGAGACTGAGCATACACTGCCCTCTGATACAGCAACTCGCCTCAGAGAAAGCAACAGAGTGCCTAACCTCAGCCGTGGGGGGCTGTGGCTGCACAGCTGCACTGCAGTTATAAGGTGTAAGACTGCACAAATGCCACCTGAACACTTCCTAATGAGCCCATCAAAGCAGGACAAAAACAAGGCTGGTTCCTGGGAAATTACTGAATCACAGAATCATCAAGGTTGGAAGAGACCTTCAAGATCAGCTAGTCCAACCATCAACCCAGCACCACCATAATCACCCCTAAACCATATCCCCAAGTGCCACATCCAGATGTCTCTTGAACACTTTGAGAAATGGTGACTCTACCACCTCCCCGGGCAACTTATTCCGATGTTTAACCACTCAGTGAAAATTCTTTTTCTAACATTCAATCTGAACCTGCCCTGGCACAATTTAGGGCCATTTCCTCTCAAACTTTCACTTGGGACATGGCAGAAGACACCCACCATCACCTCACTACAACCTCCTGTCAGGTAGTTATAGGGAGCGATGAGGCTCCTTCTTCTCCAGACTACAAAATCCCAGTTCTCTCAGCCGTTCCGGGATATGTCCAATATTTGAATCCATGGCAGTGGTTTTCCAGGGCACCATCAATGAATTTTCAGGAGCAGAAAACCTAAATAGAAATCTGCTCCCCTCCTCTTTTAAGCAGCTCTCATGGAAAGGCTCCTTGGGTTTACACCAACCAGAGAACCCGAGTTACACCAAGTGTCATCCAGTGCAACCACAGGGCAAATGCAAGTAAAAGCAGGTCACTTCAACACCAGGCAGGCTCTGTTTAGCACAAAGCAGGATTACAGCCCAGAGCATTTGTCCATGCTCACACTGCACATCTCATGTGGTTATACCAATGGATGTCTCCTTCCCTTTGCAGTGCATATGAGGTTCTGAAAATCACATTTGAAGTAACAGTAAGAAAGAAATCAGTTTATAACTATGCTCCAAGTGATCCAAAGCCTAATTATTTTGAAGTACTTGCTAACAGAAGTTCAAGAAGGGTTCTATTGATGCCAGTGGAGTTATGCTGCCCTTCAATGAATGTAAGCAGAAAGATGAACAGGCCCACGGTATTTCAAAGCAGTGAGAGGGTCATATACCATCATACTTGCTGTATTATGTAGCACACTATATCTGACCTCTAATGTCTATTAACACATATGGCTACTTATTTCCTGATGATTTAGGAAATCAAAGATCATTAAAGTTCTGATAGACTTTTAGGTATAGCAAGCAACAAATTTCAAACATGCAAACCGTCATATTCAAATCCCCTGGAGTGTTCTGGTTCTCATCAACATTGGGTGCATCCCAAATCCTTACTGTGCCCACAAAGCCTTTTCGCGCAATAGGAAACAAATTATGGTGGTGGTTGAAGTGTCCTCCTTTTTCCAAGCAGATACGTCTTTTAGCATGCTTTTCATTTTCATATCACCTCTGTATTTGGAATCTCCAACAAGAACTATCAGTAACCCTCATACACTGCTAAACATAAACTAAAACGCTTTTCTGCTAGAAATTACATTAATAATCAAAAATGAAAGATGCCAAAATCACTATACTTACTATGTGTCGTGCTGCGAACACTCCATCAACTACCGCACAACAGAATGCTGCTACCACACCAAAGCTGATGAACACGATGGAGGCTACCAACTGAGAAGAGAAAAACAGAAGGAGTAATGTTTTCAATATAATTCTTTAAGTAAAACAATTACACTAGTTTTTCTGGTAATCTTAAGTGACGATTCCTCCTGCTGTAATTCACTTTATATCAGTGTGTCAGGATGACAGTCACGCACTACTAAAAAGGCAGAAATTCTTGATGCTGGTTTGACAGACCATCAAGTCTACTAGAAAGCTTAAATCTTTCAAGAGAAAATTAGGTCAGCTGTATGAGTTATTAAATTCAATGGTGATTTCTTCCCAACCACCTTATTTAATAAAACAGTGGGGTTCCATAGGGAGCATGGCAAAAAGCTGTGTTCCTGTTGGCTTGCATAAATCTTCAGAGCTTTACTACAGAGGTAGCATTTCACACAAACAGATAAAGACATCGTAGTAAGTAAATAAAATAAAATACAATACAATAAAATAAAAATAGTCTGCGAACTATCAGAAATCTTTTCATATCCCAAATAGCTTATGACAGCTTATGCCACAAATAAATTAGAGACTCATAGGACTGCTACCTCTGGAAGGGGTGTGGTGTGCTGCTTTGGCCCTTGCCCTTGTTAGGGCTCCCAGCCTGCCCTTCAGTCTCAGATTGGGCACAGCGGGGCACAGCAGAGCACAGCAGAGCTCAGTGCATGTCCCAGATGCAGCACAGACAGCACACTGTCAGTGCCATCCCGCTCCAGGACAGACTTCCTGCCGCTGGCCATCGCCAAGCCAACCAGGAGTAATGGTAACGCCTCCGTGATAACATGTTTAAGAACAGAAGGGTATTGCACAGGAAGAACTCCAGCCAGGGGAGAGTGGAGTGAGAACATCAGAACAACCAGACACCAAGGTCAGTGCAGAAGGAGGGGCAGGAGGTGCTCCAGGCACTGGAGCTGAGGCCCTGCAGCCCGTGGTACAGACCATGGTGGGGCAGCTGTGCCCCTGCAGCCCATGGGGGACCATCGGGGTGCAGAGACCCACCTGCAGCCCATGGAGGAGCCCATGCTGGAGCAGGTGGATGCATGAAGGAGGCTGTGACCCCTTGGGAGGCCCATGATGGAGCAGGATCCTGCTGGAAACCTGCAGCCCATGTAGAAAGGAGGCCACACTGGAGCAGGTTTTTCCTGGGTAGGACTTGTGGCTCCTGTGGGGGACCCACTCTGGTACAGCTCATTTGTGAAGGACTGCACCCCATGGAGGAGTGAGCCACGGGACAGCAGTTCATGAAGAACTGTTGCCCGAGGGATGAAATCACACTGGAGAGGTCCATCAAGGACTGTCTCCTGTGGGAGGAACCCCATGGGAGCAGGGGAAGGACTCCTCTCCCTGAGCAGCAGCAGAAACAACAACTGACCATAACACCCATTCCCCATCCCCCTGCACCACTGGGGGTAGGAGGGAGAACATGGAATGAAGGAGGGGTGGGGGGAAGGTGGTTTTAAGATTATTTTACTTCTCACTCTTTTGGTCTGATACAGTTAGTGATGAATTTAAGTAATATCCCCACTTCAAATCTGTTTTGCCTGTGAAGGTAATCAGTAAATGACCTCTCCCAGCTCTTAGCTCATGAATCCTTAGCTGTTTTTTTTTTTCTCTCCTCTCTTCAGTTGGAGAGGGGAGTGACCACAGCCACAGCCAACCCACTACAGTTATAGTTAATAATTACAACACACTAGAAAAATTCTTCAAATTCTGACAGAACAGCATCCTTAATTGATAGAGCACATGGAGGAGGGATTCAGTCAAGAATGTGGAACCTTTTTGTTATTTACTAGTCATTTATTACTCCTTCACAACTTGTATTCCTGAATTCCCACGTATAGATTACCAAAATCACATCCATACAGTTCCTATATCCCTTTTGCCTATACAAAATCCATGCCTGCATTACCTAAGCACTGTTTTCACAAGTGTAAAATTTGTAAGGCACCACAAAGCCTTACAAAAATAGACTCTGTGTTAGGTTAAGAACAGTACAATGTCAATAGTGGTAACAGGGAAAACAGCATTAGTGACTTCCTCAAAAAAATTGTATTAAGCAAGTAAGAAATTACAGCCATATAAGCCCACAGCACTGGACACACAGGTCAAAGCAGTATCATCCACTTGGAGACAAGAGCTCTTAGTGAATTGGAAAAAAATACAACCTAAAAGCAGAAGAATCACAATGTTTTCTGATACACTCTTTTGATCTCTCAATAGAATCATAGAATCAGACGGGTTGGAAAGGACCTCTGAGATCATCAAGTCCAACCCTTGATCCAACACCACCGCGGTTAGTAGACTATGGAACTAAGTGCCACGTCCAGCCTCATCTTGAAAACCTCCAGGGATGGAGAATCCACCACTTCTCTGGGCAGCCCATTCCAATGCCTGATTACTCTCTCTGTAAAGAATTTCTTTCTAATATCTAACCTCTAACCTTAGCTCATGTTTTATGCAGTCAGAGGTGAGATGGCACTGCCACAGAGATTGCTGTGGAATTGGAATCCTCAGCAAGGTGAGAAAAGTGGCACACAAAAGTGGCTGAGGCAGATGGTACTGGCTTATCTTGTGGACCTGCTGCATTTGCCCTGCAGCCAGCTCCAGCCTGCTGAAACCCTAAGGAAGCACTGTTGGCTGCATCACCCTTCAACCTCCACTGTCCCTTGGCTCTCCAGTGTGTTGGTTCATGTCTCATGAATTAGGCTGTCTAAAGACCTTGGCATGCAATTCATCAAATCAATTAGGCTGTGGGCTCCTATCACTGCAGACCACTGGGCTGTGCTGCCCTGTGGCAGCTGCATTTACTACAGATCCTGATCTCTTTATTTGAAAAAGCAGCAGTGTTTTAAAGTTCTGATTAAGTCATGATTGTCTGATACCTCCATCCTGTTTTTCAAGTCATAGCAGTCAATCAAATAATTAGTGGGCTTAGCCAGGTGTCTCCAAATTGCCTGAGCTCAAGATGAATTTGCTGGAAGCTGACCTCAAGGTGGTTTTTCATTTCGCACATGAGCAACTTATTGATGATCTACAGTCCCCAAACCAACGTTTTCCACTCATGGAGACAGTTTAAATCACTTAATGAGTATGCTGGCCTTTCAGTTTCACCATATAGTGATAGGAGACCACATATAAAGGTGCACAATAAATCACAGTATAGACAGGAGCTATGGAGTTGGCTTTGCACCCCTCCGTCATGTTGGGGTTCACTTACCCATTCAAGGGGAGCAGTCCCTTTGAAATCAAGAACATTTCTTCACTGAAGTAATATTTATTACAATGCCAAGTGGCAGGATGTGACACTGAGAGGTTCTTATAACTTAAATTGCCTTATATATGTATTCAAATCAAAAAGAACTAATAATACAAGAATAACACCATAAAAGTCCTTAAAATGAAATTACAGATTTATATTCTCTCTCAAGTCTCTCACTGCTTATTGAGAATGTGAGAAACACATAAACAAAGTACAAAATTAACTACTTCTAAAATTTGCAGCCAAGACAGGCAAATGAAATTCTATTGTAAATTCAGAAGATAATTTTCCTGAGTAGTGGGTGATTGCTGGAATTGTGAGTTCACAAGCCTAGCATTGTCTGGAAAGAGAAGAAGTGCAGTTCACTTAAACATAGAGAATGCTTCTTGACAGGTACAAGAAACAGCGCTTTAAAAGAAATAAATACTGATCCATCACATCATCTCATCTCCATTTTTAATAGCAGTATGTTTTGTCAGGAAAACTATTCATTATTCAGAGCAATAACAGTTATTCAAGAAACAGGTTTTGTTCTTGGTGTTCCGCTGCTGTGCAGCCAGGCTTCTCTACAGCTGTTGCTAGCAGAAAATGTTTACTCCTGGTTCTGGTATGGAATATAATAATCTGATTATTTACAAGGAGCAATAAACCCAGTTATTAAACACTGAAAGCTGTACTGTGTGAGCCTAACATTCAAACCCAAAAAACCAGTTGTTTAACAGAGGTATTTCAGCAAAAGAGAGAGCAAAATAGCACATGGAATGAGGGACTTCTGTACACAGTATTAACTGGAGAGCTGTTATCTATCTTCAGACAGGTCACAGAAATATGAAAACGCTCAAAAATGCAAAACTAGTGAAAGGCTGGACTGCTAAATTCTTGCATGCTGCCTTCCTTCAGAAAAGACATGCATTTTATTGCAGAATTCACCTGTCTTGGACAACCTCCTGTCCTTCAGCTGCCACACAACACCACTGCCTGCCCTGTCACACTCCTGTCCCAACAAGACTAGTGAAGGCAACAGGGGGCACACAGTGGCCACAGACACTAGTCACAGACTGTTCAGCTGCCAGAAATGCACCTGGCACAGGTAGTTGGCAACTAAGTCTCCCACAACGATTCCTAGGCATGGTTTCAGAGTTAAGAGTTGGCCTCAGACCAGACGCGACAGGTAGTTTGATGAGGCCATCCCAGCTGCAGCCACACGCTCATGTAAACATTGCATCTGAGGCCCCCTGGCACTTCACGTGCTGAATCACACGCTGCTGGTGCCGTGTCTTCCTGTCCCTTCCTGTCCCTGCTGTGCAACATGCAGTGATGTGCCACCACCATTTGCCAGCAGACACAGAGAAAATTGTGTTGCCCCCCAGCATAAGCACGTACTGGCTACAGGCTGGTACCTTGCTGGATGTTTCCAACAGTCCTGCGAAATACTTCTGCAAGGCTAGCTAGACTCCAGGTCTCCGTTCTGGCACATCCCTGGTTTCCTCATGGCTCTACTTCAGTCCTTACCTGTCCTCAGCCAAAAGGCACAACTTCTTGGATAATGACAGTCATTTCTAGCACCAGATGCTGTGTGAGATGCCTCATTCACTCAGTTTAGACTAAGTACATTTGAGACTTTGAAAAATGCATGGATTTTTGTTTTTGAAATCACCTCCGTATGGGATGAAAGTTACATTCTATCAAACAGACTCACTTTGCCCCTGATAAACAGCTACTTCTGCATTGCACAGCTTCAATGTCTCCAAGCACTCTGTGTTCATCAAGTCTCTCTGGGATTTTTTTCCAGGCAGAGAAAGACTCAGAATTACGCTCATCAGTGTAAACTGAGAAACACTGTCATCAATACATTTTGCTTTAGAAAGTGAAGTCTTTGCAAAAGGCTGTGTAAATGTTATACCACAGGTTCGTAAACTCCTTTTTATCCCCACAGAGGTTCAAGCGAAAGCATTTGGAAAATAAATGCATGGGGCAGTTTGTTGTAGGCTGCCCCCAACATTACATTCCCCAAATTAGAGTTTAATTCTGTGGGCCTTGTTGCTGTTTTGATTTCCCTATGTCTCCAAGATGAGGGTTATATAGCTTTAATACAGGCTTATATAAATCTGCTGCACTTTTTCAGTACTATGGGGATGATGATGTAAAAGCAGAAGTTTACAAAAACTCTTTATCACAAATCCAGTACAGAGAATGATTTTCCACCCTGGTGCAATGAGAGAGATGGAACAACCAATCTCAACCAGGAGCTGCATCTGTTACCATGGTACCTCAGCAGGTCTGTAAACTAAGAGCCCACAAAACCAAGACAATTAAATTCATTGCATCGCATTTCAGATGCCGCTTTCACCTACACACTGCCTGTCTTGTGAGATGGGACTGTATGTAAGTGCTTTTAATTGTGAGTTAATTTAATCTAATTTGGAAAGTCTCTCTCCTCTGTGGCCCCTTCTCCTCACGTAACAGTCACTTCTTTTCCCTGCCCTTGGGACAGAAGTTGTGCTACTGTAATGAAAATTAAGCTTGGGCAAGGCTCCTACTATGTAGGTTTTCACAACTGAGCTAATTAGGAGGTTTCTCACTACACCAGGTAATGTGCTTCACAATTGTTGGCCTGACAAGGTATTTTTTCCAAAGGTTGGTTCTTAAGTAATGGCACTACTGTAACTGAGGCTCCTGCTGGAGGTTTGTCACACCACAGGAGAGAGAATTAAGTCATGTTTGTTATTCATTAATGCCAATTCCAGTCAGTACCAGTTACAATGACACAAATTCATAATGATGAAAGACTTCCATAACTGCCCAAACTGTGCCTTCCAAGTCCTAAAGGAACCCTACAAAAAAGCTGAAAAGGACTTTCCATAAGGGCATTTAGTGAGAGGACAAGGGGTAATGGCCTCTAACTAAAAGCGGGAAGGTTTAGATTAGATATTAGGAAGAAACTCTTAACAGTAAGGGTGGTGAAGCACTGGAACAGGTTGCCCTGAGAAGTTGTGGATGCCCCATCCTTGGAAGTGTTCAAGGCCAGGTTGGACGAGGCTTTGAGCAACCTGGTCTAGCAGAAGGTATACATGGCAATGGGGTTGAAACTAGATGATCTTCTCTTTAAGGCCCCTCCCAACCTAAACCATTCTGTGATTCTATGATTTTGTGTTGTCAGGGGTTTAGATCAAGTCTCATGCTTAGTTCAAGTGACCAAGTCAAAAAACTACAACTTTTCTACAGCACAATTACTGCTGAATCCAGCAACTTCAGTCATATGCTGTTCAGTATTATCAGGAACAATACAGATCTTTGATTTGGTTCTTTCCCTTCTCTCTGTTGTTAATAGCACCTCAGGGTATAGAGCAGAGCCTAGGCAGCTGGTCACTGTCATCTGAAATGGTGTCTTGCTCTACAGCCTTTAGTTTGGTTCCCCGCTGTCCAGCCCCTTCTCCCGCTCTCTCTCCCAAAGGGCTGCATCCCTGCACACCAACTTAACCAAAGTAAGCCACTGCAATTCACTCAATAGGCAGAAATGAATTAAATGAGAACTGTAAGGAGAGATGAGCACTAGACCCTGTGCAAACGAGAAGGTGAGACCACGTAGCCATGACAGAAGGGAAGGAGGTAGAAGTGCTGACAACAACTAATAGGTCGTTTCACCTGTTCCATGTAATTTGCAGCCCTAGGGATTATCAAAGTAAAAGCTAGGTTTTAGCCGTAATGAATAAATCGTAAGGACTGGGGTTATTTTGTTGTTTGTGGTTGAGAAGACTTTTGTTTTACTGCCCATGAAGAAGTCTGCTGTTTTCCAGTATAGTGTCAGGGATAATGAGGAAAAATAGCAACATGAAAAGGCCAGTTGGTGTAACACAGGCAGGGGAGAGGTCTCATGAGAAACTTAAGCAACCTTACATGCATAAAAAGGTTGAATTAATTAGATAAACAAATGGGAAAGACTACAGAAGCCACATGAGAGGCATAAATTATTATGCCAAAGAGAAGAAAACAAGATCAAAATCCACTTTCAAAATCAAGGTGGCATTTTCGTTTGGAACATTTATCTTTTTTTCTTCCCCCACATCCTGAAGGGCAAAATTGCGAAAGGCAGAATTTGCAATACCTTTTGTTACACTTTAGGTACCCCCAATTGATTTTTGTCATATGTAGGCATCGGTAATGCACATGGCTTTGTCTTTTTCACTTCCAGTGGTATTGATGCTCAACTTTTGCAGATAACTCATCAGTTAGGCTACATACAAGGGCAAGGGGCCACAGAAATGTCCATGGACAGGGAATGTGCAACAGGGTGACTTAGTGGTCCCAGCTCTCACCCAGCCCAAGAGGGTTTATACATCACAGTCGAGTAAGACAAGAAAAGGAGCACAGATTCTGAGTCTGCTTAGTCCAGCTCCTCCAGGCACACACGGAGATCTTTAGCATAGGGACTATCTCTTTATTAGTCAGATAAACAGACTACCTGAGCTGCTGGGAACTTCACTTGTGCCACTTGCTGTGACAGTTAGTTATGGAGATGGGGGAATTTAGCACCTGACCACACTGAGACATGCTCAGGGTTGTGTGATGGCTGTGCTGTGCCCCATGACAGGAGGTGGCTCACACAGCCATCTTTGCTTGCCATTTCCCTTTAGGGCACAAAAGCCCTAAAGTTCAAAATTGTCACTTGGTACCCTTGTTGTTAAGCCTCCACAGCCATCCACCACTGAGCATCTCTCCCATCCTCCTTCCCTGCTCTCTGTCTGCTGGCAGCAGCTGTGCCATTCTCAAAGGTGATAAGTACAGCAGCTAAAGTCTCCTGCAACTCCAGTTACCTGGAAAAGGAGCATGGAAACATTTTGCCTTAACATTGTAGTGTCCAAATAATACCTTGTGTGCTAATTCTGATAGTTCCCTAGTCTAGGTCTCTCTGTTGATTTCACCCTCTGGAAATGCTTTCTTGAGCATTAATCCTTAATTTATACCAATCCATTTGCACTACTCTTTCTGTAATTCATCTTGTCTTTCCTTCTAACCTGATAAAGTATTCAAAGATACAGTTTCTGTGAAAAATGCTATATAAAATAAAGATGAATTTTCCTATATTTTTATCTTCAGGCAATGAAAGAATGGTGGGAATTAAATCAATAGCCATTATGAAACATGAAACAAAATTGCTGAAAAAGGTTACCTGATTAATACATTCTTTCTTCTCTCATAATCTAATATCAGATACAAAACCAGACCTAGAATAGCTCGGAAATTATTTCAATTTGTTTTACAAGGAAAGCTTTACTAGAATGACCAATCTGCTGAATAAAATAACTAAGTTTCTGTGCACTTAGACTTTGAAACTGGAGTCACCATTACATTGCAATCAGCGAATGAATTTGATATATGTGTAAATGAACACATATTAAATTCAAGATAATCCATTCACTGATGAATAAAATGCTTGTCTTGACTCAGTTAAAAATGCAACATGGATGATGCAGTATCAGGTCTCCTGGGAGTTTGGTAGAGTCTTAGAGTTACAGCCACTGAGTCCAGGAGATATTACTGAAACAATTACATATATATATAAAAAAAGACTAAACTGTACTTGCTTCACATTTTCCAAGACAAGAAACAGAAGGCAACTAAAAAAATTATTTATTTTCCCTGGGACAGGGTTACTGTTATTATCAGTACTGGTTTAAGCCCCCACAGCATCTGAGGACTGCAGTTCATATCCCATTAAGATTACTGCAGTTAGTCATTTCCTTCTAGCAGCAGCACATCTCAGCTTCACCCAGTTCATTCAAACAGCACTGCTCCAATTTCTTCCCAGTCTGAGCTGATATACCCACCCAAATGCCTTACCATCTCTAGTTTAAGCAGGTGCAATACATATGCTCTGCTCCACCCATGTTTTCACTCGTTTTAGAGATATTCTGTTTTTAATAGCTGCTCTACCTTTCTTCCTGCCCATTAAATAGGATGCTATGATCAAACCCCTTCCTTCTGTTTCACATTCTTACTGCTCTGTAGACGAGCAGTGAGGCTTCTAAGGGCAGTTCAGTGTAGTGTTCTGTTACAGGCAACATCACTCTCTGGCCATCTTCTCCTGGTTTTGTGAGTTCTTGTCTCCCTATTCTAAAGCTGCATTCAGAATCAGAGTTGGCATTCCCAAATTATTACTTTGTTTCAAGAGCTGTCTTTTGGCAATGTACTTTTTTTATTCCTTTTCATATTTTTACATCTATTTTTTAGCTTTTTTTTTTTCATAGGGGTGTGTTGCCATATTCTATGGCAAACCACATGAACTGATTCCAGATTACATTTGAGACCAAAATTATGGTGCATTTGGTGCTTGCTTCATTTGTGCAGATATAAGTATAGGCTGAGGCATACCAAAAACAGGAGCAGCAGGCCTTCACAAAGCAGATGGGCCTGTATTGGCAATCAGCTGGGCTCTGCTCAGTAGAAGTACAGGGTGTGAAGCCTCAGTATGTGTTTCTGAAATGGGAATGTTGCGGTGCTTCATCCAAAGTGAAGCAGTTCTTATCCAGCCTGCTAAATCGTACCAGTTGTGGTGTTTTGTACGTGGTGAAGCTGCTAAGAAAATTCTCTTAAGGGGTAGACTTCATCATATATAACTTCAGCTACTTAAAATATTTGTGTCGGGTGGTTATCTGTGCTCCCCTGCAGTGAATGGAGAACCAGACACTTCCAGATACTTTCTACACCTACTGTGAAAAGGGATGAATTACCTTCTGATGATATCTTTTTTCCCACTGGCTACAGAGGAAGCTTAGATGAGGAAGTACCTGTGAAGCCAAAAACCAACATCTTGTCAATAATTCTTTCATTCCCTTGATGATGGCTGCTCTGATTTGTGCTTTTTCTTCTCCACTTTGGAACTTCCCTTCACTCATTTGCCTGGGACTTAAAAGGGAGGGAGGGGAGTAATGTGGAAGGAGAGAAGGATGCCTAGAAGAAGACAAAGTGAAGTTATAAGAAAAAAAAAATCTGGATTTCATAGCTGGAGAAGTGCTAATGGTTTTGGAACCAGCCTAAGCAAGCCTTAGCCCAGTAGGCACTTCAAACTGGTGAGAATTCCCCTTTGCAAACATCAACAAAGGCACTTACCTAAAAATGGTTAAAAATTATTACACACTTAAGGACACAAAATTCACCTAAACACAGCATTAAAAAGAAAGGGAACAAAAGTGAGAGGAATTTGTATTTGCTGATCAGCAGTGCTGACATTATAGTCACATACTTCCTTTCATGGATGCTCTTTTATTGATTAAACTGGAACAAGCTCATTTCATCACTTGAACAGAGATAGCTGTTCAGAGCAGTAGGAGAACAATAAACCAAAAATACATAGCACACCAAGTGTCATAAAATTTTATGCTTCCTGATAAAAAATGGTGAAATTGACATAGATCAAGACTGGTACAGCTCAGTGTTATGTCAGCAAGAAGTGTTTTTACACTAAAATCTGTATTTTGATAAATCATCTTTCATTATACAGTGTCTGCATTGGTTTCTCAAGACACACACACTCTTTACCAGAAATGCATTACAATTACAAGATTTCATGTAGTGAAGTTCTACCTGCAGAGCCTGGAAGATTGTACCTGGCCATCAGGGATGCTCAGCTATTTAATTTGAACTCATTCTTCAACAAGAGGCTCAGAAACCGCCTGTCCTTTTCACAGGGCACACTCCACCTCACCCTCTCCACCATGCACACATGAGCACTTATCCCAGACTCCTTACCAAGACTTTCCATCTATCTTGTGCTCCTGCTTGCTGTGGAGAGTGACTTCTTTACTGTTCCACAAAAACATTTCATGGGTCATAAAGTTTACTTTTGTTTTCAACTATGTGACAGTAATGCTTTCATTACATAAACAGCCCAAGAAAACAAACTGGTAGTTAAAAAGCGTCCTATTATGCACTTAATTCTGTGTGCTGTTTCCAAGCACACATCTTAAAGGAGCCATATCCCAAAAGACTTGCACTTAGTAAGACAGAGGACTTAAACTGAATTGGTTGCTTGAGTCTCTGATTCAAAAGAATGGTGCAAGCCTTCAAAAGTTGGAGTGTTGAAAATAAGCTGTGCTGGTGCATATATATTTTCATACATACATATATATATCTCTTATCTATGCATCTCCCTTCTGTTTTTATAGAATTTAGGCTTCCAGAAGCAAACTGAAGTAACTCTTGTTGCAAAAAAAAAGTTCTCTGAATAGAAACCAAAGTATCCCTTTCCAAAATTTTCCCCTTTGGAATCAATTTTTCATTTCTTTCTACCGATGATAACAGTGAAAATGTGACAGTTTCTTATCTGAAACTGAGCTAATGCTATGTTGTGTCACAAGCTGAGGAATCTGGGAAGGGTACTATGGGACTGTACAACCAATGGACCAGCATAGGGTTGTGTGACAAGACAGGTAATACAGTGCTGGGCTGCAAGTGGATGTACTTGGTGGCACCTCTCTTGGTATGTCAGACAGACACAGCCCTGGATGGAACACAGAGATTACTATAGACCTGACTGTACTTCCCATTACAGCTTTACTGGCTCAAACACCCTGGCAGACACATCCATGAAGAGTGCAAAAAGCATTTTCTGCAATAAAGACATAGTGTCAGCGGCACAGTGGCTTAGACTTTTTTTGTCATTATGACAGGTATTTGCCAGCACATGCCAGCTGTAAATGCCTACTTGTACATACATTACAGGTTATATATTATATGGTTATAATGTCATATTAAATTTATATATTATGCAAATATTTGTTTGTATGTAAATATTATGACTAGCTGATGCATCTGCACTGGTAAAATCTGAAAGTATAGATCTGTAGTTAAATGATGTGACATGCTGATCCACCATGACCAAACCACAGAAGACCTGAAACATCTCCCACCTGCTTTGGTAATTCACACAATGAGAGCATCTGTTTTTGTCTTTGAGTAAAATTCTCAGACACTGTGGGGAAACTTACACTATCTAACTTCAGGCATTTAACTCACTGACGGCACTTAGATTACGTTTTCACAGAACAGTGAGTTGATAAAACACTTTATTTCCAGTAAAAGGGAGAAGTCTTGTTCCATTCTTCCACATATTCCTTCCTACTCTCAGCCATGCAGCCCCACCAGTTACTTTTGCTATGTATGACACTTACTAGGCTATGAACCTTTTAACTCACTTAAGCAGTGGAAACTATTTTTGGCTGGGGCAAGGAAGATGAGAAGAAGGAATCAGCAAAATAGAGGAAAGAGGAAAGGAGAGAAGAGGAGAAAGGAAGATCTCTCTCTATCAGTGGATATTTACATTAATTACACATTGGAAATCCTCACATTAAATGCACAAGGTCAAAGAAATGCACTAAAAAAATCCAAAATACTTCACTCAGTCCTTTATTCATGGAATATCTAACACTAATAAGAGCAAAATCTTTCATAATATTATACTAACTAAAATAAATTAGAAACAACTTTTTAACTATTTACATTTTCTTTGTCCATAAAACTTTCTTCTTTTGATTTCACTTGTCTTCACTTTGGATGGTGCTTTCATATTCACAGACAAATAACCTGTCCTCCTCCTCTTCAACTGATATAAATGAGCCTTCAGAACATCTCCAGTTATTCATCTCACTTCTACACCTGATTTGCTGAATGTTGTCCTGCATTACAAGGAATAACACAGATTTCCCAGACCTTTCATGGATAGACCACTTTTCAAATCCTTCTGAAAAGGATTAAAAAGGGGTCTCAAAGCCAATTCCTGCAAAATAAGGCAGCTAATGCCCAAGACTGCACCACATTTATAGCAATAAAGGAGACTGGACAGTCTATACATAGGCTGCTCTGCTCTGAACTCAAAACTTGGCAGAGTCAGAGTATGATATCTTTCGTAATCTCCTCAATATTATAGAAGAGAAAGATAATTGCCTCTTTACACAGGATTTTTCTTACCACACTTTAGCTACCAAAAACTCCAGAGTCTAGTCTAAATTACCTTTCCAGGTTCCTTTCAGAACCTAAGAAGAGAACGAGACGCCTGCAAAGGGCACCTCATTAGAGAGGTTTGAAGAGCTAGGCATGAGGGAGCAGGAGGATGGTCTCAAAGAATAAGCTGCTTGAACCTCATAGCTAATAAGATTCTTTCATATTTTGAAAAGAACAAAGACACCTAAAGAAGAGCCACTCAAGCTCATGCAAGTATCAGCGTCAACCTATACTGATTATCATTATATAAACCTCCTTGTCTGTTTCTGAAATGTGCAGTTAGATCACATCACAAAACCTAGAACACATTTATGACTGAAAAGGGATTAGTAGGTCTTTTCAGTTTCAATCATTTTAAAGGTGCTAAACAAGACAAGGATGATTGATAATTTGTTCCATTATTATAATTTCTACGTCAGCAATAATTGTTTTTACCTGAACTACGTGAAATATGAGCCCACAAAAAATCAACAGTGAAATAAAGAAGTGCTGTTGACTTTGTAGAATCTTGAGTTCATAACAGAAATTATACCTTGGTAATGAGAAAAATTGTCTTTACATTATCTGCATTTCCCCTGCACCACAGCAAAGACTTTTTCCATTTATTTGCACAGGAACATCAAAGACAGTCTCGGGAGATCTACAGAATTTCAGAGGTCTTTCTTTATGTAAACAATTTGCCTTAATTAGCTCAATATGTGATATGAAATCTGTCAGTAATCAGCATCTTTGACCAAAATCTGCACTACAGCCAGTCTCTTCCAGGATGTTTGATTTGCATGAAAAAGTAGATGAAACAAAATAAGTTTGAACTGAGCAGATTAGGTACACATAGTAGTATTTTTTTTTATGTACATGCTAATAACCACCACCTTTACACAAAATGCCCAGTGGGCATTTTCTGATGGACATAATCCATCTACAAGATATATCGGTTTTGAAAAGTGAAAGAGGTTTAGCTCTTCTGAAAACTGGCTCACACATGTAACGGCTTCAAAAAAGCTTTTCTTCTGAAACAGATGCAAATCTGGTGGCAAGAGATGATACTGAAATACTACCATCACATACGTGTGAACACAGGGAAGGAATGCATGCATTGACAGAAAAGTCTATCAACTGACAAAAAAACAAGAAAATGACTGCTTTGTTTCTCCAACTTCTGCTTTAGATGCTTTTCAACACTTCATTTGAAATCTATCTCTTGTTCACAGAGATTGGGAGGCAAGCATATTAAGTTGCCTAAACTTGGCATCCCTTGAGAAGCCTGAATAAATAGCTTTGCCTTTTCTGTCTGTGTGCAGAGCTCCATGTTTTAACCTTCCTCATGTTTTCAAATTCTGCTTTTGTCCATCTCTCTGAACAAGTCATGGGCCAGACTGAGCCAGCTGGGCTGATTTATATCTGAGTATGTGCTAGACGTGTCAGCAAGAAAACTAAATATTTGTTAGCATGAAGAAAGCATGAGGAAGACTCAGCAGCGGATGAATTTGGATCTCCGAGCTGCTGCAGACAACTGTTTCCAAGTTGTGCCTAAGTACCAAGGTTTGTGCTAACTCAGATCTCATGAGGGGTCAATCCTGTAAGTTCAGGGAGGTGTAGGTTGGATAGCAGGAAAAAGTTCTTCACCCAGATGGTGCTTGGGCACTAGAACAGGCTCCCCAGGGAAGTGGCCACACGACCAAGCTTGTCTGAGTTCAAGAAGAGTTTGGATAATGCTCTCGGGCATGTGGTGTGACTCTTGGGGTGTCCTGTGCAGGGCCAGGAGTTGGACTCAATGATCCTGATGCGTGCCTTCCAACTCAGCATATTCTATGAGCTCTCCCCATCCTCTCTGCGTCCTTTATGCTCCTGTACCTCCTTCCACTCCCTCCCTGCCTGTGCTGCTCTCTGCCATAGCTGTGCTGCTGTCGGTGTGCCTCCCGTGGCCCTGGTGAGGGCTCTGGCAGGCAGCATTGTGATATTGCAAACGTTCAAAGCCCTGACAGCTATTATGGTGCCTTTGCATCTCCCAACCACTCTTGTAGGCACCACAGCTTCAGTATGCTCATTTTCAGCCTTGCAAACACTACAGTTTGGTGAGGCTGGCACTGGAAAGACTTGTGAGTGAAACTGTGAGCCAGTGCTTGGTTTATCCACTGGGTTCACTAAAACTACATGCATGGTGTCATATCGACATTGCACATTTAGAGAGTGCTTCACTTCTAGGTGCTAGCTCTTGCCACCTCCACATATTTTCTGAGCAGAAACCTGTTACAGCACTCCCTCAGCATGAATTTCTGCTCTCGGCTCAACTCTGCTGCCACGAACTCCCCCCACACCCAGCCTTGCCCACCTCTGTATGTAATTTCAGCATCTCATTTCCTGATTGGAAATACTTTGTACTGTAATGTGAGGAGATGGAAAGCAAGCAAACAAGCAAGGACACTTCATGTCTCACAATCAAATCCATTTGATTTGAACAGTATCATATTTCCACCTATCCAGCTGGTATAAGTGTGCCTTTGGAATGAAACAACATAGTTTGATATGCTGCTCTTCAATCCATAACCTGCTTTGCAGGTTACAAGAGAGGCAAAAAGGGACTGCAACACATTATTCTTCAATGCCTTCTGTTTGCCACTTAGAAACATCCCAAGTCAGTGCAAATCTTCAGTCAAAGCTGGTGCCAGGCTTTGCATTGCAGAGCCAAGAGCAAATGCTAAGAGCTGAAGTGAAATCATGCTAGTCAATGAGGCAGAGCCTGCTTCTGCAAGCAGCAGTTCCTTTGAATTAAGCGTTATACCTTGGTCAGCACATTGAACTCCCACTGTGGGCCCTGGGATGCCAAAAGTGAGGTCAAAGAGGTGCAGTATTATTCATGTCATGTTTTAAGAACAAACCATTGTCCATTCTGCCTAACTGTGCTTTCATTCTTTCTCAAACTCCCTGCTCATCAGTTACTGAGTGCTGAGGTTTTGCTGTACTAGTTTTGTTAATCATGATATATTTTATATTGCATTTAGCGTTTCATCAACCATGAAAGAACCTGGACTTACAGAGGACAGCTCATAGGGAAACAGAATTTCAAGACAAAAAGAAAAACAGATTTAAGTAGAAATGTCAATTTAAAATAGGGGGTTTTTTTCCTAGCTCAATTGAATCTGCATACATTTTCAATTTAAACAACAAATAAAAAATGAAGTATTGAGCCATTACAAGAGCCAGACAATTGTCAGAGCTATATTGGGTTAAACTCAAATTATACTGCAGCAACTGCTCAAAGTAAGTCTAGTTAAAATACAAGCAACTGAGTAATCAGTTTCTTTTCCTTCCCACTCCCTTTTGTCCTGCTGCACTGTATAGAATTTTTAGTTACAGGAATATGACATTTATGCTACATTTCTGTGCTCGTATAAGGCTTTACAATCTTACTGATTGCTGCAAATTTGTTAAAGCTGCCCTGAACTCTTTCTATCAAATATACTCAGTTATGTCCCAGGGAATAATTACCACTCTGTTGTAGTACAACATAAATCCTTTCAATCTGATTTCTGCAACATTTGAAACAAAAGCTCAGCCTCAGCAAAGAAAGTGTTAAAAGACCCACAGTGGATGGTGCTCAAGGTAAGAAGCATAATTAAACTTTCTAGTTATTCTCTTAGTCTGTTCCCCAGAAATCCAGTCTTTCATCAGCCAAATCATAAGTACGTGTTATTAGTAGAAAGAAGTTTTCCTTGTTCCATGCTGGGATATGCAAACAGGCACTAATACCAAACATGTGGGGCATTTATTTTTCCACAGTCCTTGTGTAAATGACACAATATGCTGAGAAATACACGGTTTAACCACCTTATAGCTTTTTCAGACATTTTACTTTCTGCTAAGTGCAGAAGTAATAGAAAAACTATGAGGCAGATTAGAAGATAATGAAAAAATAAAAGAACCCTAAAATGTTATGCCTGTAAGGTAGCATGAATGTTGTGGAAGATAAAGATATTTTCATCTGCCCACCACTGAGTCTGCAACTTGGAACCTGCTGTTCATCCTGGTCTTTAATGTGGAAATCAAGGGCAATAGTTCTTAAAAACCTGACCTCTACCCACCTGTGAATTTTCATGAAACTTGAGGGAACTGCACACCCTTGAAGTCTCTACCTACCTCCTGAATTTCCCTGAAATTGGTCAACATGTTAATAAAATGGAATAGGGAACAGAGAAAGACACAAACATTATGGCTTTATAAATCTTATTCCCTTGGGAAACCCAACTAGAAACAAAAGTTAAAAACAAAGGAATACTTGCAAATACACCACTGACACTTAAAAAGGCAATGCAAAAAAAAGAGTGATATTATGAAAGAAATCTGCCTACAAATAGTGAGAACATGACTGCATTTTATTAAGAACAAAACAGGAAATGACAACAGACTACTTGTAAGTAAAACAGCTACTTGTTGTACAGTAAATCCACCAGTTTCTCCTCTGACCTTAACACCACTCTCGATTTATACCAGTGAAACCTCTGCATTATGAAATTAATCATAGTTCATGATGGTTGTATATAATCAGTCTACTGTAAAGCCTTTCGATACTGTGAGCAGAAAAGGTCTGTGGCAGATTTTGGAACGTTTAGGTTGTCCCCCCAAGTTCCTTAAAATGATCATCTCACTCCACGAGGATCAGCACGGCCAAGTCAGATAGGGCAACGCACTTTCTGAGCCCTTTCTAATAAAGAATGGCGTGAAACAAGGCTGCGTTCTCGCTCCTACCCTATTCACAGTCTTTTTCAGCATGATGCTCCAAAGGGCCACGGTAGACCTCGAGGATCAGGATGGTATCTACATCCGATATCGTACTGATGGAGGCCTGTTCAACCTAAGGCGACTGAAGGCCCACACCAAGACCTTAAACCATCTTGTCCGGGAGCTGCTTTATGCTGATGACACCGCCCTTGTTGCCCACACCGAAGCAGCCCTGCAGCGTTTAACATCCTGCTTTGCAGACGCTGCTGAGCTCTTTGGGCTGGAAGTCAGTCTAAAGAAGACAGAAATTCTCCATCAACCTGCACCTCAGGAAGTCCCCCATCATCCCCACATCACCATTGGCCAAACAGAACTCAAATCAGTCCAGCAGTTTAATTACCTAGGCAGCCTCATCTCCTCGGATGGTAAGATTGACGGGGAGATAGACAACAGGTTAGCAAAGGCATACAGTGCTTTTGGAAAGCTCCATAAAAGAGTCTGGCGAAATAAACACCTGAAGAAAAGCACAAAGATCAGTGTTTACAGAGCCATAGTGCTGTCTACTCTCTTATACGGCTCTGAATCATGGGTCATCTACCGCCACCACCTGCGTCTCCTAGAACGCTTCCATCAACGCTGCCTCCGTACGATCCTTAACATCCACTGGTCAGATTATGTGACCAATACATCTGTTCTGGAACAAGCAGCAGTCACAAGCATTGAGGCCATGTTACTGAGAACACAGCTGCGTTGGGCAGGGCACGTCTCCAGGATGAAGGACCACCGCCTCCCTAAGATCCTGCTTTATGGTGAACTTGCCACCGGCTGCCACAAGAGAGGAGCCCCGAAGAAAAGATACAAGGACTCCCTGAAACAACATCTCAGCCTTGGCCATATTGACCACCATAACTGGTCTACTCTGGCCTCCAATCGGTAGGCCTGGAGACACACCATCTACAACGCTGCTGATGCTTTTGATAAAGCACACAGGATCACCCTTCAGGAGGAAAGACAACGCAGAAAGAATCGTGCCTTGCAGAATATACCATCTAAGGAGTCTTTCTGCTGTGCCTTTTGCAACTGGACATGCCTATCTCGTATTGGCCTTTTTAGCCACCAACGCGCTTGCAACAAACGTGGGTAGAGCCCTTCCCAAATCTTCGTTCACAAAGCTTAGCCATGACTGTAAAGTGCATACTGGACATGCTGCTATTCAACCAAGACTTATATTTTTTGCAAAGAGGAAAGAAAGTGTTAAGAATTTCCACAAATTCCTTCATCCTTCTTCAGACACCTTCCTTCAGCCCCCAGAGACTTTCTATGACTTCCTCATATAAATAAAAGCAAAAGAATTGGAAAGCCAAGCTAAATCTACAAACAAATCACACAGTATCTCAGATCCTATCTGACATAGCCCAAGAATCTTGACAGGAAGAGCTCTAGTTTTTTTTCTTCTATTTAACACATATAGTTCCAGGAAAGGGTTCCTGACTTGAACTTCTTGCACAGGATGAGATTAAGTGTTAGGGGAGAGCTGATCATGTAGCTTGTTGATGCTTTCTACCCATCCTTATCCCAGCTACACAGTCCTGGCCAAGCTCTGGCCTCATCTAACCCTGGCCTTGGTCAGTTCAACTCACTAAACTGGCAGGAAAGTAAATTCAGTAAAACACAGCAAGTTGCTTTTCTCTTGCCTTGTACAAATGAAGTCACTGGCCAATTCATACTTCTAATTCTCCAAAACTTCTCAGAAGTGGTGAAACAAATGACTAACATTTCGAGGTAGATGCAGCAGATTCCTGCTTTACATGTTTAACACATTCTGATACAAAAAAAAAAAAAAAAAAAGGGCTGTTACTTACTATTTGTCTTCTGTTTTCTACCAGGTAGATGCCAACAATCCCTAGGAAAGATCCAAAGCCAAGCTAAGGCAAAGAACAAAACCAACAGAAATGCATGAAGTCAGCTTATTTGGTCAACATACCAACATATACAAAGATATCTGAGCTGCTGCATCACAGAGATGGGCTAATTGGGGTGAGTCAGGGGAAAAGGTGGAAGTTACTGCTGGATATAAGTCATATAATGTAATGGGCAATGACCAGAACTGCAGCTCTTTAGTATTTCAGTGCAAAATTTGTCACATAGAAGCCCATATAGACACATTTCTGTCACCTGACAACTGTTACCATTGTTATATATGGTTTTACACACTCATAAACAAAAATTAGGTGAAGTAGGAGAAAAGAATACTTACATTTAGTCCATACCTCAGTATTTTGGAAAATTGCAAAGCTTTAGGCAACTGCAAACAGTTTTCCCCCCAAAAAATTGATGTGTTCCAGCCAAGCAAATGATGCAAGTTCAAACCCTTAGAATTAGGTTTGTTTGACTAAACACTATCACAGACCCCAGAAAAACTCCTTGCTAAAATGCTCAAAGGACCAGTACAGTCAGCTGCATCACCAACAGCCACAAGAGAGAGAGAGTAGGAAGGGACACTGGAGTAAGGTGGTCCTAATGTTCCTACCAGTGTTGCTTCACCACTGGCATGGGAGGAAAAGCCTCCTCTTTATGATGGGTCCATGAAGGTTTGGAGCAGTAGAAACACCTTGTTTTCATGGCTAACATGCAGTAAAGCAGCAACAGATGAGACCAGCTTTTCATGAGACCTTCTTGGAGTCAGGACTCCCACTGGGCTCATGTTGACTTGAAAAAATGAGATCTTGGTGCCAGACACCTGTGACATGGCTGGCCACAGACTTGGAAGAAGCAACAGTGGGACTGAAGGTGTCAACAGGCTCTTCCCATAGGGCTCCCTCCTTGCCTTGCCTGGCTGCACGTTGCCCTGTGGTTAGCTCAGACTCAATTCCCCATCACTTCCATGCTCTTTGCTCTCCTCTTCACTAGGGCTGACATTCCTCCCTGCCCAGACAGAGCCTCAAGTCACATCCTTGGGTTCCACCCAACCCACACCATGGACGTGGCAAGACACATCTGCTCAGGAATCTAAACCCCTCTCTGGAACGAGCTCTCTGAGTAGAGCTCAGAGCCTCTCCTCCAAGAAGAAATGAAGATTTTAAGGACTGCGTGTCCCAGCCAAGGGCTTGAGCAATGTCCGTAAATTCCTTGCTGGTATGCACAACTGCTCACAGCAGAAAGCAAATCCCCTGCAAGCACTTTACTTGCTCAGTATCAGAGGAATCCGTCACTCATTTTCAAGAAAGCAAATGCACGGAAAGGAGATTTACTCTTGAGTGTTTTGGGAAGATTTATGTGAAAGGGAGGCACAAGGACTAAGAGCAGAGACTCTGGAGGAGTGCGCGAGTGCACCCGCGCTGACAGCACAATAGTAGAGAGACTTGGAACCGTGAGCAAGGACACTCTGTTCAGGAGACAGCAACTTCATAAATTGAGATAACTACATCAAAATGACACCTGGTTCCAAGCCCCATTTTTCATTCCAAAAGGAACAATTCATAAAGCCCCATTTACGGCTGATGCAGGGGACACAAAATGGAGTTGTATTATCCATATGAAGAAAAAGATGACCAAATACATAACAATAGCAATTAAATCTGAAGGAGCAGAACCAAAGAGATCACAATATAAGACATGGGATTGCTGAGATTGGTTTAGGGTCAGATGAGCTGCTTTTTTTGTCTGTTTAGACAACAGGCTATTTGACTTGGGGAACTCTGGGAGTCTTGGTCAGTATGCTCACTGGGACAACTGGATCCTGTTGAAAGATTATAAGAATAGCAAACAAAAATAATACAAGCAGTGGTCATAGAGAAGTGACATTAAATATTTAAGTATAAATATTATTTATAAGGAAGTGAGACTGAAAAAGTTCCAATTGTGTATTTGCAGACCATTCCAAAAAGATAGCCCAAACTGATGATCAAGCAGTAATTTACTAAATGCAGACACCTTCCAAAGTGTAACATTGTATTAAATCATCTACACACAGAAATATTTTGCATTCAATTACTTTGGATGCATAAATGCAAATAATACCTAGCTCTATAAAGCCGAATTTAGAAAAAAGATTTTTTCAAAACAAATGACAAGTGACTACATATGCAGGGAAATTAAGGCACCTAACTCTTCTTGAAGCCAGTGGGAACTAGGCAGAAGCCAAATTATTATGGATCTAACCCTGAAGCCATGTTCTGCAAATGCTTCTCGATGCAAGTAAATCTATGCCAGTGGATAGTGTTATTCACCTTCATAGGTGTTTGCAAGGTAGGTTTATTCTGCACGTTTTTTTAAGTAAAAAACCCTTATCTAAGATCAGTGGAGATTTACATCTCATCCACCAGCTGTGAAATTAATATTTTACTACTGAATTCTATGAGAATCAGACTTTATTTTTAATTTAAATGAACGCTGTCCTCATATTCTTTCTTTCCTCTGAGCACAGCAGTTAAATATGTAGTGTTGAATTCAATCCCCTGCCTTTAGGTATCCAGAAGTTTGGGATCGGTGCTATGTTGGTTTTCTAAGCTCCCTCTACTGTCAGCAAAGAAGAGAAGCACCTTTTGGGGACTATTAAGCTCATCCTGAAAGGAGGCTGACTCTGCAGAGGAGGAGAGTCCATAGTGATGGTGGGATGTGATTCTGCCCCTCCACTCCGCTTTGTTGAGACTCCACCTGGAGTCCAGCGTTCAGTGGGGCCCCCAAAATAGGAAGAACATGGACCTGCTGGAGCAAGCATAGAGGAGGGCCACAAAGATGATCAGAGGGCTGGAGCACCTCTCCTTGAGGAGAGGCTGCGATAGCTGAGATTGTTCAGCCTGAAAAAGAGAAGGCTCTGGGGGGACCCTATTACTGTCTTCCAGTTCCTAGAGGTGCAGTTCAAGAAAGCATGCAATGACAGGAAAGGGGGAATGGCTTCAGACTGAAACAATGTAGGTTTAGGTAAAATATCAGGAAGAAATTCTTTACTGTGAGGGTGGTAAGGCCCTGGAACAGGTTACCCACAGAAGTTGTGGATAACCCATTCCTGAAGTATTCAAGGCTAGTTTGGATGGGGCTTTGAGCAACCTGGTCTAGTGGAAGGTGTCCCTGCCCATGGCAGGGGTCTTGAGATGATCTTTAGGGTCCCTTCTATCCCAAACCATTCTATGATTCTATGATAGTCCATCTGCCAATGCTGTATTGGAGTCAATCATCTCTGGCAGTGAGTCAGGAACACAGCAGTGCTGTCACACACCTCTTACTAGGCTTTTGGAAAGATACCATTTAAGATTTGCATAGAACCTTTAACTCTTGCTAAATGTTTGTGATATTTAGTATTTGATGACATTTACAGAAACAATTACCCATCGCTCTTTCTCAGTTACTTCAAAAATCCATCACATGTGCACAAAAGAATTCTGAATTTTATGAAAATTATTTAGCCCCAATAATATTTTGAGAGGGAAAATTATTAATAAAAGGTTTTATTTTCAAAGTGTCCTAATAAATTCTTGCTATTGCACCTGGTCGATAATGACTCCAAGATTTAGAAAAAAAAATTGATCAGATGATATTTTTCAGATGACTGAACAGACATTGTGTTATTCCTAAAAGAAAATAAATGCTGAAATAACCTGTTTCGTGCACATGGGTGGCTTTATTACTTATTATACTTGTTAAAGACAACAGTTTAAAAATGAGACTTCTTTCTAGGGAATGAATGCAGATAATGAATGTGGTCTTCTAAAAGATTTTAATTCAAATTATGGAAGAAGAGACTTTTATCAGTATTAATCTATCTATTTTGGGTTAATGAAAGGGAAATTCATTCTTTTAAGGTCTTATTCTTGGAACTGCTTTTTGTTCTATTTTTAAAACACCACTCCTTATATATCATTATCCCAAAATTATCTTTCTGAAAGTCCTGTTCTCAGCATGACACTAAAGATGTAAGAGGACTTGTTTAGGAGGAACAATTCTAACTCACAAATTATTAATGGCAATGCAAAATGTATGCACAGTATTAAAAGATACATATTCCTCTTCTCTGGACATTTAATTCCATAGAGAATGAAAAATAATAGTACTTTACAACATATTTTGTCAGTGGTGGAGCCACATAGCTAAGCAGGTGTCTAAGTCTAAGCATGTGAGTTTCTTTCTCCACTTTGCACCCTTTACCTCCTCTTGGCTGATGTGGGGAGACCAAATGAGGTATATGGGCCCTTCTCTATTTGCTGCCTGTACTTCTCTTCATTAAAACTCAGCCCAGGTATTTAGCTTTTTTTTTTTTTAATTTATTCCAGGTATTTCTATGCTCTTGGATATGACTGATCCCTTCTTCTGAGATCAGAAAGGGCCATGGGGGTTGAAACAGTAAGGGGCTGTCAGGGCTACTCCTCCCCAGAAGTCACAAAGGCACCACAGGGCAAAGCAGGTGGAGCTTAAACCTTGTGCCCACTGAAGGAATGTGTTAAAGCAGTCTGTTCCCAAGGCACAAACAAGAGCAAGGATTTTGGAAATGGGATCTTGCTGAAGAGGACTGGCAGCAAGATTGCACGACAGGATGTTAGGCAGGCTCCAGGAAGAAGCCTCCACATGCCCATTTACAGGGTTTTCCCATTTACAGGGTTTTCCCTGCAACAGACCCAGCAGAATTCCTGACACATGGACCTAAGAGTGGAGAGGCTTTTTCTGCCATGAATGTAGTAAACTTCTAAAGGGTTGTTTAAATCTATGCCATGCCTACTGTCCACACCCACATTTAATGGGTGGTCAGTCCAGCACAGGGGTTCACATAGGTCCCTGAGCCCAGCATACTGCTGAGCAGTGCAACCTTGAGGTCCTTCTGCCCCCTAACAGCCTCCCCTTTGGGACACCTCAGAAAAACTGTTTGCCCTGCTATCTTATCACACCCAAGAACTAGATCAAAACAAACCAGCATCTCTCTCCTGTGAAATGCTACAGGACTAATTTTCTTTTTTTTTTTTCTTTTTTTCCCCAACCAATCCAAGCTTCCCATTTGCAGCTGATAATAATTTATCTGGATATACTTGATAATCTAAAATAGAGTTTTTTACTTACAACGATGCCTGGGTAGTAGCCTCCTACGGTAACATTTTCTGTTCTTGTGGTAGCTGCAAGACCTATGGTCAGTATGAAAACAGACACCACCAGCAGTGCAACTGTGAACCAAAGCGAAGTCTTCTTCCTTTTTGCAAACTGTCCTGTAAGGAGTGGGGAGGGGGAAAAAAAAGGATAAAAAAAGAGAACTTTTCATTGCAATCACGGCAGAACAAATACAAAATAATGGAAGATTTTCTTTTGTTAATCTTTTCTATTGTTAACCTACTGTTGTTCTCTCACTTAAAAAAATTTCCGAGAGAAAACAAAAGGAATTAGCAGCCACAGAGTTAGCTACAGTTCAGCACAGCTTGATGCACACGCATTGAGTACAGGTGTGAGATGAGTTTTTATTAATCTGAACTGTAAGTCAGTGACAACGATAATTATACCTTGTCTTCAGTAACACTTATAATTAAATGTTGCTCACGTTGGTTAGTCAGATCCTGCAGGCCTTAAATGCTTACTATGTGAAGTACCAATTTGACTCTACCTGGCCAGAACATAAATAAATGTATATTTTAAACAAGATTATCAGAAACTGTGCATGCTATCATGAAAATGAACGTGCTTTTCGTATTTACTGGGGTAAGCAATCTGTATCCCTGAAGCAAATCTGTAATACAGTTGATCAGGTAATGATACATGAGACTTCTCAAACAGTAGCTGCTCAGTGAAATACATTCAGTCTCAGTGGGATTTGGATTCAGATACCCCAAAGTGAAAAACAGCACACTCACCTACAGCTTTCAGCCTGCTTCAAGGCACTTAACCTTGTAATTGTGGTGGCGCATCTGAGCTGCAGCCACAGGTTACTAATGTCAGGGCCCCATCCCATGGTACAGACGAACATAAGACTGACTGAAAAACAGCCATTCAGATGTGACCCGAACTAACAAAAGACATCCAAGTGAATCAAACTGCGGTCCCCACTTCTGGTGTTTGTTCTTGCTTTGAAAGGCAAGCCAGGAGTGTACAGGACCACCCCTGGAGCACTGGGCCACGTGATGCCATGTTAATATAAACTGCATCTGGGCAGGGCAGAGCTCCTGGGAGAGCACAGCCTGGCCACATGCAGGGCCGATGTCTTTCCCTCCATGGCCCCGGGAAGCTGCCTGCATACCCAGTCTCGGGAGAAGGCAGAGACCGTGATATTCACTGCATACTGGAGGCAGCAGCTCTCACCAAGGAGCAGCAGGTGAGAGGGAAAGGCAAGCTTGCATGGGTCAGGCTCTGGGGATGCTGCTGTAAGCAAAAGCAGGGGAAATGGAGGAAAGTCAAAAAGGAAGCAGAAGCCATTTGCAGCAATCACTTGAGTTTTGTGGCCAATTTAAAATCAGGTAACTCAGTCAAATGCTTAGAGTTCAAAAGCCAGACTAGATTGGTGATGTCTGCAAACCAAGTCAAATAATTTTAATTAGTAAAAAAATGCATTTATAATAAAGATCTGTGTTTGCTGACATTTCTTCAATAGAGCAACCAGCCAAAATGAGTCCAGCCTTTTAATATGAAATACAAGCAACTTTTCTGAAGACAAATATCATCTATTGAGCTTACACAAGTCTCTTTCACCTGCATGTACATAGTCAACCTCCTAAAGATCAAGAAATAATTCATAAGACTCTCCAAAAACCTCTTCTCCAGCCTGTGTCCCTACTGTCTGCCTCCGGCAATTTCCTATTAATCCATGGAGCATCACTGGGGACATGGAAGCAGAGAGGTTCTTCATCAGCAATCAGTCCTTCCCCAAGTGTATAGGGTTGAAGACAGTTCTTTGAATGAAGCCAGCTCATGTGGCCAAGAGGGAAAAGTAGACTCCAGATGTGACACTCCACAAATCAGCTGTCCTTCCCATAAACTGAAATGATTCATTCAATATATCTACCAGATTGTAAATAATATCTGAATGCCCTTGCCATACTCTATCATCTTTGAAAAGTCACAGAGATTAGGGAATCCCCAATAACTGAAGAAAGGCAAATGCTCCCCCTGTTTTTAAAAAGACCAAAATGATGATTCAGGGAATTCTAAACCAACCAACCTTACTTTGGTTCCTGTGATGCTGGGACTAAAAATATGGAGTAAATCCTTTGTAAGAGATTTCTGGCCACTTAAGGAAAAGGCAACTGGCAACAGTCAGAATGGATTTACCAGAGCCAAGCCATGTCAGACCAGCCCAGGTGGCTGCTATGGCAAGGAGACTGGACTTGTGGAGCAGTAGATGTCTTTTATCTTAATTCTAGTAAGGCTTTTAGCATGGTATTCCCCAATACCTACGTAATCCAGCTGAGATGTCATGGCTTGGATGGCTGGACAAGCAAATGGTTAAAAAATCAGCTGTATTGTTGGGTTCAGAGGGAGTGATAAATTAATTGTACTCTACCTGGAGGCCAGTAACAAGTGCACCATGAGAGTCTGTCTTGGGATCTGTCCCATCTAATGTATTCATCAATGTCCTAGAGAAAGGGGTAGCATGCCTACTCATCAAGCTGGCAGACAACTCAAAACTGGGGGCCAGTCAACACCTGAGGGCAGCATTCCCATTCAAAGGAATCTAGGCAGGATGGAAAAATGGGTCAGCAGAAAACTTACAGATCCACCAGACAGATGCAAAGTCCTGAGCAAAGAAAGCAACAGTTCCTTGCAATAATACAGGTAAGGGACTGCCAGGCTATGAAGCAGCTCTGCTGAAAAGGACCTGGGGGTATTGGCAGGCAATGAGCTGAACATGAAGCAGCAGTGTGCCCTAGTAACAGAATCCTGGGCTGTATTAACAGGAGCATCATTAGTACATCAGAGGAGCAACTACACCTATCTATCCAGCCCTTTTTAAACCACATAATATTGCACCCATTTTTGGGCCCCTAGTACAGGAAATACATAAACTAACTGCAGTGAATTCCACAGAGGACTGCAGAAAAGGTCAGGGGCTGGTGCACTCGCTGTGTGAGAAGGCACTGAGGGAATGGGGGTTGCTCAGCCTGGAGATGAGACGACTTTTGGCAGAGCTAGTAGCAGTTTTCCAATGCCTATGAGCCGTTGTCAAGAGAACAAACTCAGGCTTTTCATAATGGCACACAGCAGGAGGAGAAAAGACAGCAGACAAACTGAAATACGAAAAAGTGTTTCAGACTGGGTACAAGGAGAAAAAAGTTCAACACTAGAACAGCCAAACATTGGAACAACCTGCCCAAAGTGGTTGTACTGTCTCCATCTTTGGAGGTTTTCAAAACTCAACCAAAAAAAGTACTGAGCAATCTGGCCTGACCTTATAGTTAACCCTGCTCTGAGCAGGAGGTTGGAATGGCAATTTTCTGAGGTATCTTCCCACCTGTATTTTCCTATAATTCTACAGTTTTAGCCTTGGCCATATTGACCATCATCACTGGTCTACTCTGGCCTCCAGTCAGGAGACATGGAGACACGCTATCTATAATGCTGCTGCTTCCTTTGAGAACACACAGAGAATCATTTCTGAGGAGAAAAGACAATGCAGAAAGAACCGAGTCTTGCCAATACCACCTAAGGAGACTCCGCTGTGCCTTTTGCAACCGGACTTGTCTGTCTCGCATTGGCCTATTCAGGCACCAACGTGCTTGTAGCAAGCGTGGGTAGAGTCCTTCTCAAATCTTCGTTCGCGAAGCCTTGCCATGATGATGATGGTGATGGTGATGATGACGATGATGGCGACAGTTTTATGATAGTCACAACAGCTAGACTGAAAGTGGGTTGGGTATGTGTGTTCATATGTATGTTACAAAACTGCAGCTACAATGTAGACATACTTCCAAGGGAAGTAGGAGCACAAATCTTCTGAAGGCCGGTGGGACAGACGCTACTCAGCCCAGTGTTTTTGAAAGCACTGAATGCTTTTATGGAAACTCCTGAGGAGCCAATCCTCCACATTTCCTCAAAGCAACGCCTGTACTGGCAAAGGTTGATCAGACTGTATGGCGATAAACTATGGGTCCAACTTGCCCTCCTGAGTTCTGGTTATCAATAATGAAAGATATGAGTTTGATTGCTCAGAGTGAGTTTGCTGGAAAACGTCTTAGGAAAAGCATGCTCTTACTTGTTATTGGAGTAAATCGGATGTGGATTTAGTGAGACAGGACAGAAAAGAGTGTCATAATTTGTAGGGACATTTCTTGGACTGAACTACATTTTGACTTTGAAATTGAAACATGCCAGGAGGCATTTACATATGTGATACCCTTCAATCCTCAAAGTCATTGATCTATCACTACCTGCACCTCAAAACAGAGGCAAATATCGAATCAGATCTCCTCTTTTTCATGGTCCAGTTCGGAAACTCTGGTAATTACATGTTGTTAGCTGTGAACTCCACGCTTAGGAGAGATGACTTACAGGCAAGGAGCACAGAAAGGCCCCTTCTGGAGCAGAGGCTGGCACATACAAGGATGTGTTCTCAAAGTCTTCCACATGCTCAGAGAAGATGGGTAGAACTCAGATCTAAATTGGTCTCTACCCTAGCTGTTCAGCTTTCCTAGTCACAACAATAATAATCTTTGCTCTAGCTATCCAAATGTGTATAATGACATGCATATAAACCACCAGCATATTGGTAATATGCTACACAATATTTGTAAAGCAACAAAATATCTTTGGATTAAAAAAGCTACAGCTGCAAAGGGTTCTTACTATTGGCTTCCTTCTGCAATTCCAGCCATGTTGGCTCCCAAGATTTTTTTGAGCCTTTGTTTACTGCTGTTTGTAGCGGTTGCCATGCAATTTATTTGGACCTGTTTTTAATGTACCTGCCAGCCAAGACCCAGTGCCAGACTTTTCCCTCAAAAGCCCTGTCCACAGGACAGTGTCCCTGGTCCAGCCTTCTTCCCTAACACTCTCTGTGGCAAGGCTTGGACCAAAGGCTGGCCACACAGAAGAACGGCAGTTCATTTAAGAGCGGAGGAAACGTTGCTGTCAGTAGTCGTAGGTTGAATTTTCTTCCAACACCAATGTTCCTGGGGTGCAGGAAACAGTTAATGTAGGCTATTCACTTTCCAATTTTTTAATACTGAAGTGACTCTCAGAATAATTTGGACGTTTATTACCTTTAACTTCTTTAACAATGATTTGGTAAGAATATTATAAACTCTTAGTCTGGACCTTAATGCAATTTAGTTATAACTTAAAATTCTTATATTTATCATACCAAAAATCAAGCTTGTAGAAAGAAATTTTCTTGTCATATCCTTATTAGCATTAGCTTGATGCTGGGGTCAACAGTGGATGTGAACATGTAATTACTTTCTATTGGCAATATTCTTCAGCCATTTTGGCCAGCAAAGTATTAACAGAGTTTTGATACTGCAGCAATGGTGACTACAGATAAATTAGAGAGGTAACGCTGCTTGCACATCACTGGCTTGTGCTCTGTCTGGCATAGACCTAAATTGTGCACAAAAAGGAACAGTACCCAAAACACTCTCTGCTTTACTTGCTAAATCTCTGTCAGGCAAAGTACCTGCTAGAGCCATTCAGCCCAGCTACTACAATGGAAGGAGAAAGAATGCCATCAGGGCAAGGAGGAAAGACACCAGACTGCTGCCTGCTTGGGACAGAGAAAGGCCCACGAGGAGAGAAACTGAGATCACCCTCCAGGGACCAAACAGAAAAAGTGCCTGCTAAAGACCATGCTCTGCTGCACTCAGAAAAAAGACTTTTGTCCATTCATCAGCTGCAGAAAACAAAATATTTACAGTGCTCTGTCTGTAATGGCTGGGGGCTAAATTCAGTTTGTAGGAAGACTATGGAAATATGAATGGTTTTGTGGGCAGGGTATATATCAGATTGTGAAGTGGTGGATCTAATGATGAATGGTAGGGTCTGGATTAGAACAAACCAAAGAGTGAGTTTTAAAGGAGAATGAACTAATTAATGATGAAACAGAATGTGTCCAGTGGTCAAGGGAAACAAAGAATAGAGTGAAACAGCATCTTTCCACCTTGGAAAACTTGAATATGATTTGCAACCAAACTAAAAAAAAGTCTACACTTAGATGAAGACAACTATCCTTTGCTAACTTCACTACTCCTTCTAAAAATCTATCTTCAGACATCATATAGTCTGTTAAAAAAATTGGAATGATTTTTGGCAAGGAAAGAATTGCTGTAGGATGTAGCAGTTTGCTGGGATCACAATCACATTTGCTGAATTAGCACTACATAATTTCATATCTCCTTCTTTGAGCTAGTAAAGGTGATCTAAATAGAAACACTTATTTCAAATAATGCCCTGGTCCAATGTATGTTAGCATCTTACTGTGAGAAAAAGGAGGGAACTTTTGTAACAGAAAAAACCAGTGCATTTTTATTATGTAATGAATACTACTAAAAATTGTGACATTTCAGAGAGTGGCATTAAGCATACATACTACGATAACATAATAAGTGGAACCTCACCATAGACAGACTATAGTATCAAAGGTATCCACTGCTTTGCTGCTATTGAGAAAATATTTAAGAGAAGACCTTTGGAGCTAAATTAGTAATTTTTAATTACTGAAGTGCTCACTTCAGTGCCATCTCTCTCTCAGCTACAGTTTTCATTGTATATTTTCAAAACTGTTTTATGCCAGTGAAACCTCAGTAATCCTACACTGCCTCCCAAAATTCAATGTGACAGATTGTGATGCTTAAAAGAGATACTCACACCTGGTATTGGTGATTACTTTCCCTTTTCTGATTATATGCTTGACTTATCCAGAGTGCTGAACTAATTAAACCAGAGGCAACAGCATTTGTTTCAAGCCACAAGACAGCAGCTTTTATCAGGTCCATCTCTTACCTTTATTGTTAATTTGTCAAGTAAGATTCCATGAGTGTGTTATACATTCAAGACCACGAGTAATAGTTTACAATTCTATTACAAAAAACCCCCAAACAAAACAAAACAAGGCAGCAATCCCACAAATCCTACTACACTACACAGAATAGCTATAGTAAGTGATATCATGCAGTATCACTATGACTTCACTGCTTGGCAGCAATTGTTTCACCAATAAATAATTTAATGAGTAGCTACTCACTAATTTAAAGCTAGCATACAGATACTTCTTTTTCAGATGATTACCTGAAAACATTTTAAAGTTATAGCACTTCTTCCACTGCCACCTTTTCAACACCAACATAATTTTTCTTCCAAGTTTAAGACAAAAANGAATTGCTGTAGGATGTAGCAGTTTGCTGGGATCACAATCACATTTGCTGAATTAGCACTACATAATTTCATATCTCCTTCTTTGAGCTAGTAAAGGTGATCTAAATAGAAACACTTATTTCAAATAATGCCCTGGTCCAATGTATGTTAGCATCTTACTGTGAGAAAAAGGAGGGAACTTTTGTAACAGAAAAAACCAGTGCATTTTTATTATGTAATGAATACTACTAAAAATTGTGACATTTCAGAGAGTGGCATTAAGCATACATACTACGATAACATAATAAGTGGAACCTCACCATAGACAGACTATAGTATCAAAGGTATCCACTGCTTTGCTGCTATTGAGAAAATATTTAAGAGAAGACCTTTGGAGCTAAATTAGTAATTTTTAATTACTGAAGTGCTCACTTCAGTGCCATCTCTCTCTCAGCTACAGTTTTCATTGTATATTTTCAAAACTGTTTTATGCCAGTGAAACCTCAGTAATCCTACACTGCCTCCCAAAATTCAATGTGACAGATTGTGATGCTTAAAAGAGATACTCACACCTGGTATTGGTGATTACTTTCCCTTTTCTGATTATATGCTTGACTTATCCAGAGTGCTGAACTAATTAAACCAGAGGCAACAGCATTTGTTTCAAGCCACAAGACAGCAGCTTTTATCAGGTCCATCTCTTACCTTTATTGTTAATTTGTCAAGTAAGATTCCATGAGTGTGTTATACATTCAAGACCACGAGTAATAGTTTACAATTCTATTACAAAAAACCCCCAAACAAAACAAAACAAGGCAGCAATCCCACAAATCCTACTACACTACACAGAATAGCTATAGTAAGTGATATCATGCAGTATCACTATGACTTCACTGCTTGGCAGCAATTGTTTCACCAATAAATAATTTAATGAGTAGCTACTCACTAATTTAAAGCTAGCATACAGATACTTCTTTTTCAGATGATTACCTGAAAACATTTTAAAGTTATAGCACTTCTTCCACTGCCACCTTTTCAACACCAACATAATTTTTCTTCCAAGTTTAAGACAAAAATTATGATCTGACAAATTTTTTATCGAGCTGTTAAGATCCTTGAGGGCACAGCAAAGTCTCTGCTTATCCTTTCAAACACTACATGGAGCAATCCTTAGCAGTAAGTTTGTATTTTCTCGACTTCAACGAATTCTGCTGGGATAATGAAATACTTGACCTTTCTTTTGCCTGTGTGTTTGTATCTCAGGACGTAACACTGTAAACACAAGCAGCACACCACTCAACGGGGAGAAACAGGAGGAAGGAAACTAACCCAACACCTGCCCCCAGCCCGCACCACACCTGCGGGCACCTCCGCCTGCTCCAGCACTGCCACCGGCCACGGCCATCGAGCACAGCAGGATGTCTCTTACACTAACTTCCTATCCGCGCCCCGTACCAAGCTATTCCTTCGAATGTTAAACCTCCAACACGGGGATTCACCAAGGGCAGCTGAAAGCTCTAAAGAAGGGCCGGTATTTTTAAACACCTCCGCGAGCGAGAGGATGAGCGGCAGCGCGCACCGCCGGCAACCTCGGGCTGAAAACCCCGGGCCACAGCCCGTAACTAAAGCGCAGAGGCAGCGGCGCTGCCCCCGGGGGAGCCCGGCGGTCCATCCCCGCCGCCGGCTCCCGGCTCCCGCTGTCCCGCCGCTGTGTCCCCAGGGTCCCCGCGCTCGGTGGGCAGGTGCCGGGCTCACCTGTGGGGTCCAGCACGGCCAGCGGACCCGACGCCGCGGGGACGGGCGGCGGCACCATCACGTCCCTCGGGCGCCTCGCCCCGCTCTGCTCCGCTCCGCTCCGCGCTCCGCGGCCGGCNGGGTCCGCCCCGAGGGGCAGCGCCGCGGGGCCGGGGCGGGGCATTCCTGCCGTCGAACCGGCGCCTGGCCCCCGCTCGCCGCCCCGCGTGTGTCCGTGCCCGTCCCTGCCGCCCTAGGGCACGGACAAGGTCTGTATTTGTGCAGCCATCAACTGCTAAATCCGTCATATGTTTTACCCTTGCCCAGCCTTGGCGTCACTTCTGGATTTGTTCTTGGCCAATTTGTCACCTGGCGGAGATCAGAATTGTCAAACTTTCCGTTCATCTTTCGTCTTCCCTATTTTTTTAAAAAAACAACAATATAATCAGAAATAAAATATCACTGCAACCAGAAATACAAGTTAAATAACAGAAGCAGGCATCTTCGAGACACTGGTTAGGGCAGACACAGGCTAAGACAGAAAATCTCAATAATCAAGAGATACTGCAGGGCTGGTTTTTTTTTTCTTTCATGGTGTCTGTCAATTTCTTAGCCTCACTGTCTCAGTTTTTATTCCCACTGCACATCCTGATTCCTGTCCTGCTGCAACCCAGGAACTGCTAGATGTTGCTTCTAGTGCTACTGAGTGCAGGGTTGTGTGACTTCTGTCTGAAAGAGTCTAGCAACAACTGAGAAGAAACAGCCAAAGGCACTGTGCTGTTTTGGTGCCTGCTGCTCCTTTTGCATGACTTCTCTATAGCAGAGTACATAATAACTTTTTTTTGTGGAAAATGTTTTTGATAGGCTGCCACGTGCTTTTCTTACATTAAGGTGTATTCTCCCAATTGCAACAAATGCAACTCTAGTTAACATTCTCGGTTTTCTTTTGCTCCAATCTCTAAATGTATGTGTGTATATGTATTTGAGTTCTTCAGTGTTTGGTTGATTTCCCCAGGAAATGTTTATATGGAAAGAGACAACTTTCTCAGGTACTATCCCTGTAGCCTATGAAGCTGAGTAATCGAGGAGCTAAGGCCAACCACAAAGCCACTTTTTTGTCTTTGCATCCTCTAATTTGGAGGGGTTGAAGAAAGGAGAAAAGATAGGATAGAGGTAGTATTTGTACTATTAATTACTAATTTTTAGTAGAATTTTGTGAACTAACAGATTGAGAAGACAGAGATGGTGATGGTACAAATAAAACATTTATTTGAAAGTGATAGTGCATAAGAGTGATAAAAACGCCCCAAAATCTGATAAAGAGCCTCAGATTCAGGAATAGCTATGAATAGAGATTTTCATCAACACTAAATAACAGCAAAGGTCAGGGAAGACTTTAATTCCCTAGACAGTTTGGAAAACAAAGGCCATATGCAGCATGTATTTTGGGTATAATGGGCAATAAACTTTAATTCCCAGCAGCCACTGAACAGTCTCAACAGCCTACAAGGAAGCTGTTCTATAATTATTTTGGTAAAATAAAAGGATATTATAATCCTTTTTAAAATTATTTGATTATAGAAAATAACCTTTGATGAATGACTCACATTTTTTACTGCAAATTTTAGGAGAACCAAGAATAGATCTGGTCTTTCAGTCCTGAATATCTGAGGGCAAAAATTAAAAAACTATGGAAAAATGATTGGTGAGACTTCATGGGCCTAAAACCTCAAGCATTTGAGCATGGAAGAATCATGGACTTCCATTAAATCCAAAATAGAAAATCCCGTATAGTACTTTCATCCGTAAAAGAGGTTGGAATAGGTCAAGAACAACTGTAGAGCTAGTGGATAAGTAACTACCTGAAAAAGGCAATTAATGAGTGAACCTGTAGGAAAGGAAATAAGAGAAGTACAGTTTGCAGGGTTAGAAACTGCAGGATCAGAGAGAAAGAATGGATAAAAACCTAGCTGATCCAGATGTTGCAAAGAAAAGGATAACAGATAACACAGAATTCTTCAACTATATAAATAAAAGTGATTCAAAGAAGGTTTATGATGACTTAATGCAGAGATGAGAGGAAGGCTGCTCTAAATATTGAAGAAATACGTTACCTCTGTTTTCAATGAAAAAAAAATATTAATGTTAGAGTATTGGCAGAGAACCCGAAATAAGCGGAGATAATGTAAAAGATAACATTAGCAGATGTGAAGTGGAAGCATAAATTAGGCTTTTTCTTGTGTCAGGCCAGGTAAAATTGCACCCCAAATGCTGAAAGAATTATTAGCTATCTTTTCAAGTCCTGAGCAACACTTTTGGTAGATTAGCCAAGCTGGAGGTCAAGTACTGTTACTGGAGAAGGAGAAACCTGTCTTCTAAAAAGGCAGAAGGAGTGAGAGGTGCAGCAACCCCAAGCCCTGTTAATTTGACTGAGGAAACTCTTAGAGATAAGTGAATAATAGGTTCAGCTACATTATGGTTCATCAAAGCTAGATCATGTCAGACTCCCAAGATGTTTGATAAGGTAAGTGATTTAGGGGGCAAAAGCAATGCAGTGAAGCAAGTCTGTCTGCATGTGTACACAGAGTCCTTCAGAGAAAACGACTTAACTAGGGGTAGACAGCTGCAACTATGGGTCAACATCAGGTATGGGAATTGCAAATGGGAAGCCAAAATACTGAAAGAAGCAGGTTGTCTGAGGTGCACCTCAGGGACCACTCTGGAGGCAAGATCACTGGTGTTGTTGGCTTTAACAACATGTGTGTGTGGTTAAGAAGTGTGTGGCCATCACAAAGCTGGTAGACACAATTCTATTACTGCTCTCACAATTGCTGTTACTGAGGACTGTGGGAGCAGGAGCATACTGGCGTGTTAGAAATGTGTTGAAGAGGAGCTAACACCCTTAAAAACTAACAGTAAGAACTTTTTTTGTTATTTTGGAGTCTCCCCAGTTCAGTGAAATTGAGAAGGTATTTGTATATCACTGGTAGTGCTTGAGTGACCCCAATAAGAAGACATCTAAACAGGTGTGTTCTGGGATGCATTATTTAAGACTTGCTAAGTAGTTCAACACATTGTAAGTGTGGTAGAACTTAATTTTATAATCATATTGCTGGTTGTCTCCAATGCCATGAGGGGTTTTTTTCACCATTTTCATGTGTAACTTGGAACTGAGTTTTCTTAATTAGTATTTCTAAGGTCTTTCTTTCTCAGATGCCTGGTTCATGTACCTTGTTCAAATGTCAAAATTAAATAATTTGCTAGATTTTTGCCCAGGAGTTCCCGCACTCCAAGGTTAGGCTTGCAAGGGCTGTTAAGAATGTGTTTGTGATGTGTTTGCCAGGATAATCTCTGCATTCTCACCTAAAAAGTACCTTGTCAGCACTGGGCCTGAAGGCCTCCATGATGCCCTTGATTTCTTTTCCTCCTTTCCTATGGCATACTGCAGCTTTGAAGGATTTTGTCTTTTGTCCTTACAGGTCACCATTATGCTGGTGAATGCTTTCAAGCTGAGGCTGATTGCACATGAAATTTGTATTCTGTGTGTTCCTGAAATATTTTCTTCTTTTCTTATTTTAAACAAGACCAACCTGTTTGGTCTTTTTGCAGGTCATGTTTTCTAGGCTAGTGATGTTCCCATTGCTTCCCTCTAGCCTCTATGTCATCACACACTGTGTGGGCCACATCTTTCTTTAAGGGTGATGCGCAATGACTGGGCAATATTCCCAGAGTCACAGAAGGGGTCAGCTTGGACAGGATCTCAGTGATCATCTCGTCCAACCTCCCTGCTCAAGCAGGGTTGTCCTAGAGCACATTGCATGAGATTGCATCCAAATGGTTCTTGAATATCTCTAGTGAGGGAGACTCCACAGCCAAAAAGTATTATTCAAAATAATTTTGAATTATAAGTCTGTCTACCACCGTAGCTCCTCCAAGATACTCAACAGTTTCTTCCAACTTTATACCCTCTTCAAATTTAGTTTACCTCATATCCAAGACCATCAGTGACAGTACTGAACAGTACCAGACACAGGAGCACCTCAGCACCTTCTGTCTTCCAGGACCATTGATAAGTATGACTCTGCAACTCCCTTTTTTATCCCTTCTGTACTATCGTCATTTACACTGTTCCTCTGTATCAGTGTCTGATACAAAGTTTTGTTATATTGGATTCATTCTCTTGCAAGCATTATTTTCTCTGTAACCCCTTGTGGAAATCCACTGTGAACTTTCGGTGGTGCAGTCTCTGAGGGAAAGTTGTTTGTTGGCTTTCGTTAAAATTCAAAACAAAAGACCGTTCCTTCTAGCCCTCCTCCGTCACTCCTGCTTTCAGCAGGAAATTGTTTCCCAGGCCCAGGTTCAGAGATCCAGTCACAGAGACTACCAGTGTGAAGCAGCTTAAACAACCCCAGTGTACTCGGCTCTTCACCGTAGTCTTCGAACTACTATTGTATTCTTCAAAAAGTTTGAGGTCCATCTCCTCCTCCCAGTATTTGAACTCTCATCAGAAGGGTAAGCTCGTCATTGCTGAGGCTAAACTCAGAATGCTTAATAAACCATCTTGCCCAGTCACACAGGGTCATGACAATGAGGTAAAGTAAATTTCCTTTGTTCATAATTTATAAATAGTATTTATTGGCATGGTTACTGGTACAACCCCTTGAGGAATACATTGCCTTAGTTCAGCTGGGCAGTAAAAGGGAATTGTGCTGGAAGTGAAAGGAACAAGAGAAGTAACCTTGAGGTTGAGACAAATGACCACTAAGTATTTGATGAAAATAGTCGATGGGTATTAAAAAAAATTGCTGGGCAATTTACTTTAGAAATTCTGCTTCCTGGTGCCACCCAGTTTCCAGTGTGTGGTGGTGTTTTATTAGCACAAGATTTAGAAGACTCTGTCTGACATATTTAAAAGGGATTTGAGAACATAAAGCTATTAATAGCATTGTTCAGAGGCACTGGAGATAAATGAATGACACATTCATTCAGTTAAAGAAGCATCACAGAACATTCTGAGTTGGAAGGGATCCACAAGGATCAAGTTCTTCTCTTAAGTGAATGGCCCATACAGGGATTGAACCCACAACCTTGGCATCATTAGCCCTATGCTCTAAGCAACTGAGCTAATGGTACATCTTTGTCAAAAGCAGGTTTAAAGGTTTTAATTGCCTTCAGTGGATTTTTCGCCCATTAATTTGTGCAGTCAGTTTTTGAACTTTATATACTTAGCTTTCACAGCATGTTGTGACAAGGAGCTGCATGGATATCCATGTGCTGCTTGAAAACGTGGGATATCCCAGTGGGAGCAAGAAGCAAACTGAAAAGAGCAAGATAAAAGTCAAGTTAAATGTCAGGGTTATTTAGAGTTATAGGAGAATGTCCCTGGGGAAAGGTATGTCGCTCTCATAAAAAAATAAACGAAACCAAACAACACAACAAACAATGGCTACATGATACCAAAATTCTTTCTTGTGTTCCTTATTTCTTAACAAAGCTAGATAGTGAGAAACTGTATGGATGATATACTGGAGACCAGTCTTGTGGTGTAGCTCATAACCATATCAAGACAACAGTATTGTAGGAAATGAACTTGACTTTGCTGAAGACTGACAACTGCCTTCTACATGCGCTGGTGACAATGCTGCTTCCTTCAGGAAAATCTTGTCACTCGGTGAAATAAGGGAATTCATCTCATTCAGAGGATTTAAGAAATTAGTACAAAACAAAACACAAGGAATAACTAAAAGGAAGAGACGAAGATCTTTTGCAGTAGTTTGGAGATAGGCATAACAAAATGCAAAGATATCAAATATGATGTATTCGGAGCCCTAATAATTATATATCCTCTTAACACAGACTATGAAGACAGGAAATATAAGAAGACATACAACTGATGATATGAAATGTGCTACTACAAAAATGAAACATGCCTAGGATTTGCATAAATATGTAAAAATCAAATGAAATCACTTTGACCTCCTTACTTCATGGAGAAGTCAACACGGTTTTGCTAAAATATGAGAATATTTTCTCTCTCAAGTGCCTTCTGAAGGATTGAATCAATATAGAAATAAAATCCCTGGAAATTTAACTTGTCCTTTGATTGATGAAAGTGACCTTTGGGTAGTTGTAGGTTAACCACCTACAGGAGCTGAACTAGCTCAGCTGGAAGAGCATTAGACTGAAGATCTAGAGGTCCCTGGTTCAATTTTGGGTTTTGACAGAAGTGGTTTGGGGCAATGAGGAGAGTGAGAAGCAAGCTGTTGGATGAGATCCCTGTAGGGAAGAGGGCCCCAAGAGAGTGGGATGATAAAAGACCTGATTAGCTCAGTTGATTAGAGCATGGTGCTAATAACACCAAGGTTGTGGGTTTGATCCCCATATGGGCCATTCACTTGATGATCCTTGTGGGTCCCTTCCAACTCAGAATATTCTGTGATATTCAAGGATTGTCTCCTCCAACCTCAAAATCAATGCTTCCCTGCATTGAAGAAATCGGGGAACAATGTCAGGAGGTGGGCATGGATGAACAAGGAGCTGCTGGACAAACTTAAACACAAACAGGTAGCTTACAAAGGGTGGAAGCAGGGAAAGGTAACATGGGAGGAATAGCGAGAAATTGTCCAAAAAACCAGGGAGATGGTGAGGAAAGCTAAAGCACTGGCAGAACTAAATCTGGACAAGGACATCAAGGGTAACAAAAATGCTTCTTTAGATACATCAGTGATAAAAGACAGGGAAGGGAAATTGTGGGTCAAGACCAATTAAGGAACTTGAAGGTGCACAGGTTCATGGGACATGATGAGATACATCCATGGGTCCTGAGGGAACTGGCCGAGGAAGTAGCTATCCATCATACTTGAGAAGTCATGGAAGTGCATTGAAGTTCCGACTGACTGGAAAAGGGGAAACCTAACATTGATTTTTACAAATGGAGATAAAGAAGAACTTGAGAATTGCAGGCCAGTCAGTTGCACCTCAGTGCCTATAAAGATCACAGAACAAATCCTCCTGGAAACTATGTTGAGTCACAAAAAAAATAATGAGGTGATTGGTGACAGTCCACATGGCTTCACTCAAGGCAAATCAGGCCTCACAAATTTTCTGGCCTTCTACAGTGGGTTTACAGCAGTGGTGGATGAGGGAAGATCAACTGACATCATCTACCTGAACTTGTGCAAACCATTTGACACTGTCCTGCACAACATCCCTGTCTCTAAACCAGAGAGACATAGATTTGATGGATGGACCACTTGGTGAATAAAATATTGGCTGGATGGTCACACCAAAGAATTGTGGTCAATGGCTCCATGTCCAAGTGGAGACCGGTGACAAGTGGTGCTCCTCAGGGACCATCACTTTTTAACATCTCTGTCAGTGACATGGCTGGTGGGATGGAATGCATCCCCAGCAAGTTTGCTGACAACACCAAGATGTGTGGTGCAGTCAACATGCTGGAGGGAAGGAATGGCATCCAGAAGGATCTGGAGAGGCTTGAAAGGAGAGGCTGTGTGAACCTCATGAAGTTCAACAAGGCCAAGTGCAAGATCCTGCACCTGGGTTAGGGCAATCCCAAGCACAAATACAAACTGAAAAGAGAATGGATTGAGTCTTTCTTGGGAGAAAGACTTTGGGGTGTTCATGGACAAGAATCTCTGTGTGACTCGTTTGTGCACACTTACAGCCAGGAAGTCAAACCAGACCCTGGGCTGCATCAGAAGAGGTGTGACCAGCAGGTCAAGGGAGGTGATTCTGCCCCTCTGCTCTTGTAAGACTCAAACTGGAGAATTGCATCCAACCCTGGGGCCCCCAAACACAGGAAAGATGTGCACCTTTTGGAACGAATCCAGAGCAGGGCCACTAAGTTCATCAGAGGACTGGAACACCTCTCCTATGAAGACAGGCTGGGCTAGTTGGGGCTGTTCAGCCTGGAGAAGGGAAGGCTCCAGGGAGAACTTACAGTAGTTTCCTAGTACGTAAAGAGGGCTTACAAGAAGGATTGAGAGGGACTTTTCACAAGAGTATGAAGTGGTAGGACAAGGGGGAATGGCTTTAAGCTGAAGGAGGGAAGTTTAGGTCAGATATCAGGAAGAGATTCTTTACTTTAAGAGTCATGAGGCCCTGGAACAGGTTACTCAGAGAAGTGGATGCCCCATCCCTGGAAGTGTGCAAGACCAGGCTGGATGGGGCTCTGAGCAACCTGGTCTAGTGGAAGGTGCCCCTGCGCATGGCAGGGAGGTTGGAACAAGATGATCTTTAAGGTCCCTCTCAAGCCAGACCATTCTGTGATTCTATGATTCTGTGACTGAGAGGTACAGAAGTAACATACTCAATCTTTGTCAGGAAATTCGTATTGGTAGGAAGAATCCAGTGTTACGGTGAAGACTGCACAACATAAAACATTTTTATTGGAAAAAAAATCTCTGAAAATTGAAGTTAAAAGATTTTCAAAGTACCTGTTTTTGAAATATTCTTATATTGACAGACCCTAAGTTTGTATAAACTGGGTATGTACTTCTGCAACATGATTAATAAAGGTATGTTTGAAAGGCACCAATAATGACACATCAGACGCATGACTGAACAACAACACCAAAAACCTTAGTTTGTATCATGAATTGTTACATTAATTTGTGTATAGGTAAAAATGTCTTTACAGAGGTATTTATATCAGTCCAAATAGGAACAGATCATCAATTTTTGGAATGCATGAAGAAACTCCTCTGGGAAATGGATCTTAAATTTCAAAATTATGCCATCACCAAAAGAATAAATCAATCTGGAATACAGATGTAGTAATGAAATTTTTATAACAGGCGTAATTTCAATTACACTTCTAAATAGTTAACATAAAATTTGAATATTATTTTTACCATCTCAAAGCATCTTAAAAAGTTCCTTTAATAGCACAGTGAATTACACTATCCATTCAAATTATTAAGTTTTTTAAAGCCCAGAAGTAAGTGAGGCATCCTGTACCTTTCCTCATATTAGCTGGTGCCTGATTTAGTCAGGTGCCCTTCATTTCTGTCTGCTGTAGTGACACAGAGTCAAGGACAATGTAAAGTACAGTATCAGTGAGGGAAAAGAGCTCCATCCACCTCTCTCATCCCATGCAAGGTTGTTTCCTCCATATATTCTGAGCAGTTTTGCTCGGCTGAGTTTTAAAGTCTCAGTTACGAAGTTCTCCTCCTTTCCCTTGACAGGTAGTTTTTGCAGTTTAATGAAAATTGAGGAGAGTCAAGAGCCAAGTTCCACACTGACAGCCCCTCAAGAGTTGTAATGTACCACAACATTTGTCAAACTGATTTTCTAATTGTTTTACTGATGTATTCCTTTAACTTAAAGAACTCAACATACTCTTCATAAATTCTGGACAATGAAATATGAAATTAGAGCAATATCCTGACATGCACTGCAGTTTCCACTGTATGAAAAATGTCTTGGTAAGGAGAATAGTGAAGTTTGGAGAATGTGGTAGTGTGGCTCATCTGGGAAGAAGAGAGAAGAGGGAGAGGGTAAGCAGAAACGGATGTGTCAGCCTTTGGAACTTGTTCTACGAGGGAATCTACAAACCATGGAATGGTATCCCAGTAATGTAGAATGAGTCTCTTTCTCCCTCCCAAAGGCACCGTAGGAACAGCCTGACTACTTAGAGGGAGATAAGATAGCAGGCTCTTCCTGTAGTCCAGTGTTTCAACATTTTCACAGCACTCACATCCATTGAAAAGATCACAACTGCAGCATTTCTTTCACACATGGGGGAAGCAGCTTGTCCGTTCTTAAAAGCTTGTGGTTAGGATTTAATGAAGATGTGAAGGTGTAACAGAAGGAAGGCCATAAAACCTGACTTTGAGGCTGGGTCCTCCTGAAGAACATTGTGAGATGTTGGAGAGATGAGGATTCCTGGCTACTTAACAGAATAAGGCAGTGAACACGGCGAATCACGTTTAGCTGGTGACGGTGCACACAGCAAGTGGGTTCTGGGTGGCTCAGCTAGCACAGTGACTTTGAGTAGCCACTGCTTTAGCACAGCTGCACCTTTCAGCCTGGGAAAGGGTTACCTTTCCACTATCCCATTTGTGGCTGCACCCATGATGGCTTAAAAACAGCTGAGAAATTTGGCCTTTAATTTTAAAAGGGAGGATGATGCTCCATTCCCAGTTGCTACTTCTGTGGGGAAGAAATTCTTCAATTAAAAGTTAAAATGTCAGCGTTCTGTCTTCCAAAAGCCTAGCTTAGTTCATTATGGCAACATAAAGGAAGGGCTACAGCCCAGTTTATTTCTTCTGCTTGATTTGGAAGTGCCAGAATTAATGGTGCATATGGTGATGCGGGCTGCTTGTGGAGATAAAGAGGAGATGTAGGGTTGAAATTAGGAAAGGAGTCAGGTTTTAAAATGTATTCCCTATCCTCAGGGGTGAGACACTTTCAGCAGCAATTGAGAGTCTTCCAGGCACTTTTTTTGGTAAAATACTAAGTTGTCAATTAAGAAAAAGGAGTTAAAAGTAGCTGGTGGACCATGACTTGCTGCTGGGGAAGTTTAGCCACCCAGGAGACGGACTATGGCTTGCTGCCATGGATATTTAGGCATCCAAGTACAGGACAAAAGATGCAGAGCCACTGCAACCCAAAGTGTTTAACAAGGGGAAAAAAATACCTAAAAGAAAACTACATTTGGGGATTTTTAGCAGTGTTTTTCTTTCCTTCCCCTCCCTCTTGTTTTCAGCTCCGAGGCCCTCATATTCAGAGTAGTTAAGGGGAACATGTTACGTCTTCCTCTATTTCCTTTCAACCTCATTGTCCAAACAAAGTGTTCTGTGAAATCATCATATGCTGATGATATAATAGCATATAATAGCAATAATAGCAATAAACTCAGTCTAGGAAAAACGTATCACTTTTAGGTTTCTTCTGTCCGTAGGTTTTTTTTTTCCTTCAGGTGTGTCAGTCATGGACATTTCTGCTGACCTCAGAGCTGTCACTTGAGCAGCAGAGTCCCTGTGCCGTGTGTGGTTAGATCACAAGAACAGTATTTTCCACAGTGCTGGACTGCACCCACGAGAACCCAAGAGAAACCTCTCCAGGCTGAAAGGAACTAAGCCATGAACAAATATTGATACTGGATTAAACCAACCATGAGTCAGGCTGGTATTTGCAAGACCTGCACTGCCAGTAGTAATTCCCCTTTCCTGCCTGTGGAGCTCCACAGATGGAGCCCTTAAGTCACCAGATGCATTTTGTGCAGAGAGGAAGAGGGTGCTACTGAAGGAGTAGGATGAAATCAAAGCCTTTCAGTCTTGCTTGCTCTCCATGCAGAACTTCCTGCTACCCTGGAAGAAAGCCCTGCCAATGCTGGCAGTGGTACAGGGTGGAGGGTGACAGGCCAGCTCAAAATGTGACAAAATGCAGTTGCTCAGGAGAAGGTGTGGACTCTCCGAGTGCAACCATTGAAGACAGCCCCCTTTTAATGAGCTACTGTATTCTTCCTTAGCAAACAAACTACAGCACTGGGTAGCAAAACAAGAGACATTATTCTTTGCCCATGCTCAGAGAAAAGCAGATAGACAAGAGGATTAGAACAAGAGCAGAAAGCTAGTCTCCCTATTATTCTTTTTCAGTGCCAGATGGGCAAAAATAGAGAGAAAGGTGAAATCCTTCAGCTCTTGTGTGGGCTGGATGCACTGAAACACCTGTGGAGGTAAATGTGCGAATGGAGCCCAGCACTACACTTGATTTCATGCACTTTTAAAGGAAAAAATAGATTGTATTTGGAGTTGAGCTGACTGCTCATAGTAAACAGATACCATAAGAAATGCAACCATCCTTTTGCCTCAGACTGTGTATAATGGTTTACATCTGATATTACATTAACTTTGTCCTCTCACATGACTGTTCATTTGAACAAGTGTAAACTGAAGGTGGTAAGTAGCTATAACAGGTTTACCTCCAAAGTTCCTTACAGTTCCTTCCCAGATTTTGATCAAGACATCGTTTCTCAGGTTGCTACCCTTAGCCACTGCATATGCTTTGTTCCAGAATAAATGCATCAGCAACAGATGATTCACAGATTTCTGGCCCTTTTTCCTGAGGATCTACAAGACTGTGATAATTTATCTGCTAATTGAGCTTTTGTTTATGTTGATAAGGTAAAAAGACCTGCAATAAACGTAATTTTTTTTCAAAAATTATCTTCAAACATCTTTTTTTTTTTTTTTTTTCCCCCAGTGGATCCGTTGTGAAAATAATGCAAGGAACTTTTGTAAAAAGATCCTGGCAACTTCCAACATGAACACAATATTGAACATTTATTTATGCTACTATTCACATCTCTTTCTCTTTCCAAGAACAACCTGGGTATTGTCCAATTTTTGTGAATAACTGTCATGCCATGTCAATGGTGTGCTTTTGTTATTATGTTTTGCTGTATGTTCCCATCTTCTGTGAAACTTTGAGTTGACTGAACAGAGAATATCTCTTATCACACAGTTCCGTAAAACTTTGATTTCCTATATATATTTTCCAGGTCACATCTGAAAGTGTTATTTTTTAAATTATTTTTGTTACCAATGAACCCATTGAAAGAGATACTGAAAACCCTTGATCCAGTAGGATGACTAGCTGACTAGCTTCACTAGTAGGCATCCTGCCCTACAATTCATCCCTTTGACTTTCATGGACACATCGCCCCCACCCCGAGCAACTCTACTGTAGCTCTACCATGAAGAAGGCAGGTCTTGCAAAACTGGTGCTAAATTCTTTTGACTTCCACCTGGCCAATGGGCTTCAGAGGGTGTTTAAAATATATAAATTCCCTTTGCACACAACTCAGTGCAGGATTGGGTCCTCTAATCTTACGAGCTTTTATTTTTGAAATACATACGGAAAGAACTGATTGAAGCTCAGTAATAAAGATTTATTAACATGACTGGGCAAATGCCTGAGCTACTGGTATATGGTAAAGGCCTGAAGGAATCCAGACAGGTCATCCAGAACATGTACTATCTCCAAGCAGTATCTAAATGGTATGGAATATATACCAGATGGTGGTAGAAAAACTGCTGGAGGTACTTCTTTGCAAAGATGCTTAAGAAACTATGCTACTGTCAGTTTTCACTGCCTTACTGCAAAGGCACCTGCCTTGCTGCAAAGGTACCAGGCTCAAAACACAGTAAGAAGCTAACTGGTAGGGTTCTGAATTCTCTGACAGCTATTTATAACTGCCTTTCCATGAACAGTATTACCTCGTGTACCTCCTAATACTCAGTGTTAGGAGCTGGGCCATCTGTCAGAAGATCAGCTTCAAAGGCGGGAATCTCCATTTTCATTTGCACAAAGCCTTCAGTCCTGGCTTTGTTACATGTTGTGATTTCAAGTGTTAAGCCTGACTATTTCAGAAAAGCATGCTACATTGCCTCACTGCTGGAGTCACTGGGAGGGACTGGGAAGGGCGTAAGGACAGGCAGAAAAGCATTGTGGAGATGGAGTCAGTGAAAAACCCGTTTTTGGAAAGGTAACATTTGTTGAGAGCTCACGCTAGTCAGAGGGCTTCTCTAATTCATCTTCTGTGGCAGCAGTAGGAATTTATCATTTGCAAACTGGGCCCAGAGGATACTGATCATAGAATCANGAGACGAAGATCTTTTGCAGTAGTTTGGAGATAGGCATAACAAAATGCAAAGATATCAAATATGATGTATTCGGAGCCCTAATAATTATATATCCTCTTAACACAGACTATGAAGACAGGAAATATAAGAAGACATACAACTGATGATATGAAATGTGCTACTACAAAAATGAAACATGCCTAGGATTTGCATAAATATGTAAAAATCAAATGAAATCAGATGATACTGCTTGATTGTGGCAAATATGTTGATGAATATTTGGAAATCCTTTTTTTTTTTGGCTGGACTTTCTTGTTGGAATGATATGAACTGTGAAAACACATATATTCGGTTCTCTACACAACTTTTTTTGGTTCCAGCCATCTATTAAATTCACGTAGGCTTCTACTAGCTTTGTGAACATGAAGAAAGGGTTAATCTCAGTGGCTAATTAAAACATGTCTTGCAAACATAGATTTAAGAGTATATGTATTAATATAGGTCAAATTTATGTAGGCTTTCTTAGATTTTATATGCTTAATTTAAAAATTCTGGTCTCAAGATGTAGCTATATAACGACATGTATAGTTCAGTAAAGAGTGGGACAGGGTGCAAATGAGGCTTAAAAATGCCTGGTGAATGAAATGTAATCACACACAGCTAAAACTGCCTTACATAGGCATATCTATTTCTATTTAAATATGAATACAGGCATGCTCACATGTCCCATTAAAACATGTTGGATTCATAAAAGCATGAGCTATAATTTAGGTCTTTAGTTGGGCTCAGAGACAATATTTTTTTTTTTTTGCACCTAATTGAAAACTTTTAATTTACTTCAACTTTTTCTCATTAGTTGATCCTGAGCTTTACACATATATTTGTTACTATAATTAATCCAGAGGACACATATGAGAAATAAGCCATTCACTTGATCTCTTTGTTGTTTTTCTTGTTGTCTGTGATCAGTCATCTACCTCCAAGGCTTTCCTATGGTCACAGCATGGGATTGCCCCAGGAGGAAAGAGTGGAAGATTTCCTCTCAGAATTCTCCCTTGATTGTGTTGTACACTCTCACCCTTCTGTTATGCCTGCCAAGGTGCAAGGAGACGCAAGACTTCCTTGCCAGGCTGGAGAGAGATCTGGTGGCTCCCAAACCCAAGGTTTCAGCTCTCATTCCACAGATGTACCTGGTCCTGCCCCCATGCCTCTGCACCTTGCCTAAGAAAATAAAACTTTTAAGACAGACTCGAATAACAATTTGACATATCCCATATACCATAGTTTGCTCATCAATATATGAGTTTATACAGGGAATAGCCATTTCTTGAGCATCTGTGCAAAAAAAAAAAAATCTCATCCGCACAAAGGTTATGAACAACATGCAACAAAAGTTATACAATTAGCAGTTACAAAGAATAAACCAGCAGATCTTGAAACTGGGACTTTGCAGTAATCCTGAACTAGAATCACAGAATCATTTATGTTGCAAAAGACCTCTATGATCACCGAGTTCAACCAAATTGCGTTAATAGTCACAAAAGAGAGCTCTGGCTTTGGGGAGGGGTGCAGTTTTGTGGTTCACTGTATCTGTTGGGCTGCATAAGACAGAAAGGGGACAGAGGATCGAGTTAAAAATAGTTGCTTTCTGCATTTGAATAACCAGCTCTCCACATGTTTTGCCTTTCATTTTAAATAATACTTACACAAAGATCCAAATGAGTCAGAAGATGTGATCACAGCTGATACTGTATAGCAGCTTATTTCAAGTACTACAAGTACTTACTGCTTTGTCCTTTCATAAACCTTTAAAAAGGGTCTTTATTTGACTGTTAATTTTTTATTTAGGTCCCTTCAAGTAAAGGCATTCTTCTCTCAACATAAATCCTTTAGTAATAACTAAGTTTTCTGATCCACTTGGCTCTTGTCCCTGGAGGGCTTCCTGAGCATAGCTTGAAAATTCACATTTCCAATTTCACTTTTTAGTGGCTCAAGAGCCTTTAGGTCCTAAATTAACTTTGCTTTTATTTGGCATTTCCTTTGCCTTCAAATTCCTACTAAGCATGATGGCATGCATAAGGGAAGTGGCATCAGATCCAAGGGCTCTCTGCCCTGACAGTACACTTAGGATAATTCAAGATTTAGATTCTGGCCCTTCCTCTATATTGAATTTTTCTGACATGATGTCAGAATTTGGCATACTTCAGGTTAGCAAAGTGAAGTGAGGTAAGCCTAAAGCTTTGGAAACCAGAATTTTGCACAGGTCAGAACAAAACAAGGGAGGTATTGATGGAGTACAGGGTTCAAACTGAACACAGGTTTCCTGAAGGCACTCAGAGACAACTGAGCTGGGACATCAACAGAAGTCTCTTGGAAATTGTGATACTAATGTGAAAGTTACTTAATATCAGTATATAGGAAAACCTCTCTGCAGGCTGCTGGCAATTATTCCCTCAATACTTACCTTGTTAGCAGCAGGTAGCTGTGTCACAGCTCAGTGGTTTGTACTCACCGTTAACAGTGGGCACACCATTAGTCCAGGTCCTCAGCAGCCCTTGACTGTAGTGGGATAGAGAAATGCAAGAGCTTTTCTCTCTTGGATGCCTTTGGAACATGTCTCTGGCCCAAGCAGCTCTGGGAAGAAACTCAACCCTATTTTGATTCATTTGTAGTACAAGAGAAGAGAAATATTAGAGTGTGTCCAGAGCAAGATGACCCAGATGTTGAAAGGCCTTCAGTGCCAGACTGAGGGGTGACCTCATCACCATCTACAACTTCCTCAGGGACATCAGTGGAGGAGGAGGTGAAGATCTCCTCTCTCTGGTGACTGGCAACAGAACACGAGGAAATGGAATTAAACTGTCAGGGGAAGTTCAGATTGGGTATTAGGAAGAGGTTCTTCACTGAGAGGGTAGACAGGCACTGGAACAGGCTCCCTGGGGCAGCAGTTACAGCACCAAGCCTGTCAGAGTTCAAGAAATATCTGGATGATGCTCTTAGTCATATGGTTTAATTTTAAGTATTTCTGTAAGGAGCAGAGAACTGTAGTCAAGGATCCTCATGGGTCCCCTTCAACTTGAGATATTCTATGATTCTACATTACATCTGAGAGAGTGACTGCAAAATCCAACCTACAAAGCCAAATTCTTTCTGTTCCTTTGGCCATTTCAGATTGGTCTTGAGTGTTTATACTCAGTATGAAATGCCACAGTCTTTCAATGTGAGAAGAACCAGCTTAAGGGTTGAAACTGAAACTACATTGCAGGCATCTGGTGGCCAAAGCTGTGACCCTAAAAGTCCCCAAGCAGCTTCCAGATAATGCTGGAGGAAGCTCCCTGCTTGACTCCAGCAGCAGCATGCTACCTTTGCCCTCCTCTGGGGCCATTCCCAGCTCAGCGCTGCTCCTCAGCCCAAGGGCCTTTCAAAAACATGGTGGTGACCACATTTTATTTAATACTTTCATAACAGTGTCCTGCTGCAAGCTCCTCCACCTCTTGCACACGGTTGGCTGGCCTTTACAGAAAAGTGTTAGCTCCACTGATGCTTTAGAAGCAAAGGCAGGGAATTTTTGCCCTATAAAGGAGAATAAGTGGACAGAGACATCTGCCTGCAGCCTTTTGGGATATATCTAAATCTTAGACTATGGAAACCACTCTTCGTGGTCCCTCCTCAGTGTGCTCAACGTTTGGGATGCCAAGTGAGAAGGCCTAACTTCATACACTCTGCATAAAAGTCCCTGGGCTGCCCCTGTTTCAGAGGTCTGGATTCAATTTGAGCAGAAACTGAGGGATCCTCGTCTTGTGGGCAAACACCCATTATGGTCTGAACTAGAGATTAAATTTTATATATTTCAGATTCCTGCCTTGCCCATGTGCATGTTTTTTATCTAAGATAAATACAAGGCCACTTTCCACCTCAGGGGGAAAAAAATATGTTTAATTTGAAAAATTATATTAAAACAGTATGAACAATGGGAATAAAACAACAGCTGAGACCAGTCTTCACACTATAATGCAAGCACCTTTTGAAAGAAGTGAAATAAAAATAAACAACATTCTACTTTCTTATTTATTTAGGTTGATCTTTCTTAACATAAACATTCATTGAACTAAATTACTACGGAATCTTCGTAAATCTAGAGGACTTTCATACAGTTAAACAAAACTGTCTTTGTTGGTCTGGAAGATTATGGCACCTGTTGACAGCAAATCTTAATCTAACCCAGCCTTGAGAGACTTTTAATTGTCAGAAGACTATTCACATGCATGTATGTGGATGTTCAGCTCTGCTTTGGACATCAGTGCCGACCATTTGTTTTCCCCTTTTAACTACAGTGCATATAAATAAACATGAAGCATTTAACACAAAACATTTCCTTCCTAGAGCACTTTGTTCAATTTTTTACTTCTTACTTAGGTTTTTTGGTTTTTATCTAAAAGCTTCTTGTTGATTTATAAGGTGCAATTTTCTTATTGTGTTAAAAATGTTCTGCTACACAGCATACTACATTTTGCCTACAAAGCAAGGATGCCAGCTCTTTAATCTTAATATTACCTCCTCATCTATTTATATATGACAGCTGTTTGTGGAAACTTCTATTCTTTTCATATTGACAAAGGACACCTTTAAGAGAACACACAAAGTTAGTCTCATGCTTCATGCAGCACCCAACATGTACTGGCTTCTCATCCAAGGATAAAAGAAGGACCAGAGTCTGCTTTAGAAAGCCTAAACCTGAGGAGAAATGCAAATGCAAAGAAAGGAAATGGGATATGAAAATCTTAACTAGGTTGGAGATTGGCCACGTGCTGCTTGCTCAAGAAGCTTATATATTGATTTTCTCCTCTGGAAATGTGGCTGAAGCAGTCATGCTGCCTGCAAGTCTTTTTTGGGAGATGTTTCATTAACAAATTTTGAACCCCAGCAAAAGGGGCACACCTGGACTTCAGCTCAAAGCACACAACACAAGTGGCTGGACACTCTCTGAGATGTTTATGTTGTATAAGCTCAGGGGCAGGCACAGAGGGACATGTCATGAGGGACCAAGGGACAAGAGGCCAAGGCAAGACCTGCCAGAGGAAGGAGAATTCCAGAGGAATGACTTAGGGAGACATAGGAGGGAGACAAGTAATAAATAGTGACTGTGCTTTCAGCAAGACATAAATTGACCCCAACCTTATGGTGACTTTAAAAATAAAGGATAACTTTATTAATTGCACAGTGAACAAGAGAGAAATGAACATTTCTTTTCTATAATGATGATGTGCACTTGGCAGTGCTCTTACGCTGCCTGAAATGGAAGGCAGAGTGTTGTGGTGCTCTGGCACTGCTTCTGGAATTGGATTATCTCCCATTGTCCAGTTGGCATCACGGAACAGTCATTCCTAATTGCACCTTCTGTCTGATCATTAACCACTGCTTCTGATCATGCTTCATCTCTTTCCTTATCTGCTTTTCATCTTCTGCATTGCCTCTCTGTAATTGCAACAGACTTGCCTTGAGGCCCCGGGTTATTCTCTATCATCTTCAGGTGCAACAGATTGTTTTGGGCATTTTGATGGCTTCACTTGTTTTGTGCTGTCCACCTCTCGCCTGAAGCTCTGACTTCGTTGTGATCTGAATCTGGCCCTGAGCAGAAGCAGTTCCTACAGGCACTGGTGATTTGAACTCTGCCTCAGGGGGAGGTTCCTGAACCAGCACAGCCTGCACACGGTGGCAATCTTCGAATAGCTGGGCAGGCCCAACAGCGAAGGTACTGTGACCTACAAAATGGGAATCAGTTTTGGTACCACGGTGCCCTGCTTGTCTTCAACAGGGCAAATATAAAACGCAGTGGTGTCTGCCAGCCTGCAGATGTTAGATGAAGCAATGATTTTTGCATCATGGCCCAGAGGCTCTGACAAAGCGCAAGCAGTGCATGCCACAGGTTATGAAAGGCACTCTTAAGAAATGCTTCATATATGCAGTCATTGCCTTCTAAAATCCCTCACATCAACCCTCCATGAAGTCAGACAGGAATAGCCTCAAAGTCATTTAAGTAAATACATTTATTTTTTTTAAATCCTAGGAGACCGCCCACCCTCCTTGCCAGGAAGATCATGAGGCCAACATTTGGAGGCTGGAGCAGAGGAAAGGAATAAATGAAAGAGACAATAAATCCCTCTATTCGTATTACAGGTCATGAAAGGGGGAAAACTGGCAAGCACCTGCCACGTGAGAAACTGATTTGGAAGTTGGAAAACAAGCAAGAAAGACCTTGACTGTAGCCAGACTTCTCTGGAGGAGCAAAAACGCCCCAAATCCCTAAGTACTGCAAGTATTCTACCCAATTAGATAGCAAAAACTCAATGAAAATAAAATTAATATTGGTTATTAGATTGTTGACTGCCCAGTGGCAGCCAGATCTGAGTTGCAGTGCTGAGTACAGCAACACCAGAAATTTCAGACAGAGAAATTAAATACTGTTCTGTATCGCTGCTATCAATTACTTTGCTTTCATCTATAAATAATGTTGGGGTTCTTAAGTTGCCAGATAGGAGCTCTAAGACTATCTGGGATGATATCTCATTCCTTTAGAAAGACTTGGTTTAATACATTATACACTCTGAAGGGCATCACTGCAGAAAGAGGCACTAAAGCCACAAAACACGAATCAGTTGCTTGGAAAAAAAATAGTTTTCATCAAGTATTAGGAGGAATTTGGAAAGTTCTCTCCTTTTTCCTGTGTGAAAACAGAGTTCCCTACCTCCCAAATAGTCAGTTGCCAAAAAGTTGAGCTCACCTACAGAAATGCTCTGGCGTTTTAGACCCTGATTCCAGAGTCACAGTCACTGAACTGAGAAAACTTCCATGCTGAAGAGGAGCATGATAGGAGCTGGTACTTGACAGAAGTACATCTCTGTTGTAGGACTATGCAGTACATCAGCATCTACACATGCCTACCCACACATATGCAGAGTACCAGGACTGGTGAGCTTGGGTTAGGTGAGGTAAATAAAGTACAGGGCTTTGCATGTGCAGTTACAAATTAAAATCCTCCATGCAACTGATCATCCTGTTGAAACTTGGGAGAGATGTGGCCCTTTGGAAATTGAGGTCCCGTTAAGTGAGGTGTCTACCATTCTTTCATACTCCAAAAATCAACATCAGAGGCACCAAATGCATGTTTTTTTAGAGCCTCTATGTAATGATTAATTGTAAGGCCCTTTTCTTTTGCACATTATTGTTGGCTGTATGCATATAGCATAGTTGTTCATACAACATCTGCAGGTCCAGCCCTGTATGATAACTGTCTTCAATGCAGGGATGTTCTTCCACTTTTTTAAGTGGAGTTTGCCTGGGAAAGTTCTGCTCCAGCCATGTTTTAGCCAATGAATGCATGGAGATTTCTTAAATGCATGGAGATTTCTTAAATGCATGGAGATGTCCTAAATGAGGTTATTTTTCTCCTTTTTGTTCTCTCTGGGACTTTTTATCCTTTTTTCCCCTGAAGCTGAGACATGCAATTGTGCTGCCTATCAATCCCCCTGTAATAACATTTGATCCCAGTGGCCAAATGTAACCACACTTAGCAGAGGGCTGGACCTCTCAAGGATAACACACCTGGGGAAAGAGGCAACCAGACAATGAAGAGAGAGGAAATAAATGCTTTCACTGAAGAAGGGGTTTGAGGAGAGATCAAACACATTGGGAGGCACCAAAGAAGTTACACAGAGGAGAGAGAAGTGTGAAACAGCCTCTGCTGACTCTTATTAGAGGTCTGAGAAGTGTAAGCTTCAAAAACCCAGATGGGTCATTCACACAGACAACATCAACTACACGTCTGCAAGTCGATGAATTTCTTGTCCAGCTTTCATCTTCCCAATAGATTCATAAACAGATGGGTGTACTGGAGTATTTCAATCCAGCTCAGTTTTCTTTTGTCTACAGAATCAGTTTTGTTCTTGTTCTGTGAATCGCTTTAATGGTGTTCAGGAGGCATCCCTGGGACTGTTTCCTACAAGAATTAATTGCTCAGGTTTTATAACCAAGCACTAATAGAAAAGGGATATCTAGTAAAATGTGAGTCAACTTCCTTCCTCTCTTGTCATGAATTGTGCTTCTCAGTCTACCCCCATTATATGGAAGAGGATGGCTTTTCTTCCTACTACGCAGTCCACACGGCACAGTCATGTTGATCAAAAGTAGTGGCATAATGGGTGGTTTCTGAAAGAGAAAGCAAATATGCTAATTTGTGTCATAATATCTCATCAACGTCCTGAAAAAATTGTGAAGGCATTAGAAGTAATTATGCTGGACTGGACGTATAGGAAGGGAGAGATGAAGTTTTCCATCAGAACACAGGAAAGTGACGTTGCCTGCTCCCCAGGCAGGTTAGTGCTGCTTGCAGGGGGACCTTCTCCCAGCAGGAAAACAAGCTTTATGGTCCCTTGTTATGAAAGGACATCTGATAGCCCAGATTGTTCTACTAGGCAATCTATCATTTATTTATTGGGCTGTAATGGGATTGAATAACTGTCTGCCCCTCCTGGGTGCATCCTGCTTTCTGCTCTGTAAGTGACCAACAGGCACTGTTAATATTGCGGTGAACAGATACATTGATTTTAGGGGGAGATGTTTCTTAAGTTGAGTACTGTGTTCTTCAGAAAAGATGCAAAGATACTCCTGATGTATCAGTGCATCACCAGTGAGGATAACCAAAAGTACTGAGAGGCCTCTGCACTTGAAACCAACAAATCCAGGAGGGCCCTTCTGTTTGAAGAGAAGTTGAGCAGGGGTGGCATGAAGGAGATCAATAAGACCATGAATGGCAGAAGAAAGCCAGCAGGGTACAGTTGCCAGCTATCTCTTCTAATACAAGAAGCAAAGGGCAGCAAATGAACCTGTCAGGCAGCAGTTTCAACGGACAGAAAAATATCTGTGCACACAATATGCAACTCATTTGTGGGCTGCCTTGGCAGAGACGTTTTGTTTATAGGCTGCAATGTCACCTGGACTCAGAAAGCACCCAGACCTGTTGAGAAGAGAGTCATCACCACTGGTTCAAATGGTAGAAGTGCTCTTCTCTCCTTATCCCTTGGGGTCATTTGGGTTCACATTTTATGTCCAGGCATGATGGCAGGTAGCTGGATGAAGGCTGCCAGGAGCCCCACAGCTGCCTCCCACCCCCAACTCAGCCTCCAGTGGCAGCTTGAGCATGGGGATGCTCAGGGACTTCCAACCCTGTGGCACATAGTGGGGCCAGATGAGGCCAGAGGGGTCCCCTCTTGTTTCTCACTGGGAGAGTAGTCTCGGGATGTGGAGCAGTTCCTTGTTTGGTAGGTGTTGAACCAAGAGCCTCCACAGGGCTCAGCCACCTGAGCTGCGGAAAACCCTATATTTCAGCTGTTCTAAGATTTCATGCAAACCATTTGTACAAAAAAACCACCCCAAAAAGTAATTTGTATGCAAAGTATGTGTGCTGTCCCTTCATCCCAGCCTTTGAGTCCCGCTCCTCGGGCCTCGAGCATGCATGATCATGTTCAGCTCATTCGGCACCCCACACGTGCACTGGTGACACTTTGTATGTCCTCAGGTTGCTCCTCAAATAGTCAGATGGACATTATTTTATTATTGTATTGGTTTGATTTGGCAATTAACAAGTCTGTGCAAGGTCAGCCTGCAGGGACGCTCCAAACGCTGTTTGCTGAGAGGCTGTGTTCTCAGTACTGTGCTCTTCCTTACCCTCTCCACACTGCTTCATGCTGCTGTTGGGGGCTAGAGAAAGCCAAGTTGGTTGCCCATACTGCTTGCTATACAACACATGCCATGAAACTATACCCAGTCTTTGCTACAGTGATCTCACAGCTTACAGTGTCAGAAGCTATTTACAACTGAATGGAAAACCTGTGGATAAAGTTCCCAAGGAGGGCATAAGCACATTAAATGTTGATACTCAGTATTTCACACCTAGCTCCAGAGAAATTTAATTTCCCTAGCTTTAAGACAGTAAGTAGAAGTAAAAGCAGCTTCAGTGGAAAAAGAACTTTACAATTTTTAATTAGAATACAGAACTTTTTTCTATTAATTGTACTTTCTGCAAGGCGACCCATAATTAAGGGGCAAACACACCAGTATCAAAAAGCTCTATGTTTCTGGTCCTTACTCTCTGCTGAGGACACCTGTATGGGCAGGTCCTCACTCCCAGAAGCAGGCCTGATTTTGCTGGCAGACCCATCCACGGCAGCTATTACTCCCATGTCAAAAAAAATGACCTGACAGGTTTCTCCATCTGCTGTTTTTCACAATGAACCTTTTCGCCCATGCTGCTGTTCTGGAAATACTGTACCAGATCACACATGAGATCAGTAGATTACAACCTGCTATCTCATCCAATCTCACTGTCTAGGAGGAAGGTATATATTCACCAAATTAGCCTTAGTCCTTCAGATCAGTGCAACTGCACATGTGCATCCTTAAAATGTATAGCTTGAAAGGCAACTTTTAACAGCTTTTAACATGCTCAGCTTTTACTCCCTGTTGTGCAGGTATGAGAGGGATCAATGTATCACCCAGTAGGAGGAGTGATAGTGAATATTGATCCTCTTGACTGTCTGGTTGAAATGACATCGATTCATAAATGTATTTGTAGAAATGCTTAGGAGGGACCAGACACATGCACATGCCTTCCTTGGGGATATAAACAGAGAAATACTGTCAGCCTACATCCACGGTCCCTCTTCCATACCCCTAGCAACATAGGATCCAAACAACTAGACTTTTGGAATGTCAGTGGAACGACACCACACAGGAATCAGCAGTGGGTGTATGCTCACACACACAGCTACCCTGCTTCTGTTTAGTGTGTTTGGGGGGTGTGGGAGCTCTGGATGAGTTGTTGGTATCTGTTACTGAGTCCTGTAATGAATTGCTGGAGATGTAAATAGATATTAACTAGGAACATTCCGGACATTTTTATATATATTTTTTTTTTACATTAGTTTCTAAATAAGACAGAGTTTTGGCGAGCCCACACTTTTCAGACATTTAGTAGACAGCAAACATTTGTAGCATATGCATTGCCTGCAAGCATTTGCTCACTTGCTGAGCCCAGGCACATCCTCTTGACAGGGCTTTTGGCTGGTAGCTTATGGGGAATACTGCCTACTGAGCACAGGTAGTGCACTTTGCCCTGTGGTCTGAGCTCTGACAGCCCCTCAAGCAGTTAATATTTTTGAGATGTAAATCCCCCAAACCACCAAATTTAGTACAACTTGTGACATGAAGACAGCTGCTGTGTTCAAGAACAATGCCCGGTGCCCCTATCAGAAGTACCCCATAGGCAGCAGCACATGAGAAAGCTGAAGGGAAACAAAGAGCAGTGGGGTATGTGGTGGGACAGAAAACTGGGTGAGCAGCAGGATCTCTGAGCAACTGGAAAAGCAGTGGGCAGAGGCAAGTAGAAGGTGAATTTCAGGAGAAAAGAAGAGCAATACTCAGAGAAGGGAGAAAAAATCATGTGCAACTTCAACAGAAGTGTTCTTTGCTATCTTCAAGGTGCATCAAAAGTGTTTTTTCTCTCTCAAAGCTCATCTGCTTCATTCAGGTCTCAATACCAGAACTCTGTGTCCCTGACCAAGTGTGTGTTTCAGTGGTGGGACATGGTAAAATCAGAAATAACCCGTTTCCACATTTTTTTGGCTGTGCAGGTGTAGGTGTTCATTGTAACCAGCGTGCCTTTTGCTGCAAGGAGCCTGGGGAAGTGCCTCTGTGTCTCTGCACCACCTGAAGGACAAGGTGGGATGGACAAGGTGATGTGAGGAAATGTTGACAGAATCAAAGCAGGGGGCTCCAGGGCAGCTGCAGTCCCTACCACTGCCCCTAAAGCTGCAGTCAGGGCTACAGGCCAGGCTGCTGCCCTAAAGGAGAGGGGAACACTGTGTCCACCTGCTCAGCAATGGCCAGATACTGCCTCCTCCAGTTTGCCAGCAAAAACACATCTATGGAAATGATCCAAGATTAGAAAAAAAGGGTAAACTGGGTCACTGAGACATGAGAGGGCTCGGAAACAGTCTCAGGTGCAGTTGTTCTGGGTGACAGGAGGGGAACAGCAAAACACTTTAGAGCTTCAAACTCCAGAAAGGACCCCAATCATCCTTTCCAGGAGTAGCTGACAGCCTTTGCACCCACTCAGCTGCACCCCACACCCAGCTTTGTAGCAGGTGACCACACAGACCACAGTGTTACATGCCCCCAAGAGTACTGTGGCCTCAGTTCAGGTCTTGTGACCTCTTACTGAAAGTCTCCATATCGTGTTACCCATCCTCAGAGCCTCCCACTAAAGATTCATTTATTGATAACTGCATTTTGCAGTATTGGCACTTACAGTGACTTTACTGAGTCAAGAAAAAGCAGCTGTTTAGAGAGGCACGATCACAAAGCAGGCAGAAAGAAAAGGTCATCAGGGAGCCCTTCTGCGCTGTACACTCCCACCCAAGAGGGCGCTGATGTCCTGGGGCTATGGGAAGGAAAAGGCTGCTCAGCTCAGTTGCCCTGATGCACTGAAGGATGCTACTGTTGTCACAGCTGAAGAAGGGAGACTGGGATTGAATTTTAGAATATTATGAAAATCTGGCCAGGGAAGAAAATAAAAATACTAGATAAACTCTATTTCTGAACATGTGTGTTTCAGGGCTGGAAAAAATCTTTCTAGAATTATCAAACATGGTTATGTCCAATATATGGTTTTGGCACATCTCATTAATGGTCCCTGTCCCTGCAGCCCCACTCTGTAAGCCATAAGAGTGCTGCAGGCCTCACTTTGAGAATGCTTTAGAGTGCTGGGTAAGTAAATGTCTGTTGCTGTGCATGAAGAAGTGCTGTTATTCATTAAGAGTACACAGAGCACGAGGACTAGGAAGCTTCATTAATCAGAGGCCAAATCGTGTGCCATTTGTGAGAGCAAGGGGAGGCTTCGCCCTGGGACCAAAAGCAGATAGATGGCTGACATGGTATGACCCCACACTTCTAAGCACAACACTTGTGAAATGCAGGCTCAGCCTCCCTCCCCTTTGGGCAAAGCCGTGGGTGCCATGCAGGTGTTCCTGTGCAGGAAGGAAACCAGAACCACGAGCTGCCCTCCTCAGGCCGCCAAAATGCCTCATTTGCAGGAGACCCCAGCAGGAGGACTCCAATGCTGGCTTCTCACCTTGGGGTGCTGCTGTGCTGCCGGTGCCTGCCTGGCATCTCCACAGGTGGCAGCACAGTCTACGATGCCGAGATGGAGAGAGTCCAACAGCAGAAGGGCAACACAGAGCTCACCGGGCTTGCAGAAATATGCTGTGTGAGCCTGGTGTGGACCACGTCTTCGTGTGTCTCTGGTTGATCCACAGTTTGTATAACTTCACGTGATTGCACAGCTCCTTTAAATAAATAATTTTAGCTCCTTTATTTAAATGACAATGAACAATTCTGTGATCTCTCACTTTCCCTCCTGTATCTCTTCATTGCATTTTTTTCCTTGATAACAGCAGTTTTCTGAGGACTGTCGTTATACAGGCATCTCTCACTTCACTGAATACCCTCTGCAAGAAGAGCCCTACCCAGTGGGGGTGAGGGATGAGTTGGGGGGGGAGCGGGATTTTTACTGAACTCTATGTCACGAGTTTCAAACAGGGCATTTCAAGTCATTGTGGTAGATTGACAGATGAATCAGATCCATTGTTTTCTCTCTCTTCATTTGATGGTTCAGGTTTACAAATTTGGCTTTCTGGTGATGCTGTATATGTCAGAGGAGAAGCAGGTGCATTGTGTTGTAACGTGTTCAGCAATCCTTGCCATGGATCCTGCCAAATACACCAATATTAATATTTATTTCTAGGAAGGAATAAATCTAGCTACACATTCACAGCAAGTGATAAATGCAACAAATACATCTATGTACCACTCTTATAATTCAGAAACAGAACAAGTTCTTTATAACAACTGGGGTATATTTCAAGAGCCAGACCTGGCATTCACAAGTATCTCCACAACTTCAGCTTCTAGCAGTAGTAAATTCTAAATAGTGGTATTTCCTAAGAGGGCCTTGGAATCACGAGCTTCATTATCCATTATGGATGCTGATCTCAGGCACTCAGATCGATATAAAGATGTACTGATCCTGAAATTCTGATGTATAGCCATATTTGGAAATGGTCCCATCTCAGCACGATGACAGTTAAACATAAAAAGTGCCAAAAATGCTCCTAACCTATTTTAGTGGAACACTCAGTTTTACAATATTTTTTTCCCAGTCTGGTCTTCCCTTGAAATGTTGATTTATTTGTATTAGTTGTATACCCATAAAAACTTTGTCTCTCTGAAGATTCACCTTGTCTCTTCAAAGACTCAGTTTTCTAAGTCTTGTAGACAAATAGCCAAAAGTAGAACTGTTTCATCTGTAGCCATGTACCTTTTAAATGCCAGGTTGCTGAACATAGGATTTTCTCAGAAGACATTGTAGCTTAGACTGGTGGTTTAATGGCTCCATAAGTAAGTACACAGATAATTTGATACAAAAACCTGCTTGTGCTCAGCCCTTGTCCTCAGATTTCTCTTGCCTCCTCTTTTCTTGAGGACCCCTCCTTAGCACTTACAGGCACACTATCAGGAAAAGTCTCATCATCTTTTCCCAATTACCAACATTCACTGAAACAAGAGAAATATTTCTACCTCTGGACAAAGACTGAATGCATTATTTTTGCCATTTCCTGAAGCATTTAGGCACCTTTTTAAAATGCCTCTCGGCACACACAGTTCAGGAGCTGTGCAAAGCGCGATTTGTCATGGTTTCTAGAGCTGTGCAATCAGGTGCAGCTCACAGAGAGGACCCTGGGGGCTGATCCCCCTGCACTGCATCCTCGTGGGCAGCGCTGGAGGGATGCTGTGGCACCCTGCTGCTGCTGTGCGTATGGGTGCAGGACGGCACTCAAACCCACCTTCACCCCTACTGCAGCGAGAGGCAGGGAGAGTTGAGTCTAGTCTTTGAGAAAAAAGCTGGCCTGGGTTTGGGGTCCCTTAAAGCATATCACCATTACATCATGCTTTTTGGTAGTTTAGAACACTTTATTCAGTGCAAACAAGTATCTTTTTATGCAGCATCAGGAATCAGTCTGTTGTAACAAGGCCAGGAGGACAACTGAGCAGCTCCTGAGGGACAGAGAGTGTAAAAGGATGTCTGCATGCTAAATTAACCACTGAACAGCCACTGTGGTTTTACTGGAAGATAATTCTACGTTTTCTTGCTGGCCTCATTTCCTTGTATTAGCCTGGAAAAAAAGACCTTATATATCTCTCTCTATATTTATTATTTTAAAGAAATACTTACTTATGTGTATATTTAAATGATTGTCATCAGTGGGGGAAATAAGGCCTAAGGGGACTTAGCTCTTAATAAATATGCTATTACTCAGACTGACATCAAAGGAGGAACCAGCCATGCATATTTAAGGGAAATTTTCCATGAGGATGTGGGGCATCTGTAAAAGTGGATTTTCCCGGTGGCATTTTAACACCCACAGCTTGAGACATCGCTTTCCACTCTGTATTGATTTTTCACCTGGTTGAAGCTGACCTTTCCCTGCCCAGTCTGTCACAGAGTTAAGGTCGTAACCAGCACAGCCAAAGGCTTTGTAAACCTGCTGTGTGCAGACAAATCCTGACGGCTCCAGGCTTCCTTACCTTAGTTGGGCTCCCTATGGTGCTGGGCAGGGCAGGAGCTTTCAGTGCCTTCTGAGGACTGGGTTCTGAAGATGTGACAAAGAAAACAATCAGCTTGTCACCAGGGTCTGGCAGGGCCCCACCACGGCCAGGATGTGTCCACCGTGGCTGACACCAGGTTACATCCTTTGTCTCTTTTGAGTGGGAAGAAAGCGGAGATCATTCCTTGCTTCATCCACTACCCAGGGGAAAATTCATGCTGCAAATGGCAGACAGCTGTATCCCAGTGTCAGACAAAGATAAGATTGGGTGTAAGCCAGAAAAAAAGGGTTCTCAGGTTAAAGAACATGTCAATAAACAAGTGTTTTCCAGCCAGCCAAGAGCAGAGGAATGCAGCAATGAGCCAAAACAATCCCTGAAAATCTTGCCGAGGACCAGCAAAGGTTCAAACCCAGAGGTTCAAAGACAAAGAAACACATGACCTTTACTAAAAAACAGAGAGAAAGGAAGAACCTGAGGAAAAATGTCAGTCCCACCCCAGTGCAAAGGAGGAGGCTAGATTATATCATCCCTTTACAAGTTAATGGGGTGATTTAAGTTATGCTGAAAATGCTGATCCAACATAATTTCTCACTTTTTTTAGGAGAACAGGTGCTAAACTTGGCATATCTTGGTTTGGTGAGGTTTCAGATTGTTTCATGTAGCATTTCTCCAAGCAAACTTTGATAATGTGATTTAAGTGAAATAGCCATTAGGTGACTTCACAAGCATTTGAAAACCTGTTCCCAAAGAGGAGTTGCAACAATTATCTGAACTTATCCATGCTTTCCTGTACGCTGTGAGGATATACTTGAATGAAGGAATCTTTCTCCCCACACCATAAGTTTAGTAAGGAACTGATACTTCATTACCTTCTTACATTACATCACTGCCTGAGTTGGTGCTGCCTTTATTGAGTAGTGTCACTAATTATTTAGAAGAGGCTTAAGAATGTTGTTATGAATTGGAAGGATATCATTTGTAATAGAGACCTGCTGCACCACAACAAGGCAGCGATGCAGCAGTATGATGGTAGGTGTGTTGAGTGCTGTTGGATACAGTCTTCCCAATATCTCATCCCTAGTGTGTAAGAGAACTGTTAAGTCTTGGGAAGACATGCTTTGAAGCAGCTGGGTGCAGAGTTCATTACTGAAAACCAGGTCCAGGAATTGAGTTGGGTGTTCTTTAAAAATGAGATCCATTTAAAAATGAGCCAGATTCAGTCCAAATGTCTAAACTAAGCAAGGTACATTAAAATTAAGGTAAAGACTCTGCATTGTTACCTCTTCATCTTGGCTAAAAACTAATCTTAGAGTTGACACATACCTGCTATTGAGGCAAGAGAGACAGTCAGCCTGTCTGCAGCTGGCTTTGACAACAGAAACGGGGAGGTCTGACAAGATTAGAAACCTGGGTAGAAAACATCGTGGATTGCAGTTAGGCAAAGTACAAGTTACAGAGCAAATATTTTAATAACTAAAATCTGACAGGAGGAGAACTGCAAGAAGAAGTGGCACTCAAAGCAGTTTGCAGTACTTGCTAAATAGTAAATACATGTGAATTTGCAACTTAATAGGGCTGTGTAAAAAAAAAAAATCCCTATGTAATTTTGAGTGGCTCATGCTGAGATTCGTGTTACTGACCTGAAAAAAGCAGTGTTCTTCTCTTCAGGCCAAATCCCAAAGTAAACTTAAGCCAGTGGGCACATTCCCATGGATTTTAGAGGATTTGTGGTTGGTGAGGCCACATCTTGAACAGTATTCACTTTTGGACATCTTACTACGTCCAAGACACTGACAAGCTGGGAGGCAGCACAAAATGCTGAGTTGGAAAGGACCCACAAGGATCATTGAGTCCAGCTCCTGACCTTGCACAGGATCATCCCCAAGAGTCACACCATGTTTCTGAGAGCATCATCCAAATATTTCTTGAACTCTGTCAGTCTTGGTGCTGTGACCACTTCCCTGGGGAGCCTGTTCCAGCACCCAGCCACCCTCTGAGTGAAGAACCTTTTTCTAATATCCAACCTACACCTCCGCGGAGACAACTTAGCACCATTTCCTCAGGTTCTGTCACTGATTACCACAGAGAAGAGATCAGTGCCTGCCCCTCCTCTTTCCCTCATGAGGAAGTTGTAGACTGCAAAGAGATCTCCCCGCAGTCTCCTCTTCTCCATGCTGAACAGACCAAGTGCACTCAGCCGCTCCTCATATGGCTTCCCCTCAAGGTCCTTCACTATCTTTGTCCCTTCACTGTGCTCCACCATCAGGATCTGGTATTCTCTTACGTTCTAAATTTTATATTTCAGAATTTTTCAGAAAATTTTTTTTCCCTCTCCATGAGAAAGGCAGAGCAAACCTGGCCTGTCCAGTCACCTGCTGACTTTTTGATACAAAAGACAGTCACAGGCCAAAGAGAAAGGCATAAACCTCATTTCTATCACAGCAGATGAATTTCAAATGCCAGCCCTAGCATATGATCCCATTGGCAAGCCCCAGGTACACCAGGAGGGGAGACCCACAGGACCCTCCCCCACATCTTACTACACCAGGATGGTTTCTCCTCCCAGCTGGCACAGTCCATCAAAAGTCACCCAGGCAGCACAAGATGAACACCTCCTTCAGGGAGACAGGCTGAAATCATGGTGTTTGGAGAGCCAATGTCATGGAGCCACCCGAAACCAGCAGGCTGATGCCCTGTCATGGTGCTGGCAGTGCTCCAGTAAGTCAGCAGGCAGCAACCTGTCCCTCCTGGTATTCCCCACCATGACCACCTCTGCACAGCTTCAACGAGGGTGGAATCAGTTCCCTTATCACCAGTAAACAAAGTTAATGTTTTATTAACATTGACACCAAGTTCTCAGTCAGTGCCAGGTGAACCGAAAGCAGGTCAAGCTGGTATGGTGTGTAAGGAGCTTGGCACGAAGCCAAGCCTGGCCTGCCAAGGTGTGCTGGCACAAAGGTCTGCTAAGGCCATCATCTGCAAGGGATACCATCTTAGCCTGGATCTAACCTTATACGCATGGTGCTCCAAAAGTAGCCTTCAAGCTTTTTACTCAAGTTTGCTAATTGTGCAAACCACTGGGAGAGGAAGGGGCTTCACCTTCCTCTTTGTGCATATAACTCAGCTGCATCTAGTCCCAGCAGGGTGGCTCTTGTAGGGTGGCTCCTTGTGCCACACCCCAGACTCCCACACGACCTTCCCTCTTGGCCGTCCTTCCCTTCTGTGGCCAGCCCAAGGTCAGCGATGCCACCATTAAATACCAGCCAAGGAAAGCAAACATCAGCCCCGCTTCGAGCAGCTCTGGGTACATTAAGTAAAGCAAAAGGATTGGCAAGGGAGAAGGGATTGGCACAGCAATGGGACCAGGGCTGGCTGCAATGGCCACAAGGGCAGCACATCAGGGCAGCGATGGGCGCTGATGGGCAGCCCTGCAGGTGTGGATGAGGAAAGCAGGCACTGGATGAATCCTGATGGACTATAAAGCAAGAGGGAGCTTAGACCAAAAGCCCTCCTGTGGAGCCATGAAGGGTTGCCCACTGGTCAGTAACAAGTGTCCTGACAAATTACTGTGCTGTCCAGGAACCCTTCAACAGAGCCCATAGAACTGCCATTGCTCTATCCTACCTTGATAAACCTCTTCAGACAGGCAGTGCTCATTTTCACTCACATGCACAAACTTCTCAGGAGAATCCCAGATTTGTCACAGCTGCACATGAGTCCTGCCTGTGGCTCAGCTGTGCCAAGCAGCCAGCATGTCCTGGGACCTCTGATTTCAGCTCTGTGCACCAACACTTTCCCCTCCTGCTCTCCTAGCAGGTTTCTCATCCTCTCTTGACCCCATGTTTGCTGCACAACACTCCCCCACCCCAATACACAACAGGCATCAGTGCCCTCTGCTCACAGCTTTGCATCTCCAGTATTTCATTCACCTCACCTTGCAGGTGATGAGCGAGGTTCCTCCGGCCTCCTGTGCAATTCAGTGAGTAAATAAAGGTGTTTTGTCAGCTCTGTGCAGCCAGATTTCACTCTTTTTTCTGGAAGAAAAGAAAAAAAAAAGGGGAAACAGGGAAGAAAATCCACCATTACAAATCTTTGTTCGTTTTAGCCCAAACTCCAGTCTTTCAGGGGAAACACCAAGTTCCAAGTCAGTTTGTTTGCAAGGTGGTGGAAAACCCCCAGGTTCCCAATGGGAAATTTTTACACTCGGAACTCATGCACATAAGAAGGTGCTGCTCTTGATGGCCCTTCTCTCCTCATGGTCTCTGCTGCTGTGAAGCTGAAGAGGGACAGGAGACAAGTCCATGGTGACATGGTTGTGCCTGGCTTGGGAGCAGGCTGCCTGTATACATGGCACGCAGCATGTGGCCCTGTGTCCCCTCCAGGCTCCTCATGCTGCCACTTTGGTCTCACCAAAGACATAAACAATATTTTTGCATGCTTTGCCAGGCTTGCAGACAGCTTCCTAAAGTAGTTGCATACTTAACAAGTAATTATTTATTTCTAACCAATCTCATTTCCTTAATTATATTTAGACATCACGTAAATGAAATTCAGTTTTTAACAAAAATCACCTCTGCAATTATCCGAATAATTGAATAATTGAATCTGAATGTTGAATAGGACGCGTCTGTTTACAAGAACCAAGCAACTGCCACACACAGTTGGCTCGTGGCAACAATGGCACCACTTCCACAAGTAACCCTGGTCTTTGAGTTCAATGCTGACTCAAAACTCCTGGTGAGTCCATCAACGAAATGCAATTTTTTCAGCTCATATGTTCTTATGAATCACATTCTGTCCAAATACAGAGAGTGATACATCTGACATTTTCATTAACAATTTCCAACACAGAAGGAGAAATCTAAGAGACCAACTACTTTAATATAACCACCCACTGTTATATGACTCTGTTTTTCTTACTCCTCTATTTGATGTAAATGCCTTTTTGTAATTTATTTGTTTTAATATATAATAATGTATTTAATTTGTAATTGTAGCGGTTGAAATTATGTATTATACAGTAAGAATATAATAAAGTTACATTAATTCTATTTCCTCTTTTATATTAATGTGGTTAATGCATTTATCTAATTTGTATTTTTGGAGCTTCTAGTCAGAACAGATTTTCAGCTGTAATATTCTCCTGCTTTATTCTTACCTTCAGTGTAGATACTGCTGCTAACTTGGTGCATTTGCATTTTCATTTTTCACTGATCTTTACTAACCCCAGTTTAGAATTAAGGCAAAATAATTTGAATCACCCACTTAAATCATCTAGCTTCCCTTCTCTTGCCTAATATAGCTGGCAGGGTTGAATCTAGGTTAGCAGATTTTGTGCAGATTACAGCAGCATTAAAAGCAGCCAGCTCTTTCTCCTTCGTTTGAAATCTGGCTTTCTTTTCCTTCAACCAATATTTTCCTGCCTGTTCTGTGATACACAAATCCAGAGATGTTTCTTTGACCCTGTTGGGATGAAAGAACTTTGTGCTGCTCCTCTCCCATTGTCCATGTGGTCCCTTTGAGCTGCCCTGTGCCTTTCTCCCCCTCCCACACCTGACTCTGCCCTCCTGGTTTTATGGTCTCCTTCACGCTGCGCAGCCACACCCGGGCGAGCGCTGCTGAACTCAGCAGAGTTTTAGATTCTCCAGCCAATGATAGATGGGAACAAATGGAATATAGTATAAGAGCAGAGAGCATGTGAAATCCTTAACCTCAGTTTCACCAGAGGACAATATCCTAAATTTCAAGAAGCTCCACTTCACCTCCTGTACAGACACTTGCACCCTGCTGATTTCTACATCATCTTCACCACGTGAAAGCAGAAGAAACAACATTTTTCTTCTAAACATAATTTGGGATTTAATTGTATTATTAATAACTAATTTGTTGTTAGATTCAGTTGCCTGCTGAAGTCTGTGTGCTGTTAAATTATCGCCTTTCTGCAAGCTGTGCAGAAAGCGCTCTTTCTTCAAAAAGCCTCTAACTTCACATCTCACTAAGTCCAGTCAGTCCCCTCCATCAGATTCACCCAAACAGCTCCTGCTCAGCACAGGAAAAGTTAAGTCCTGTTCAAGACCTGCTACAGTCCCCCCTCCTCTTCTCCCTAATCTTTTCACACCTCTGTTCCCATTTCCAAAACCACTATGTGGGATCCTCCATAAACCTTTTAACCTGTGGGCACCTGTTTAATTTTCATAATTTTCAGGCCACTGCCCAATCTCCCTGTCTTATTTTAACTTTTAAGAAAAACCCCACATCTGTCTTGAATATCAGTTAGCTCATGGTGTAATGACTGAAAGTACCTTTATGTTCATCCTCCTTTCTTTGCTACGGGAAATACAAATTAGTCACATGTCTGTAAATCTTATTTTTCTTTCACTTGGCCTGACTCCTATTTCATTATCTGAGAAAAAATCACTCCAAATTGGTGGCTATTATGCTAAACTATCAAACTGCCTAACCTGAGGCAAAATGCCCACAATAAAACTCTGTTCAGAAACTCTGCATTATTTATCTGACAGAATAATCTTGCCATATTACTCCAGCTGACAGTTCTATTACAGCTGTTTCAACGTCCAAATAATCCAAAGTTTCTCAGTTAACCTTATACGTGTGCCCATTTCAAAGACTTTGCCCCCATCAAGGGTTCTGTGAAGTGAGTATGAGGCAGGGCACACCAGTACACTTGGTTAAACAGAGTGAAACCCTGGCCCTGGGGAATTCACCAGGCAATTTTTGAGGTTTGACATTAGTGGGACTCAGTAAGAAAGTAAGAGCACTAGCAAACAACTTTGACAAGCAGCAAGAGCACCAGCGAGCCTGGAAGGGCTTTCTAACACCCAGGCTCCCCTTGCTGGTGGGGCATTTAGAGAGTTCATCGGCTCTGCCACTTGCAGGGCACCCTTTGGTTTTCTGTGTACATGGGAGTTGCTGGGTACACTTTTCTGCCCTCTGTCTTGCTCCTCTGTGCACAGAGTGAACTCAGGGTTGCGCATCTGCCTCTGAATGCCCCAGAACCTTTGCTTTAAAGCAGATAGCAAAGGGGGTTAAATGGCTCCTGTTCGTTCTCTGCTCCACCTCATCACATATCTGTATGGCAAAACTTTTATTATACACACTCCAAAGCTGAGTTAGCATTGTCAGAGATCACCTGAAAACATGCCCCACAGAAAACAAAAAAACACTGATCTTATTTCCCCGGCTGCACAACATGGCAAACACTGGGAAAATCTGGTGCTTTTTGCCCCCCACTAACTCCCACTAAAATACCCTATATCCCAACGAATGTCTGCAGGTTGTAGTGGGAGAACTCTATCCAGCAATTGCAGGTTAATTGGAAAAAATGAAGAGAAAAGAAAACCCGGGGAGAAACAACCTCTCCTTTACTTTATCTGCTCCGATAACAGCTATCACACCGAGTCTATCGCAAACCCTACGGGCACCAGGAAAAATGCGTAACTCTGCCGACCTGCTAAGGCCATCAAGAGAAAGGAGAAGGGCATTTGATTGGAACTAACTTTCCCCTGCCAGCCTCAATGGCAGCATTATCAACACCCTTTATAAAGAACTGTATCTGCAGCAGGTTGATAGTAGTGAGAAGGGGTTTTCATTGGCACAGGAAACAAACTTGGTGACCTTCATTGGAGAAGAAGGTATAAAACCCAAAGTTTCTTGGGTGACTGTCTTCTGGGCACCAGTTGAATTTCTTAGTTTCAAAGGAGGACACATTTTTGGGAACTTTTGCAAGAAAATGGCGACTTTAAATGAAAAGAAGACCTGCAGTGAACGGATGGAAAATTTCCGTCGTTTTGTCTGGAATCCAGAAACAAAGCTCTTCATGGGAAGGTCCTTAATTAACTGGGGTAGGTTTTCACATGCAAGAGTCTTCTCTTCCTTGCAGCATATTTAAAAACCGTGTAGAGAGGTGTTATCCTAATGAGTGAGATACAACGTAGATATGTTGAAGACATCAGTTCTCACGTATACTTTTGAACTACTTTTTGGGTGGCCCTATAAGTTGGATCAATTGATAATAATAATAAGCTGATCAAAACATGGATCCAAGTAGTTCCTGGAAATGTAAGATGACTTGAAAGTGGTTTTAAACCAAGTACTTCAAAAGGAGAAAAATGAATGCATTAACAGGTAACTTATTAATATCTAAGGGTGATGGTTATAGTCGGGTTCTGACACTGCTAACTAAAAGGGGTTCACATAATAGTACTTGGGGAATTTTGCTTAATTGGTGGCGTTTGTCCAATTCTTTGTAAACAAGTTTTGTTTTTTCTGAAATTCCTTTCTGAATTATTGTCTGCTTAGTAGATCTTGTTTCTTATCACTGCGGCTGTCTTAGTGTGTCTTTCAGATGAGCCTCCCTTCCCATAGCCAAACTCTTCCCATAGTCAACAATGATGTGTTTTATGATCCACATTCTGAGAAGGGCAGTCTGGACCACTGTAAGGAATATCCCTGCTATTCCCACAAACTGTCAGAGTAGCTTCAAGTTTTCAGGTGATTTTTTTTATGCCATGAAACCTGTGAGTGTAGCTTATTGGCCACTCCTAAAAACAGAATTTCACAGAAAATGCAACTGGAATGTGAGCCCTTCCAGTTGGTAGACAGGAATGTGCTTGAGGCATCAATGAACACAGGGACAGGTTTCTAACAGTCCTCCCACAAAACAACCACTGACTGCTTGCAGAGCATCAGCCACGTGTAAGACACTTCATGCACATACAGACAGAAACACGTTATTCCGCATCTCACGCCAGAATCAAATAGCAAGATGACATATTTTGCTGATGGTGATTTCAGCTGTAAAAGTGAAGTGATATGGGTCTAAAATCAACACACCTGAAATACTGACTTCTGTCATCCAAGTAACAGAAGGAGCAACTTGGTTTTGTCACAGAAATACCTCGGCTCTTATCTTTGTCACTTAGTCCATGTGTAATAAGGACATAAATAGCCTTTATACGTGAAGGTACTTAAAGAAGCCACATAGTATTTTAAGTTTTAAACAATCTGAGCTCAGCACCAAAAATCTTACTTCAAAAATCCTTGTAAAACTGAACAATTTTTTCCCAGAAAAGTATTCTTTTGAGTGTAGAGAAAATGATCCAAAACACCTGTCCCTTTACAAAGAAAACCTTGTGGAAAGGGTGGAAAGGAGACAGCTGCTGCTGCCAGGATGCTCCTGGCTGCAGAGGGATCACTGTGCCTTGCTCAAAAAATGAGATTTTGCTCTCATTTTTTTCCACAGTCTGGATCAGCCTCTACTACCTGGCTTTCTATGTGGTGATGTCAGGGCTGTTCGCACTCTCCATTTATTCTTTAATGAGGACAATTAATCCATATGAGCCGGATTACCAAGACCAGCTGAAATCCCCAGGTATGGCCAGGGTCCCGCATGGCTGTGTGGGGCTGGGCTGGGCTGGGCTGAGAGGCATTGGCAGAGCCCAGGCATGAAGGAGGATCAATGTGGAATAAATCAGGTCAATTCTGCCCAAATGATCCTTGCAAAGTTTAACCTCTGCCTGAAAACACTATCAGGCATTTAAAAATATTGGCACATTTTTTTTTTAATTAATTTATATATGAATATATATGAATAATATACACAATATATATATGATAAAACAATACATATACTATATATAACATATATACAATACAAAATTTAATATATACATTAATTTATTTCATCATGCTACTCAGATGATCAGTGCCTGCCTGTAGCAGTCACCTGCAAGAGGAGGAGGCTTTCCTGGGCTGCGGGGCACCTCGTGTCCCCATGGGCAGGGATCAATCCCTGGAGAAACCCTGGGTTCTGCTCCAACCCCACAAATACCATGGAGGGTTTTGGGGTGCCTGCAAGGTGGAGAGGTGCTGGGGCAAGCAACCTTGGGTGGATATTTCCATACTTGCTGGCACCATGGAAAGTCCCTGGGAGAGCCAGAATACCTTCCCAGCAGGATGTGCTGTGCCAGCAGTCAAGCAAGTAAAAATAAGACAAAGACTTGTGGCATTAGGAATAAAGATTTGTGGGGCATGAAAAGAGACAGGAGAGACGATCAGCAAGAGATCATCAGTGCACACTGGTAAAACTTCACACCCCAATGGCTTGTTTTAACAATGGGAGTGAAAAAATTACTTTTTAGAAGTTTTAGCCCTAAAAATTATTCTGTCAGATGTTGTATTTTGAAGTTTCCTCTCCCAGTATTCAGTAGGCTTTGTGTTTGCTAGTAAAATAATTCCTGTAAAATATTAAGTGTGGCTTTTTCAAAAGCTGTTCCTCATGCTGCCGTATGATCTGTTTCTTCAACCCGACGTGGCTGTTACTGTTAAGAAGTCCTAAGGAAATCCAGTGCATTTGCTGGAATGATTTTACAAGCTGTTCTTAGAGCGGATATACGTGAAAAGAAAATAGTTCAGCAGCAGCAGCAGCAAAGGCTTTAGAGTTTTGGTTGAACAACTCACAGCTGAGGTGGGTTCTGTACATAGTTAAATCCTCCAACAAAGCCTGAGGATCTACCACACTGACAATGAGTCTTGATGCAGCGTAATCACTATTGTCAAACTAAACAAGCAAATTTGGTCCTGGCACTTCTCTTCTGCTTTGTTTTCTGTTTTCTTCCCCCATGAAGGTGTAACATTACGACCTGACGTTTATGGGGATAGAGGACTACAAATTTATTATAACGTATCCGACAACAAAACCTGGGAAGGTTTAGTGACAACTCTTCACACTTTTCTGGCAGGTAAAAATGAGGTTTCCTGCATAATAATGTGCTGACCCATCTCCCATATTAGGTGTGAGAACCTTAAGTCAGTGTCTCCATTTTACATTTGTCCTTGTCAAATCAGAGATTTTGAGTGGAAAGTGTATCTTCTAAAAGGGATGAACAAATCACCTCATGAATCTATAAATGTATAAATATGTAAACATGTCTATTAAAATCAGAGCCCTGCTTCAGAGTTTTGTTTCATCCTAAATGGCCTCTATAAAATAGGCCAATAGAAAGCTGGGGGCAGGGGGAGGACAAAGGTTCTCAAAACTAGTCTCATCTACATGAATTTGATTAATTTATCTGTGACTACTAGTATCAAAGTGCCATAAATTGGTAAAGCCATTGCATGGTGCCATCAGAGTACAGCCAAAGTAGGTTGGGAGCCCCATTTGCCTGTTAATATCTTAGCACATTTATACTCTTTTTGAGCCTTAATATTGTAATTCTGCATGTTTCTCACACACATACTGAAAAAAATTATATTTGAAACTGACTTTATACAGATCTATCAACACAAATTGCCTGTCTTAAATCAATTTGATCTTTTTTTTCTTTTGCTGGGATATTCTAAAAAAAACCCCAACCCTGAACCAAACCCCTAAAGAGTTTAATGTTTTTTCATTCTGTCTAACCCTAACTTCACTTGAAATACAGTCTCCCATGGTAAAACCTCCAGCCTGATGTTGGGATCTATAATTTGCACATGAAAAACTTCAGAGGGCAATTTTTCTTTCTCCCTTCACACATCTAGCGTATACACCAGCTGCTCAGCATCTGAACATCAACTGCACCAACAACACGTACTTCATCCAGGACACCTTTGATGGCCCAAATAAAACAAAACTGTCGTGCAAATTTACCTCAGATATGCTTCAAAACTGCTCTGGCATCACTGATCCAACTTTTGGATTTCCAGAAGGGAAACCCTGTTTTATTATAAAAATGAACAGGGTAAGTACAAGCTCAGGGTGCCAAGCAGTTACTACTCCCTGAGAGTAACTTGAGTCTCCATTGAGGAGCTGCTGCTGCGTCGTCTGCAGGGGTTCTAAACTCTGCTTTGTACTGGTAATGAAAAATCATGTGACCTCTTGCAGTTTCCAGAAATCCTGAGACTTGTTCACCATCATAGGAAAGTAACATAGGGCAGTGATCTCTGAACTGACTCTCTACACCTTTGGTTTTCATTTAGTTTTGTTAGTGCCCCTGTAGGGCTCTCCTCCCACAAACTAGCACGCAAAACAGTTTCCTCCTGCAATATTACAGTCCTGTGCCTTCAGCTGAGGCATTAGGATGTGACAGTAACTGAAGTGGGTTCAGAGAGGTGATCCCTCATTTCTCCAGGTTGCAAAGAAAATCTTTAGCAGAACCTATAAAAAGAACATTCAAACCTGGAGGATATTTTTCTCAGGAAAAACCACCAACACGTTTTTTGGAGAGGAAAAACAGAATTTTCTATGCATCCTTTCATTTTTTTCAGGACATAGACAAAAGCATAAGCATTTGATACTTGTTTTGGGGTAAAATCCTGAACCTTCTAATTCAGTTTCAGTAGAAAGCGAGGAGCTCAGACTCCCTTCCACTTCCTGATAGACAAAATTACTTGATTTTTGGTCTGGCTTGCACCTTAGACATTTTCAAGAATCTGTGCAAGTCCTAAATGTGAGACAAGAGCTTTGCCCCTGATTTTGGCAGGTGAAACACAAGCTTTTCCCCCAAATGCCTCCTTCAGCAAGCCTGGGCACCAGGCTCGGCAGGGAAAAGATGGATGGATAATGACCGGGTAGGGGGGCGGTTCACCTCCTTTTGCCTTTGCTGCTATAGGATGTGACCCCACTAGTTTTGTAGGATCAAACCAGGACAAGGTTTTTTTTGCCCAAACCAAGTTTTTCTACGAAGGTTAGGATTAAAAGCATGGAGATTCAGCTTTTCCTTTCTTGACACATAATCAGCTGTTTTAAGAGACCCCTGGCTGCCTGGACATCAGCAAGGGCAATTGGGACCTGGGGGTAAACGAGCCAGACTTGGAGGAGGTACAGTGCTACCTGCCCCAGCCAGGCTGGAGCCCATCTGCTGTGCCCATCCAGGGCAGCACCAAGTCCTGCTTCCTAAATATCCAGCCACAGCAGTTTTTCACCCAGGTCTCCAAGATGAGGTATCTGTTTGACAAACCCTTATGCAGAAACACATTAAGCATCCTTTGAAGCTCAGTTCTCGGTTGTTTGCTCTGTTTTATCTGAAAACAATTTCCAAGATGACCAAATGTGTTTTCTATTTCAGATTATTAAGTTTTTTCCTGGCCATGGCACCGCACCACGGGTGAACTGCACATATGTGGTAAGGGTATGAAGTTCAGAGTCTCACACATTTCAAGCATCGCAACTCGAGAGCAAGAGAAGTGCAGTTGTGACCAGAGAGATTACTCCTGCAGCTCTGAAAATCAGATGTCAAAGACTGAGAATATTCTCAATTCCGTGCAATTTCTTCTACCAGCAGACATGACAAGAAAAAAAAAAAAAAAGTTTGCTTTATTTTAAATCACCTGGAAAATAGTTCTCCTGTGCTGCAGAGAACATTTGCTGTTTGCTTTCAGCTGCCCACAATGAGTTCACACCCCAGCGCAGCTTCCTCAGGCTCTCTGCTCATTTCAGCAGGTCCAACTCACTGAATTCCCAACTGCCAATAAAGAACACTTGCCTGCTTTTCTTGGCAATAGTAACAGCTGGGGATTCCTACTTTTATTTGAAAAATGAAAATAAGACCAGTGCTAAACAGGCTGCTGAACCCAAGCTATTATACACACTTAGCAGCAGTGAAACATTCACCCTGGGTTGGTTGACAATTTCCTCACAAATGAAGCATCTTCCTTTCTTATTTTACAAACAGGGTGAGGAGTCTGGCCCTCTGGAGGTGGATTACTACCCTGTGAATGGTACCTTCAACCTGCACTACTTCCCCTACTATGGGAAAAAGGCTCAGGTGGGTGCTTTCTGTATTTAAGTATCATTTTCTTCTCTTTGTGTAAGGTGAAACATATGGAGCATCTCTGCAATCCTACAAGAACTCAAGTGAAGGCTATTTTAAAGACTTTGTTTTTAAACTGGTAGTGTAAAATTATTTTATTTTCTTTTCCCTCCCTCCTAGCCCAGCTACAGCAATCCTCTGGTAGCTGTGAAATTTCTCAACATCACAAGGAATACAGAACTTAAAATAGTGTGCAAAATCATTGGAGCTGGAATTACCTTTGATAATGCTCATGATCCATATGAAGGAAAAGTTGAATTTAAATTGAAAATAGAAGACTGAGTAGAGACACTTCCGGAAAACATGTTTAGGGCAAACTTAATTATTATCACATTAATCCGTACTTATTTTCTCACTACGGCTCCCATATAAATTCCAATGCAAAGAGACATTTTCTACTGCAAGATGAATGTATGGCTAAAAATCAAGATACCACTCCCAATGTGTGAAGGAGATGAGGATTACCTCTATGTACATAGCTTAATATTCCATGGCTACAGTATGCTACTGCCTTCATGCAAGTATTTGTACAAAGCAAGTTTCCCCCAAAGTGTGCAGCTGTGCCTTCAATGAAAATAAGTATAGAATCAACCATAATAAATAACTGATGCATGATACTAAACCTTGGATATTGAGAAATAATTAGATAGCTAGAAAAAAAATCAATACTTTGAAATACTAGCAAGTAATAAAATTCTCAATCTCTCTTGTATAGGATGTATAAATCATAAGAGTATATTAAAATTATCTGTATCCCAATGCATTGGCTTTTTGTACTAGTCAGCTGAGTCAGATTTTTTTAGTTGACAAGTCAATCACGGCAAAAGAAGCAAACTTGAAATCTGTCCTCTAGCTTACAGATTTCATTGTACCACTTACCTCTCTATGTATATAACTTAATAAAAATGACTGGTAAGACTCTTAACACCCAGTTACATCCAGGAAACATTTCATCTGTTACAGGTTGTAATTTGTTTGGTGTTTCTGTTTGTTTGGTGTTTTGTTGTTGGTTTTGTGTTTATTTTTTTGTGGTGGTTTCGTTTGTTGTCTCCAATAGAATAGCTCTGTATTGCCTTGATGAGTTTTGGGTTACTTGCAGTAATCTGGAAGATGCTGAAGTAGCAATTTTTAAGTGAATCTAAAATTTGACAAATCTATCACATATGATACAGAGAAAAAACACTGCACAGAAAAAAAAAAGTAAGTCAAGAAATCATTTTGCACCTTCACTACCCGGACATTTAGGAAGCATGAAGGTGTAATAGATCAACCTTTTTTACGACAGCAACATTCAGACAGTCAGTCAGCTTGCAGACAAAATCCGGTTGGAGGGGAATATTTCCTCTTCAAACCCACAAATGGTATTTGAGCCTTTCTTAGAAAAATTCTGCATTTCAAAACCAGTAGGAAAATGCATCCTCATATACAAACTTTTCTTCCCCCCTGGTCTTTCCTGTTTCAATTTTTACTTTGAGAACTTTGCCTTTCTCCTAAGAGATAATCAATTTTATATCCTTGTTGGAACACACGGTGTGCATCTTTCAAAAATAACATGGACAACAATAAAATACTTTTGATAACAAAATAGTAACTCATGCTCAAGGTTAATGCAAGGTTGTCTATAAACAGACCATTTAAATATTACCAAGAAGCCCAAGCACTCTTCCCTTGGTATTCTAACAGGCAGACTCTCTGCTTGACTGTATTTAGCATCTACAGTTTGCACATTTGAGTCAGGCAATGCAGTGGCACAAGCTCACATTCCCGTTAGCCCTACAACCAGAGCGCAGGAATACACTGAACAAGCTTCCCATGGATTGTGTGCCTGCAAAGACAGACCTTCAGAAGGACAGCCTAGACCAGCTTCACAAAAAGATCTTGTATTCTGTGGTTAAAAAAAGGGTATGCAGGTCCACCAGATCTGGTTCTCTATGTACAAAGATTGTCATCGTGAATTTAGATGTTTCTTGAACTTTTAACCATTTGAGGTTACTCTTTCTTCACCAGAACTAGGAATAACAACAAAGAGCAAGGTTTGAGGCTAATGTCCCTGAAGTAGAAAAGCCCTAAGTGTGTTAATCTGTGTGTAGTTAGTAGTAGTTTGCCCAAACCCCAAATGTAAACACATTTAAATACCAGAATGACCATAATGCAAATATTTTGTAATACTGCATGGCACAGCCCAACACTACGACGAGCATGTCATGTAGTAAGTAATGAAACCATCAAAGCAGCAAAGACAGGCTTGCATAGCTGCACTTTGGAGACATCGAAGTGACAGAAGTTACAAGAGAAATGGGCAGGGCATCCTGCCCAAGGCACAAGAGGCATGACTGGCAAAAGCAAAAAACAAGGCAAAAAGCAGCTGAACCGAGGGGGAGGAGGCAAGAAGCAGAAAACACCAGCAATGAGAAGGAAGAAATGAAGGCACACTTCCTCCGGTCTAAGCTTTCCAGCCTGATCATGTTCACCCCAGAGACTGACAAGGACTTGGCCATCAGCACCAGCTGTACAGCAACAGTTAAAAGTTGATGTGTAGTCACAGTTAATATAAAAGTGTACAAGCATTACAGACTAACAGTTCTATATACAGAGCAATAATCATTATTAATATGCAAGATCTAACCATTTAGCACAAAGTGTGTTGTTAAGGAATTCAACAGTTTTGTTTTCCAGTTTAAAACTGGCCACATTTATTAGTCTTTTAAGCGTTCTTATCGCAAGTCTCCAATTCTTTAAGAGACAGATACACATGCATTCAAGAACACATATATATATATATATATATATACATTAGATGTACATAGTTTATGCATGAATTCAGCTGCAACATAAGCAATAGATCAAATATTAGCAATTAAGACCAAACCATATAAATGGGAAAAAAGCTGGGCTACATGCTACTGAAGCAGCAGATTTAAGAATGAAATGCAAGTAAAAACAAATTCTTGAGTTTAATTAGATGTTGATCAACAAGGACATCCAAAAGGAACGGGCAGTTGGTCTGTGTTTCTGGAGCAGCAAAGGGGTCAGACAGGCATTATCAGGAGACAACAGGGTATCTGTCAGTGCCAGACTCTGCCCATTGTTCCTATCAGCAGTGAGGTTAGCCAGAAGAAGAGGCACAGGGAAGGCAGTAATATGGCATGAAACTAGTATTATTGATGTATATCCAATAAATTTTAGTTTCCACACTTATCCATTGAAGGTATTAAATAAAACTCTTGGAAGATCAGTGCAGTTGCTTCAAGATGTGCTTTCCTCTCCATACCTCCACCTATTCCTACGAATAGTCAAGGGACTGGTAAAGCCAGTAATTGAAGTATAAAGTCCTATTAAAAATTATGAATAAAAATTAACAGAGTGCAGAAAAACAATGAATACAAGCTCCTTAAAGGATTTTGTGCTATGAGACTACTGCAAGTTCGAAGCTTTGCCCTCTACCTTTCAGAATTGCCAAGTACTAGATATTAATAATTGAGTCTTTGCTTAATGGCCTCATATGATGTCACTGGTATTGCACTTGGGAATTCTTCTCATCTTTTCACAGAGCTGTTTTTAATCTCTTACCTGTAATAAAAGTCAGGCAGAGATTGATTCTGCAACAAATAAAGCTGTCTAACCATGTGCTACTTTCAGTAACTGAATGCAGAATAACAGCTGCATCCATAATGCTTGCAGAAAGTATTTATATATAAACTCCCTTCACGAGTTTTTCCCTTCAGACACAAAAGCTCAAGTTTAAACAAGACTATTTTGTTTAACGTAAAATAAATATGTGCATGACAGGTGTCCTTTTCTTCCATTTAATTTGAAAAACTCTCTCACTAGGGACAGTGTTCACTTTTCTCCCAATTTTTTTTTTTCCTTGATACCATGAGTGTTAACAATGGAACACAGAACTTCCCATTATGTTAACAGCAGAAACTGGGCTGGAAATTCCCTTTTTAGGATCCCACCACACCTCTCTCACTTGGTACAAAATGAGAAAGAACTGAATTCTGGAGAGACACTTCATTCATTAATGCATGTATTTATGTGTAGACCTACTTTTACCAGCGTGGCAATTCCAACATTCCAATAAAAATGTTTCAGGGGCTTATTGCTGTCATCAGTTACATAACCCATCTTAATTATTCTGATTTCAAGTTCTAATTCTTAAACCTTGTGTCACTTTTCCCTCAGATACTGAAGAACCTGTTGAAATGGCATCTTTTTGCTTGACCTGACACAAATCCATTTATTTCTCCTTTTTTTCCCCATTAAATAAACCAAAATAGAGTTCCTTAAGTTTCTTACTAACAGAGCTTGACGTTAGGTATCAAATAATTGGGGGAGGGGCTTTTCCTCTGGTCTTTCCCAATTTTTAGGATCCTACATTTTCAGCATATAGTCTTTCCTCACGTAAGTGTACCCTGAATTCTTTGTTCTAAAGATGTGCAGTTTAACCACAACATTTTCTGAACATGCCCTGCTTGCCAAGCAATCCACCTTAATCTGTCCTCTTCATTGTTTACTTCTTTTCTAAGCTGTATTACTTAAAAATATTTGTTTTCTTCTGGGTTATTGAAGAAATTGTTAAACAAAAGTACAATCTTACCTGATGCAGCTGGTGAGTCAGTGATAATGCCACAATAACGTTTCAGCAGTAAATAGTTCATAACCCTTTAACATACAATCCGCTGGCATTGTAAAACACGTATTTAAAATGAGAACGCAGTGAAATAAAAAAAAGGCTTAAAGATGCTGAAACACAGCCATCACTTCCTTAATCAGCTAAAATACGCAATCTCCTTCCATACTCATTTGGTAAGACGTATTCTATACTTCGTCATTAATAATTAACCTTCCACATTTCTAATTTTCTTTTAGCTGTTTCCTTCCACAGTTTTTCTAATACAAGATTCAGGGCTGATCTCAAGCTGTCTAGACCACATTTGGACAGGACTTCCTCACATCTTTGACACTTTTTATTTCTTTCACACTTTAAAAGTGACACTCTAGCATTATTTTATTCTGTCAGAAGTTACTATTTTAAGGTTCATTAAAAATCAGCATCAGAAGTGTAGAGATCCACGCTGCATTGCATAAATTATCACGGTTGCCTGGTTTAAGAGCTAAGTGTTAATTATGTGCTGAATGTTTTATTTTTAATGAATTCTCTCAAGTTTACATGAATAAAGAACATAAACCTTGCCTGAAGTCCGCAACTTTGCTGTCTTTTTGATGTGCTACAATGCAGATGCTCTGACCAGCTCTCCTGACAGGTTAGGGCTGATGAAGCTGCACTATTTACAATGACGTACCATGATGTGCACACAATGACATAACAAAAAATTATCAAATCTTTGAGCCTAAGTTTGGATTTCAGACTGTTCAAACCATCCACAAATTTAAGAAACAGGTCAGAGCAGAACAAGAAAAAGCGGTCGTAATGATATTACACGGATATTGCATGATTTTCCATTAACACCAGTCTCTTTTTTCTCTTCCATATCAAACATTCTGTGCATCAATAATCATAGTGATTTTCTCTGATTGTTTCACTGATTAGTGATGATTGATGGTAACACAGTTATTGATGGTTAGTACTTCAGATGTCTCCTTGAGGACAGCAGCTACCCAGCTGAGCAAGGCAGACTCACCTAAGTGACAACCATCATCATGCCAGACAAGAATTACCCATGTAATAATCAAATGTTCAAAGAAGAAAACACCCATGCATGCTGGTCATTGCCTTTCTTCATTCTGCTCTCAGCATCAGCTGAACTTCTGCCTCTTAGAAATCTCATCTTAAAGGAAGACAGCCTTCACTTCTACCTGCTCATCTAACTACCTTTTACATTACAGGAGTCTGGTACCTTTTGACAGCTTCTGAAGATGAGCTGAGCTTCCATTCATTTTCTGCTGAGTCTGGTAAGCCAAATGACGCACTTCCTAGTCTGTTCCTGACATTGGTATTTTCTAACATATTTTTTGTTTTCTTTCCCTTTCATGAGATCCATATGGTAATCCATGCTGGAAGGCACCCCAGGTTGTTTCCAGTCTAGTCCCTGCTCAAAGCAAGCTCAGCTGTGAGATCAGACTCTACACTGCTCAGGGGTTTTATCATGTTTGGTCTTGAAAACCATCAAGATTGAGTCAGCACAACCTCTCCGGGCAGCCTGTTCCACAGCTTGACTGTCCCAAGTTATTCCTTATATCCAGCTGGAAACTTTCAGCTTGTGTGTGTCTCTCATCTTTCCACCATGCACCACTGTGGACTGACTCCATCTTTGCAGTAACCTTCTTGCAGTACTGAAAGGCTGCCCTTAGATCTCTCGAGGCTGCCTCTTCTTCACGCTGAACAAGTCCCTCTCCCTCAGCCTCTTCTCATACAGCAACTGCTCCAGCCCACTGAGCATCCTGGTAACCCTCCAGAATCCATGGAAGCTCAAGGAGAAACCAAAGACCAAGAAAAACCCTGGAAAAATCTTAAATCCCAAATTTAGGAAAATAATGACATGAGAAGTTGCTGCTTTCAATGTGCTGGCTTGTCTTTTCCTGATAAATGAATGACAGTTAAGGCTTCAACAATAAAGTGTGTATGATAATACTCTCATCTTTCTGGAAGCAGACAGGTCTGAGAAGTGGTGAAAAGCTGTTAACTCAGTGGAGTAGTAAAGAAAAATAGCCTACTGTTCCTCCCATAAGCAGCCAAGAGAAAGGAAACCCCTACAATAAACAATTAATTATCTGAAAAAAAAGTGTGTATGCTATCCTTTCTATTGATGATCATTTCAGTAGTATTACATTTTTTTTTTTTTTTTACTTTTGCCCTTCCTGTATTAAAGCAGCATCCGATTTTCAGATTTTTCATTAATAAAAAGATTTCACAACCTGTGTATTCACTGATAAAAGAAATGAGATTTATCTTGTGACAGCTACCTCCTTGCATGAACAATTCAATAAATGGTCATCTTCAAGAGTCAGCATCCTATAAGTCACATTTTTTCTTCAACTGTTGCCACCTCTTATTGAAGGAAGATTTTAAAAAAAAGGTTTCCAAGTCATAATTGGTTCCCTTAAACAAAATTCCTAGGGAAAAATAAAACAGCTTATTTGTGAAATAGCTGAAGAAATCTTTAACTTGTTCCACATGTCAGAACAGACAGTCTTTCAAAACTCAGTAGCACTTTAGAAAAAGAGAAAAAGAGACACATTTCTCCCAGGATTTATATGCAGGACCATTTCACAGGCATAAATACACACTTCACGACTTTTCCTCTTCTTCACATCACGAAAGTAATTTAAAGTACTTCCCTTCCCTGTCATGTTTTACCCAAAACTGAGCCCTTATTAAGACTCATTCCCTTTACCATCATTTAATCTTTCTTAAACTGAATTCCAGTTTCTACCTCCTTACAGTATTTTCTACTTCCACAGATTTCCTCAACAGTTTCCTGCCCACAATTTCCTCTTGCATTGTTTCTGCTTCTGATCTTCATTTTCCATCTGAACATGTGGAACCACCCTTTTGAGAGATTAGAACCATACAGTTAGTTATCTTCCACCTTCCAGTCCCCTTCATGCGACACCTGACATTATCACATCTGTTCTATACACTTCTCTGCCTGTTTGTTTACAATAAAGTTTTTAATACTAGTCTTTTTTGTAGTCTTTGACTAGTTTTTCCAACTTACACCTTCTCTTTTTATGTCCCTCTGTAAAGACCCTAAGTTACAATCTGTTCTTTATTGGTTCCTTCCTCCTTCTCCTTCTTCAAGTCTCCTTTCCTCATTTCAACCTCCTCGTCCATAATTGGTCTTAATTTTATCTATTTTTTTTCCTCTCCTGCTTCACGTGAATGCTATAAAGAGGTAACTGCCCAAAATCAAGCAAGTAATTAAGAAGTCTATAAAATTTCTCGTTATTGATTGTTGCCTTTACCAGAAAGCTCTCCTAAAACAAAGGTAATAAAGAAGCATAGAATAATTTAGAAAAAAAAAATCTGTTAAGATCACCAAGTGCAACCAGAAATATAATAAAAATTCATCTACCCCAAACCATTCCAATGTTAAAACCATTAAATTCCATTTCACAGCAATTCACAGATTCATCAGCAACCAAAAGCAAGAAAAGTAACATCTTGAAAATGTATGTTTTTTCACATTTTCAGTCCCACCTTGACCTTGTCTCATCTGAGGACTATTCCACCAATAAGAACCAAAAGCTAATTGTTGGATGCTTTCAGCCTTCCTTACCCAACATCCCCCTACTTGCTCTTTGCAAGCAAATCTTGGATCATACACTGGAGATTTAGAATGCAATGGAAAACTGGAATAATTGCCTTCCACTGTCTGAAGTTTCATCTGCAGATAAAACTGCCATTCAACATCAAAGATAATTTGAATCAGCTGACTCAACCACAAGAAGAACCTGTGTCTAGCACTAGCACTGCAGAGAGCGACATCCTCAGTGAGAAGCCAAGCATTCAATTAACCCCCCTCCCCACAAAATTGTTTTCCCAGGCCTGCAAAAGTGATTTGCTTGGTTCACTCATGTTTACAAGGTCTGAGAGAATTAAAAAACCTTCAGTGCGTATCAACTGCTCCACAGTAGGCACCCATATCCCTGCCTTTCCACAGAAGGTCTGTCAATTCATCATCCCTCGGAGAAAAAAACCTGTGTAACGCACTTCGCATTTACCACAGGATTTAAGTGCATCCAGGAGCCCTGACCACAGACAGCACACTTACTAGACTTTGCAGTGACACCCTGCAGTTTGTGGAAGCAACAAATCCTGACTCTGACAACAGCCTGCGGTGACCGAGCCAGTTCAATGACGCTCTTTCAGGTGAGAGGAGAGGATGTGATCTAACTAAAAGGTTTAAGGAGGAACGTAGATACAAAAATCTGTTTTGAGGACATGGGAATGTATGACAGAAAGCTAGGATAGAGAAATATGGGATTGAAAGTTGGGATAGTAAGCATGGGATTTTAAACAGAGAAGCCGGATTGGAGTACTAAGACTGACCTGGCATGCTGAGGAGGAACATAACTAAAATAAGGAAGTGTGAAAGGAGAGAGTATACCTGGTAAATTACTGCTTTTTGCATCAGAAGTTACCAAGAGCCCTAAGGGCAAACTACTAAATCAAAGCAAAAAACGTGGGCCCTCTGTAGCGCAGATGCAGTACCTCAGGACAGCTAATTCTACGTCTTGTGTGAGAAGAAGGGAAATGTTCTAAAATAACCCTAGAATTAGAAAAACCACAGAGCTTGTTAAAAATGCCCATGCGCGTTTTATTAATAAAAACTAACAGTGCCAAGGTTAAACAAGTCAAACAATTATAGTCTCTTTATATTCCATAAAATATTACAGAAAAGTTTATTTGTGTTTCAACAAAAAGACTACTGTCTTAGAATAGGCAGCTGACAGTATTTGTGCAGTTAATTGTTTGTGAATAAATTTACAAAGACTACCACCTGCCCTGACATTCCTTTTATAAAAATGAACTATTAAAAATGATTGACAAATTTTGAGTTAAAAAACTTAAAACATTCTCTATATTTAATTTCAACTTTATAATAGATTACAGGAAGATGCTTATGAAACAAATACAAACATTTGTTTCAGAACATGTCTTTATATGATAGACTTATAAGTATGTAAACAACTATATAATAAAAAGTTTCCAAAGACTGCCTGTAAGAAATCAGGCAAATTTTACCATAAGCAATAAATCATTCCAAACCTTCAAGACATTTTATATAGCTGCACCAACTGGCAGTAAACATTTGCCAAAAACTTTGTAATTCTTATGTCCCAACATACAGTGAAAAGTATATAAACTTGATGGAATCAAAATGTTAGATATCATTTAAGGGAAAATAAGTTCACAACAACATTCCTGGAATTTAACATGTAAAAAAGTAGGACATTTCTTTCTTGTTTGGTTCTTTGGACACTGCATGATTAACAAAAAACACTACTACATTAGCTCACTATCCCTCAAAAAGTGGCATAATCAAAATACACTCCAAATAAATTGCCATTCGGTGTATTCATTTTACACAGAAGGATAGCATTTTATTTCTCAATGATGTGTCTACATTTTCTTTAGCAAACTTCGCAAGAACATTTGGGGCAAAATCATTTTCCTTCAAGTAAAAAAGAAAACCCAAACAAAAAACAGCCAACAAACCAAAAACCCCTAAAACAAGAGTAAATAAAGGCTCTGCATTAACACACTGGTATCAAAAACACACATCCACACCACATTTAAAAATATCCTACATAAAACAATCCTTGTTTGCTTATCAGAGGTGCAATTTCTAAACTCAGAACTGCTTACCAATATTCTCCTTGGGGGATGGGGCAAAGTAATTTGAGACACTTCTCCCTAGAACAATTTATTCCTGAAGCCTGCTGAACTTTTAACAAAAAATAGTCTACAAGCAAAGGGCATCAGTCGTCATCATCATTTTCATTAAAATCGTCATCGTCATCATCGTCATCCCCAACATAAGAAACTGGTGTTTCAACTCTGGAGCCACTGTACTGAGATCCATTGGAACTTGTAGCCAACATCCCATCTCCACCATTGGAAAAGTCACTAAAAAAAAAAAAGTCAGTTTGCATTGCTTAATGATTTCTCCCAATTTACCGTGCTCTTAAATATAACCATATCTAGTCCATTCTTTTAATGAATCTGTCACTGCGTAAACTGTCTTTAATATATGTACAAGCTGTCTCAGAAAAGCAGAAACAGTTAAAAGTAATTTTGAAATGGCTCTTCCTTTAGGTTTAATATAAAGATCAAACCCTTTCAGGGTTTTACCCTAACAGGCACCTTAGAAATATGCTTTTCAGATTTCTTCTAAAGTACATTTAGTATTAAGGCCACACAGCTATCTAAGCTCTGTAGAATTTCTATGTAGCACTGGTCATTTGCATCACAAGTAATCACATCTTTCAGAACTACTAATCTTGATTCAAAGACCTGGAAAATCAAGGAATTTATAGCCTCTCCTTAGGTCCGTGATATTACATGGCACACTGTCATGTGCTGTATTTTTATTTTTAAACTGTTTTCTTCTCATTGTGCTCTTCTTTTTTAGTTTAAAATCAAAGAAAATACAAACAAGCTCTTTGGCATCTCGTATCTTTCCCTCTGTGAGAGTATTCCCACACTGAAGCTCCACCTCTTGCATATGTGTTCTTTTTTAACCACAATACACTTGTTACAGATACGGTCTGAAATGTCTTGTTCCTACATGAATAAACTGTATCCATAAGTATTTTATTTTAACAGAGCCTGAAAATTCCTATCTCCACTACTAATTGCTATTTTGCCAATCCATTTAATTGCTTACTTTTTCAATAGTTTATGATAAACTATTAAACTTGGACACAAATTCTTGACAAAATATCTTTCAGTATTTTTAGGGAAGTACCTGTTTCTTGTCACAAACTGAAAATTAGGAAAAAAATCCCAACCAAACAAACGAAAAATACATCCAAGATTACCATCAGTATAACACCTTTCTACTACACAGGAAAAGATTTAATGACACTGGTAAGAACCACTGTAAAAGCAATGTTTGAGAATACACTTAAAGCACATATCCATACCACATTTAATCAAAACAGAACTTGTTTCATGAAGCACTTAATTTCTAATTAAGTTTCTTTGATGACCACAGATTTTAAAAACTAACTGGTAATTTTATCCCACCTGGCTGAAAATCTTGTGCCATTTGATGCAGAACCTGATGATGTGACATATACACTGCTGATTGATCCCTGAGCCATTTCTGTAAAATGAACAATACACATTTCAATAATACTTCAAAACACACTCATCTACTTCAGTGGAAATGCTTAATCCTTTTAAAGTCCAGAAAAGGAGTCTTGCAATCCAAACAACAAAACATACTGACATTTTATATTCATATAGCATAATTTTAAAAAAGGCTAGTGCAACAGCAAAATTTCGAAATACATTAAAAAACCCCCGAACATTTATCTTGAAGTGAGCAAGTCAGGTGTCTTCAGTATTGTTATATAATGAAAACAAAACAATGAAAAGAATGAAGCTATGACCATATGTTTACACCTACTACCTTTTGCCTTTGCAGGTGAACCAACCATAAATACTGTCCTCTTTAAACAATAACACACTGAGAAGATCTAATGTGGCATAATGTGACATGTGGTTCTGCGAAGAGCAAGAGCCCATTCTCTCTCAGTCACCACATTATCTGTTCCCTAAGGAACACTAAAACTTTGAGAACTACTGAGAAATATTTCAGCACTTGACAGAAATCTTCAACACAAACCAGTGGAAATTAACTGATCTAAGGTATTTTCATGCTTTTTCTTAGAGCCCTGTATTAAGGAGGAAAACAAAATAACTCTTCTTAGAGTAACTAACCTGTCACATACGGTTCCAGAGCTTTAGGAACCAAACTCCTTGCAATTTTTAGGTCCTCTGCTGAACAGCTTCCAGATTCTAGCCCACAAGCCATTCCCATTCGTTTTAGTACTTCTATATCATCATGGATTTCAAAAGTATTGTCAAAATTAAATAGATATTCAAACCTGGAGAGGAAAATATGTCTCAATTAGCTTCAATGATTTTAATTACCTTTCCAGTTTCCGGAATTGCAGCATTTCAAAAGCTTAACACACAGCCTTAGTGACACATCACATCAAGCAATCAAATTTTTCAAGATTTATGTATTTGACCGTGACTGTTTACATTCAGCTCTTATTTAGCAGATGAAAACAACAGTTTTTTGAATCAAAAGTAGAGGAGAGCAGTCCTGAAAGCAAAGTCCATTTTCAACTTTTCTGGCTTCATTTTATCACGTTAAAGCCAAAGGAAAACACGCCTTGGTTAAGTATAACACAAAACTTCAAGGGAGCTGCCTTACTTGGCTTCTAATATCTCTAGATATAAAGTCTTAAATAAATTACTAAATATGAACCAATCACTCTATTTATTGAAAAGGTATACAAAATAGCTGTCTAAAATGCATGTTCTCAATCTACAAAGGGCACCGGTAAATTAATTTGTATTTAATTTTTAATAGATCTATGTGAACATTTATATGAACACAGAGCTGTTCCAAAAGCCAGACAGAAAACGTTGTTAACTTACTTGTCATTCGAAATACTGCAGTCAATCACTGTCTTCTTGCTGGTGTTCACAATGATAAATGGCAAATGGATGACAGAATTGGAAGGTGGCGGTCGATTCGCCTGTTGTTCTGCTTGACGATTTCGCTGAACGAGGTTCTTAAAGGCAATTTGCTAGAAAAAGCAATAGTGATATGAAAGGATGAATTAAACTTTTAAGATCACGTTAACAAAAAAATATCTCAGAATTACAGCAATGGCTGCTGCAAGTAAATGTAGAAAAGGACAGAGAGCGTTTACCATAATCCTGCATGTTAAGATGCAAGAAGAGACTTTTATATCTTACCACAATATCTTTTCACAATAGATTGTTCCTATTTTAAAAACTGGCAATTTGAAAAACTCAAGTTAACCACTGAAAGTCAAGTTATAAATCTCACAGTAAGACACCAAACAAAGAAAAAGTATTTTTCTGGTCATGAAATCGAACAAAATCAACAGGAATTAAAACCAAAATGCAAAGCAAACACACAGACTGATAAAAATCAGACAGCTGTTTCACAGCTGTCTGTACTTCTGCATCACAGAGATTTTCATTCCCACCATGTAGGGATATATTTCAGTGAACCCGCAGCACAGTGACTTAGGGGGCAGACTACTGCTTCCCCTCCTGTAGTAGGGGAAAACCTGGGAAGGAGTTCAGCAACTGTTTCACAGCGCTTCAGCCACTCACAAAGCAGCATCAGCGACTCCCCAGAAAGTCATGATACAGAGCATTGTGACAGACGACCTCTGCAGTCACTTAACTTTATGGACTCTAACACGGAAGAACATTCTAAATACAAGAACTGAACTGGAAAATTCAGAGCGTACAGTATGAAGTACAGCTCCTATCAGCATAAATCCTGCTTAAACATACCTGAAACTCCAAAAGAATTCATCAAAAGTTATGGAAGGCTGCTGGCTTCCCCAACAGCCACAGCCAACAGCATGGTCCCAGCTAAACTACAGTGCTACATTAAAACTTGATATACCTTATCCTGAAATTTACCTCTAGTTTCTAGAAGTTTCCCATCCCTCATATCCCTTGGGATAAAACAACAGGAATACAAATATAAGTTACCTTGCCCTATAGACAAGAGTACCTTGACTGTACCTGTAGAATGAGTTCTTGTAGTTGGGACTGTTTTTGCTTTATTCTTTCAATTCTTCTCTGTTTCTCCACCTTGAAATGGAAAAAAAGGGTTGAGTAGTTTGTTGGTTTTAAGTAGAATTTTATACCAATATTTTCTCCCTTTAAAATCATTTCAATACCAGAGAACTGGAGGAAGGAGATATGATATCAATCACTAAGATTCCACAGACAATTTAAAGAATGACCACGACTCACATCAGTACTGCTGATGAAAACTGAAACAAAACGCAGAATTAGAACACTAGAGAATATAGTACAATAGACTGGGAAGAAGCTAAGAATATATTTGCAAATAGAAGTTATGCCTCAAAGAATTTCTGGAATTCTCTCAAGGAGGCAAAGGTAGACCAGAAGGATCCACTTGACGTATAGTCTAGAAATACTGGAGGTACTGAAGAAGATCCATCAGAGACGCTTAAAGAAATGAAGCTGCTATCCCATACAAGTAAACCACACTGCCTTGCAGATTAAAGACACAAACCTTATTAACTGCCCCACACCCTCTCTCTTGCATCATCAGGACATACTTTACTCAACCTAATATTCTAATTTACATATAAAAGTCAAGCTTAAAAATACCTAATAAATACTTGATAGGGAACCCCTGAAATTCCTGTGTTCCTTATAAACTACTTGGCTTGATATTCAACACCATAAAGGTGAAGCTAAACAATATTAGACACAATAACAAAATAAACTTTATTAGGTGTGACTATTTCACAAATTAAACATTAGCCTCTACAAACTCATTATAAAGAATCTGATTGCAAAATTAGACAGGTAGTATTACTAATAATTTAAATGTCAAGAGAGCTTGAAGAAACAGGAGCTAGAATAATCATAATGAAGCAATAACAGGGAAGGAAGGAACCCTGCAATTTCCTCAAGCACAAAACATCTTAGGACTTCCACTGTTTTCAAGACTTGTACTACACTTCTGGTTCAATTATTCAGTGGTTAACAGAACTCTTTCCTCTGCTTCTGACAGTGCATTAACAAGTTCTCACTTTCTTTTAATCAGAAGTTGTCACTGTTCCCATCTGAAAAGCATGACCCTTCACTGTGCATTATAAAATTCTAAGTTGCTTTTTTTACTTCAGTATTAACATTATCCTACTCTTCTTTACAACATTATCAATCATTACATCAAATCCACCTGAATGAGCCACGCCTCTTTTTCTTTTGCTCCAACACTGCTGGCAATGCCATACTTTGTGAGACAGATCCAAGGAGATCCAGTTTTAAAATCCCTCCAGCTTGATGCCTCCTATTGAGCACACTGCACTGTCATCTTTGAAACAGTTCACCTTCCATACTCACCCTACTAATTATGCCCCAGTTATCACTCTCTTAAATAAATTTCATTTGGGATAATATTTAAATAAATATCAGATTCATGATTAGATACTCTGCATTTACTTCATCTAGACAGCAATTACAGTACTAAATGAAAAATCAATTATTAGTAGCGAACAACAGTTAGAATTAGTCCTTTGCAGGTAAGACTCCAAGACATTTTTGTTCCACTTCCTCCCTCACTTTGTCTGCTTCTACACTGATTTTTAGTCCTGCTGAAGGAAATTTAGACTTATTAAGAATAAATAAAAAATCTAATTCTATTCTGATAAAGTGAACTTACTTCACTAAACCTCAGTAACTATTATCTGGCAAATCTCAGGATACTAAAAATATGCTGCCAGAACTTACAAATTGCTTTCAGTACAAAACATTTGGTTTCTTCCCCAAGACACACAATAAAAAAAGTCTGACACATTCATCTAAGACAACTGTCAGAGAAACGCAAGATTTGCGACAATGGAGCTGCCTGTATGTACTGACCTACACACATCTACCATCTCAGATGGTATTATTTGTTTGGCCTCTGGAGAAAGCAAATCTTCCCAACTCCTGAGCACCACTACTGCAATGCTGGAAATACACATTAATCTCTAATTTTTATTAACTTCCACTCAGAACAATTTCACATACACTGTAAAAGCCATGATAAAGCTGTATTTTTGACATAGAATTAAAAGAAGATACATTTCAACAACATGGAAGTGGAAGAGTGTGTGTTCAGTATATCCAAATAAGAGTCAAATGGGACCATACTATTCTACGTTGGTATCTCAGAAGATTACATACACATACTGTATCAGAACATATTAAAGCTGTAAACATTTGAACTTCCTAATCCATATACCTCTAAATTCTGACATTCCTGAGCAGAGTTAGTAGGTAGACCGATCCATTTGATTTCCTTCTTCTCCTTAGAGATAATGTTCATGGCCATAAGGACATTTAAGGCATCATAGACACGTCGTCTAATATTCTTCTGGTCATAAGCCTGCTGTAGACATAGAATATTAATCAAAAACATACCTGTGTCAAAAATACTGTATATTTTGTATATTACAGTAAATGGGTGAACTCAGTTAGGGTCCGAACTGTTTCATTTAGCAGTAAGAAACATACAAAAATCTCAAAAGAAATTTCTCTTCCCCCATTCAGTTCACATGTAATTGACCTCCCATATACTTACTGATTCATTTGGTGAAATGTGATTATCGGTGGTCGTGAATTCTGCAACCAACTCGTCTGCCACCTCATTGTATGAGGTGGTTCCTTTTCTTTGTACCTTCTCACAAACCTTCATAGAGAAATGACGTAAACCCTTGCCATTCTTCTCGCCCTTTTTGTTCCGCTTCCTAAATATACGTATAATATATATTTTAAGGAGATCTGAACTTTGGAATATTTAATGTCTCTTTTTCAAATGCAAGCACACTGCTGTAAAAAAAACAAGCCTTCCCTTTTGTTCTCCTTCTCACCCTTTCCCAACATTCTCTCCTATATTTTTTCCCCTACAATTTACAGTATTTAACAATTCTAATATCTTGATGCTGAAACTCAATACAAATTCATTCTTTTGTCAACGCTGCTTGATCCAGTAGAATCACAGAATCATAAAATAGTTTGGGTTGGAAAGCACCTTTAAGGTCATCTAGTCCAACCTCCCGGTAACAAGCAAGGGCATCTTCAGCTTAATCAGACTGCTCAAAGCCCCATCCAACCTGGCCTGGAATGTCCCCAATAGCAGATAATGAGTTAAAAATAGGGATATTCTTCGAAGAAGTCAGTAAAGAAAACCTTCCAAACTTCAAGACAAGAAGAGAGAAGGGGATAAATGCTAAAATGTAAAAACTGAATTATATAAGAGAACTTTTGTCTGTTTTTAAGATTTTTATTTTTAATTTAAAATAGCCCATCTAGTTTGACCACAAAAAAATTAGATACACTGAGCATTTTCTATGCAAGTCTGATACTAACTGTACAGACGAAGTCTGGTATTGGTTGAACTCACTAAACATTATGCTTTTACTATAACACAGATTTGAAGTTATACACTATATGAAGTTGTCATTAAAACTTCAGAGTTACAAAATACAAGCAGTACAAGAAAGTTCTTTGCTTCTACAAAGTTTTTTAAATAAAATGTTCCTTGTAACTTGAGGAAAATTACAAGTATTAACAAAATCAGTGTTAGCAATGGAATGTCACAATTCTCCACATCTCATTTCACTGTATAATTCCAAAGCAGAAATCTATTTATGTGTAACAAGCCACTGATGAGAAATTTAGTCTTAAAGCAACTACATTTAATGAGAGACCCTTAAAAACAAGCTTTCATTAAAAAAAACACACCGAAAGAATGCACTCCTTGTATCTAATACTTTTTCCCAAAAAGGACTACATGCTCATTTAAAGTGATACTTTGAGATACTCTTGCTCAATCAAAAACATACTGTATTTTTCTGAAAATACACCAACAAAAGAGAAATCAAAGAATCAAGTCAGACGAATTCCTGTGTCCTTTTAGGAGCTAAATTCTCTAAATGTAAGCAATGTCAGAATATCTACCACAGTTTACAAAAAATATTCCAGATTCTTTTACAACAAATGAGGAGGAACTCATTCTTGTGTGACTAGACCTTACTGGTGAAGTGCTCTTGATGGAAAGGTAAACAGACTGTCTCTCACACTGCTAGCCTGAGCAGTACAATTAGTATCACAATTAATGTTAATGTTAAAACGAAAGTTCCAACAGCTCGTTAATTCTTTGTAACTTTTATTATGCTCACCCAGCAGACCAAGGTGAAGAATCTCCAGTCTGGTTCTGTGATGCAAAATGTGTGTTAGGTGTATGTGGACTTCCTACCAGGATAGTATTTTGCGCTGAAGGTCTCTGAGGTGTACCAATTACCTATAGTAAAGATAAAATAATTCGGAAAATGATGAGTATTCCAAGATACTCATTAGTGTCACAATTCAGATGATGCATTATCCAAACAGCAATACTTATTTCTCCATACTTCTATTAGGTGCAATCGAATTTCTACACGCTCTCATAAAAACCTTCAGACTAGAGATTATATAGTGAGGGCACTCCCTAAGTAATATGCTTTTCCATTTTATCCTTCTTAAATGAGCTATTCATGCTTGCTGGATTTCTTAACACTGTTCAACACTAATTTAGACAAGATCAAAACACATGAACTCTCTCTCCCTCCAAGAAAATGGGGGGGAAATGAGGAAAAAACCCCCCTAACCCTACCAGACTATATATATATGAAGAAGCTGCTGTAAATTACAGTTAAAATACAAACATAGGAAACAAGAAGATCTGAAAAATCAGTAAAAGCAGAGAGCAAACACAGAGCTGTTGCAAGGAATTCTCTCCTGCTGTCAGCCCCTATCACTAGTCAAAACTACCATATTATAGATAAAGGCAGAGAAAGGGTGAATTTTCTTTATCACTACAGTAAATGAGTGAATTCAGGCGAAACCATTCCACCATGCTCATGTAAAGAGCACACACTTCAGCTAATCAGTCTTACAGGTAAATGGTCCTGAAGATGTGCTAATTTGCTGATCAAGTACAGAACCCTGCCCTCCTATCTCTGAAACTAGCTGAAACAGAACTCCCGCTTCTGTAGATAAAGTTTTTTATCTCTGAAATGTTATAAACGTAACATTCTAGAGAATATGGATTTAGGAAAACAAAATTCTACCATACAGACTTCTGTTTTGTAGAAAGATACACCTACTTTTGGGGGGTACGTTTATCACCCAGTGGAAACAGCAGGTTGCATCCCTGACATCAGGTACGTGAAAAGCACGGAATGAATCTAAACTCATAACCACCCGCTTGCCATAATTTCCTGCAGCTAAGCTCTGTTTCAGCAGCAAAACCTTAAAAGTTTCTTTCTCAGGCCAGCTTCAATAATTTACCCTCAACAAGAGTAAAATAGAAAAAACTGAGAATGAAACATTTTATGTGTGAAAGTTAAAATTAACAAAAAATTTAATAACCTTCAAATATACAATGCTAAAGGTAGTCTAGTGATTTCAGCTGCCAGGAACATCAAACAGCCGTATGTTTTCCCAAATACTGCCTCCTTGTATTACGTCACCTCTCTGAGTAGCTGATGTACAAATTTGTTACATCCACTTCTAACAGCTAGAAAATCTTAGGTAATTCCCTTTCCAGTAGCTTTGATCTGTACTTGAAATGTTTCTAATTTTTATGGAACGCCAAGTAATCTCCTCTTACTACCTTTCATAACCAAAACTGATTGTGGGAAACAGAGGGTGGGGACTGCCAAACAGGCACAGGATACATCTGAACCTACTCACTTTCACTCCATAAAAAAAATACTATCAGGTCTGCTGTCGGCTGGTCTGGCTCATGAAATGACTCAAAAGACTATGAAAATCACCTGTGTGCTATTCAAGTAATGCAGACTATACAGAGAACGAAGGAGAGCTGTTTGCCAGTTTTTATTGCCTTGGATGCAATGACACGAGACTGAAGGACAAGATTCAACACCTTGTTTGCAGAGGCTGAAGTTAGAGGGTCCCACTCTATTCCCTAGCTTCCTAATTCCACAAGGAGCCCCACCACCACCCTGGTACCACATCTACAATTTATATTGCTGTGTAGTAAGATAAGAGCCAAACGAGTACAGGGAAGGCAGGGAGGAATTACAGCTGGGAGAAAAACAAACCATTTGGCAGCAGCAAGCCCTGGATCTCTACTGTGCTCAGTAGTGTCCTGAAATACTCAACAGTACAAGGGAAGAAATGAAGTGTGCACAAACTCACAGGCTCATTTTTAGAGTGGAACAGTGAAGTCTGGTTAACACATTCAGAATCTACTCCGCATGCCCATTCTAACTTACAAAAATTTACAAACTAGACAGAATTATATGCTTTAATGTAGCTCTATTAAGGAAGACTCTCCAGTCCACTGCTTCAGAATCTTCTAAGGAATTGCTCAGTATTATTGGCTCCTTAACAGAAATGCTAATGCCACCAACTTTTACTCCGAAGTTCATAAACAACGACTGAAAGAAGAGAGTTCAACAGTATTGAGTCACTGGGAACATCCTAAAATGAAATCTTATAGATATAATTAGAGGATGGTTCTGGAGAAAACAGAGGGACAGAGGGAAGCAAAAGTTCAAAAAGAAACACCTGCTGTTTGTCTTAAGTTTCCTTTTTTCAAAAGAACAAGATTACAGTTTAGCTCCTTAATAATCAATAAGATCAGAACAGGAAAAATGTCAAGACAGTCCAAACACTCCATCGTACTCAAGAGAAAAAAACTTTTACAAAGACAGTATTAAGAAAAAGAAATCAGACTACAGAAAGAACAAAAGCTCAAAAATTAAGTATTTTAATATTTAAAACCTGGGTTTGCCACTCCAAGCTAAAAAACTGAACAGGGTCACAGGCCAAGTCCTCAGCTCTGCTTCCCAAGAACATTTTGCCCATTAACGGAAAATTTATCTCCTCTTAATTTTCAGGGGTTTAGAGGTAATTTTTTTTATAGTTCTTGCTATCCCCTTCAGAACTCTTAAGTCAAGAGAAATGCATCCAAAATTTCTCTCTCTATATATACACAAAGCCACCATCTCTTCTATAATGGCATACAACTAAGCATATTATTTTTCAGTGATAACTGTTATGTTAACATAACAGATACTGTTATGGCCCATTCTTTTACAAAAAAAAAAAAAGCTAGTATTTTCAGGATAAGACAAAGTGCTGAAAAAAAAAAGACTGTAAATGCAAGTTTTCCACGTTTTTAAAATAATGTTAGGATGTGAAATTAATCATAGATAATATAGCTGAGGATTTGTCAATTTAAACTTATAACAGAAGACACAAGAATGTGTAATATATAAATGTATATATATATAGACACATAAAAACATTGCAAACAATTTAGTCACAGTTGAAAATTTCAAAAAAGCATCAGATGCTTTCTAATCCCATTATTATCCCATGGTTTTGATACTTTTAAGAAGATTTTCTAATCTACCTGAAAGAACATTTCCATTTCAGCATTAACTCAGTATGTACGTAGTCTCACAATAATGCCCAGAAGGGACCCCCTCTGTGCCATTATGGCCTATGATTTATAATTAAAACATTTTCCTCCTACTGCTGATAACTGATTTTAAATGAAAAGAATGCCTAACTACTCTGAATTTATTTGTTTGGAAATTTATTGATAAAACACCTCCTACTGAAGGACCAATGTCATTCAGTTAAACTGATTTCACTACACTCACTTCCAAGTGGCTACAAGAACGAGTTAAACTCACCACCACTGCTGGACATGTAGCACCAGTGAATGATCTGCACTACACCTGTACAGCTGAAGGGGTACAGTTTATATATTCAGGCAGCCTCAATTATAAAACACTCCTTAGAGCCAGCTTAAAGGAAAGGCAGACAGGAAACTGCCTTCCTATCATGAAGAAACCCAAATATAAAACATTCCACTTCAGATGTTTACATGTTATAGTTGTTTCCAAGAAGACTGAGACCAACTCTACTCAGAGTTTTAATTTTGATCACTACAAAAATGACTTATCATAACCTATGTATTACCTATTGCATTATTAAGTTCTTTGAAACATCTAATTTCATGTACCTCACACAAAGTTCAAAACAGGCATTTAAGCAAAAGGATATCCAAGATAGAAACGTAGTACTCTGTTCAATTTTGTTCCACATAACTTTAACCTCCGTAAAAATGTGCTTACGGACTTTATTTACATTTCCCTATGCCAGATTTCAAAGCGGGATCTGAAAGAGCCACTGATTTTAAATGGCAGGACTGGCAAAACACAAAGCCACCTGAAGGCAGGTATCTGCATGTTGATTTGAGGGTCATGTTTGAATTTCTTTATGCAAAAGAACATTTGTTTTAACATAAGTCTATTAAAATCAGAAACAAGCTTAGACTATCTGCCAATGACAACTGACTACCAAGCGTATTTACAGTATGTGTAAACAACAGTACAAGCAATAAAAAGTAAAAATAAAAAACAAACAGTGAAGTCTCCTTACCACTTGTTGTGCAATGTTGACATTAGACTGTCCAAATGTTTTTGGCAGGAGCTGTTTTCCAATTGTATTTACCGTAGAAGGATGAACAGCCAACAGAGAAACAACCCCTAGAACAAATACAAGTAGATAGTTTCAGGTCAGCCACATTGTATATTTTAGCAATTCCAGTCTCATCTATACTGTACCAATGCATATTAATAGAAACTAGCCCTGAACTACGGAGAGTCTCAATATAAATGTAGCATTTACCTATTTGAAGAAAAAAGAATCAAGATACACAGTGTGTTCTCTCAAACATTCTCCTACATAACCTTACAGGTCAGTGGTCTAGTATGAACATGTTTTAATTCCTTGTATTCCAATTTTTCTCTCAAAGCAGAGTAACAGAGGCAATAGGCATATGACAAAACACATAATCCTCTCCTACCCTTATCCTTTGTGGCTACTGAAATCTTTTCCATCACCACCTGACTAACAGGCTCAAAGCCTTACAATATGGCAGTCTTCTAAGGCACACTGATCTATAAGAGGTAAAATTTGGCTAGCACAGGCCTTTCCAAGAGAACATTCCCAGCTTTCCTCTAAGTGTCCCCTCCCACCTGAAGGCAGGGAATTAAAGAACATTTTCAAGAATCCATTATTTCAGGAAGATACAGGCAACACAGTAGACCAACCCTGCAGCAGAGGTTGCTCTCTCCCTCTTTGTAACCCAGACATAATCAGCAAGTATGAAGCCATGTAAAAAAAAAATCAACTAAAAAAAAATACCAAGCTAGGTATCCTCTAGCAATTTGATGCTCCATGACATAGTTTAGGAAACAAAACCAAAACCAACCCAAAACAAACAAACAACCTCCAAATGGAACAAACCCCCCAAACAACAACAAAACAAAGTGAAGAAAAAAAGAAGCAACAAATACTACAGAAAGAGAATAATTACACAAAACAGTCTTGAAATATTACAGACTTTTATTTTGCTGAAACAACTGTCATCTGATTGTCAGGTTTAGCAGTTGTTTCCCTCAGATCACTTTTAAAGGGGCCTCGGGGGTCAGAAGGACTTGGTACAACGCTCATTCCTCTTTTTCCCATTATCCAATACAGACGCAGTAAGTAAGCATTTTACAAGGGTTGCATCAGAAGGGCCCTAACTGGTCCCTGATGCCTACCATCCCTCTTTGCACATTCAGGAAATCTACAGGAAGTTGAGGACAATTCAAATCTTGTTAAATCCCTTGCTCTTCAGAAGGCTCGCATTTCCCAGCTGCTGTTACCAACCCATGTCTAACTGACAGCTTCACACTAGAATCTACTCTCAGTCCCCCAAACAGGATGCAACAGCATGTCCTTCTTCCATTATTAACCAATTTTCCAGTGCTCTTTCTGAAAAGTCAGCAGCTATCTAATTTGTAACATAAGTGTGTTATGCCTTCCTGTCCCTTCAGGTACACTCATCACTATCATGGCCTGAATTGTGTTTGTTCTTCCTCTCTGCACAATACAATAAATCAATATAAACTACCCTGGCTAGTAGTGCTTGTGTAGCTTCTCCTCAGCTTCCTGAAGTGGACGTCAACATGTCTTTTTTTTAGTCTCCTCCTCATTGCTTTAAAAACAACAATGCAATCTGAAAATTGTATTTCCAGTACGAAACAAGAGCTGTAACTGCTTTCCAAGGTTAAGACACCTCATCTGTTTGATCACCTTTCCTTACCTTTGATGGTTCTTGTTACCCATACTCCTTCTAATTCTGCCTACCCTTTCTTTTGCAGAGGACAGGGATGGATGCAATATTCAAGACTGAGGAATGCCGTCTGCTATTGTATAACTCTATAGCGTTTTCTACTTTATTCCCTGTTCCTCTCCAAGTAATTTTCAAAATTCAACATGCTTGGTCTCCACTAAACACCAATACCACATTTCCATAATATAACCTATCACTAATTCAAGACCTCTCTTGGGTGTGAACAGCTCACCTGGTGTACTCATTGTAACTTGTTTGGTTTTCACCAATCATTAACCCAATGGTTAATATGGGGGGCAAAGGGGACCGCACCATTCTATCACACTTCAGTTTTTTTAACAGGCTGATTAAGGACCTTGATAATTTTTTTTGGTTATTTTTAAGAAATTCAAGGACATCGCACTGATTAGATAATCCTTATCCATGTAGTTGTTGACTCTTCCGAATATGACTTTGAAAAGACATAACTTCATAACTTCCCTTTTCCCCAGAGAACCCCTGTTAAAGCCTATTATCACATCTGTCCATACATCCACTGCTCAACCAGTATGCCTAACAGAAGTCTGACCTAATCATCTGCAGTTATGTGAGCCCTTCAGAAACCAGTGCAGGCTCTGTGGCCTTCTTTCCTTCTGGTACTGTAAGAATTACTCAACTCAGGAGTCAGGAGAACAGAAGCACCATTGCTAGGTCCTTTAAGAATTCACAGGTAGACAATTCTCTGATAATGATTTCTAACCATTCACATTATTAATTTTTTCCTAAGACAACTTCAAAATATTACTTCAGTACTAAACATAAAAAAACAATACTACTATGAGACTCTCCCTAAACATGTTGATCATCTCTCTACTCTTCAGACACATTCATGAGAGTTTTTTTGTCTGGCATCTTTAAAAATGAAGTAATGCTTTATGCTATCATGTTGTTTATTAAAAACTTTTATGCAGTCAAGAAAGGCAAAAAATCTGCACTTGTGACAACGTAACTCGACACAACAGTAGAGGTCAGTGGTTAGGAAGCAGATGCCCAGGAAAGCATCAGGGTGTCCAGGCAGACAACAAGCAGCATGTGACCCAAAAAGTACTCCCCTATGCTAACAACATCCTGAGCTGCTTTTAGAAGAGTACAACAGCAGACAGTGATTGGTCCCTTTTCCTTCAGCACTCTTTAAGCTGTCCCTGGATTACTCTGTTCAGTTTCAGGGCCCACAGGGCAAGAGAGACATTAACAAACAGGAGTACCACAGGAAAACACTGATATGGCTCAGGTACTGGAGCATATCCTGTACAAGGAGAAGCTGAGGGAGCTTGGTGCATGCAGCCTGTGCAAAAGGTTAAGGTGGAGCAAGAGGTGTTATTTGTGGAAATCTAAACATTGCCTTCAACTATTAAATGGAGAGTTACATAGATGACAGAGGACACAGCAAAAGGAAAAGAGGGGATGGTCACAAGGTGCTGCATAGCAAATTCCAACTCGGAAAAAAATTCACAAACGTAATGCATGGTAACAGGCTAAACTGGAGGTTCCTCACAGACACACAGCAAAATTCGATGACCAATGTCTGTGCTTTCAAAGCTGACCCTGGTTTGAAGGCAGGGTTAGATTAGATGGCCTCCAGCCTCCCAATTAATTTAATTTTCTGAACAGAAATAGCTATTTTGCAACTAAAACATCTGTGTGAAGGGAAGAGTACACACCGTTCCTTTAAAGTTCATGCAACCGAACCAACCTGGCTCCGTACAGAAACTGCAAGGTACGTCTGCCTGTGCAGCACAAAGTGACTGGCACGGAAACGTAAATGTAACTGGAAGAACAGTAACACGTGCTTCACAGTTCAAAGCAAAGTCAAAGTCAATTTATAAAAGCTATCATACTGAATAGGAAGGAGTATAATTGTTCAACTATACAGAAAAAAAAAACATACCAGAAAAAGCTCATTTTTTAAAAAAGCCTATTTTCAATTTGCCTCTGCCCAAGTGAATTCTACTATATTCTCACTTGTCTCTCATGCAAACATTTTTCTCATACTCATCTGCATTTTCATCAAAGGCTCATAATGTGTGGTGGTTTTGTTTGTTAAGTATATAAGCAGAAATAATTTTATTAGCTTTGCAAGTGACTGACAGCTCAGTTTCTCAAAGGAATTTTTACTAATCATTTCTTAATTACTGTTACTCTAAACAGCAATCATTGCAATCCAAACAATCCTGTACTTTATGGACAACATACAGTGTGCATATTACAAATCACAACCACAAGTTTGCAAACAGTGTTGCTGGCACCAAGTCTTCTTCCTTTTCAAAACAAATTATTAATACTGCTAGTTCTGACATCCTTCCCCCCCACCCCTTAAACACTTTGAAAACCGCACAAAAAGGCCATGTAAAGCAGGAAAAAATGTATACAGAAGGATGTAATTACTAAAATTCTCTGTGTCCCAAACGTTTGGAAAACCACTTTTAGTACTTACAAGCAACTACTAAACCTAAAGGGAAATAGAACATATATTCCAGAATACCTCCAAACCCAAGATAATGATACAGATGGAATGAGGAGTAATGGCACATAAAACTTGCCTAACAAAAGCAGCAGCACCCTTTAACAAAACCTGTTATTTATAACAAAACCTGTCTATAAACAATTAAGTGCTATCTTTGATGACTTGCTGCATTCAGGGGAGAACTTTTGAACTGGAGCATTGTTTTACGTAAAAGCAAATCAAAGAGTTTTACCAAAAAGAAAGAATCCCTTGCAGACTTTCAGCAGTTTAAAGAACTGGTGATACAGCCAATTAAGAACATTTTAAATAACTAAAGATGCCACAGAAAAAAGACACAGTACATCTCAAATCAGAGAAAAGAGTGCCCTCTGCAGACCATGCCGTAGATCTCTTGAAAAGCTGACCACTCCAGTTCCTGAAACAGTAGTGACTCTGAATTTGGTGTTCAGGTCAAAGAGGATGGGCTGAGTTACTCCCTGTCCCAGGAGCAGAAATCCCATTCGTTCTAGGTGCCATACCACTTTCTGGAGTAATCTGCCTTTATGTTTTCCTTACTTGTGAGAGCATTCAAATAACTCCGTTTCCTGATAATGCAGGCTGTAACAAACTAAGTCTTCTCAGTCTGTCTTCTAGCACAGAAGAACTACTGTATACGGGAGAACTTGATTTGGCAAGAAGGTAATTTTGCAAGCACTTTCTGAATTATTACAACCCAAAAAAAAGAACGTACAGAATAACCATGGTTTATCAGAATGTAAAATAATTCCTACCATCTCCTGCAACAGTCTCAATCAAACTCTGTCCAGCAGACCAGTTTGGAAAAAAAATACATGATCAGCAAAGGGTCACTTTAAGATAACTAAAGAAAATTAACCTTTCAGGTGACATTTTGGAGCTCAACTGTTAGTAACCACACTTATGAACTCGGTAAACTTATGTCTTAATTACATAATTAGTTTTGAAATTGATGGGTTTTAAGAGAGCAGTCAGAATTTAGCTTAAGGACAGCTACACAACTCGAAGGCAGAACCAAAACCAGCCTCAATAAAGGTCAAATAGGACATGCTCTCAAAATTGTAACATTACTATCAATAACCTGATAGAACTTGTATCTAAGAGAATATAAGTTGAAGAGCCCAAGTCTCTTCTGGGAGACCAAAAAGAAAGGACCAGTGATACATGAGGAAGATTTAAGGAAACTACACAAATATAAGATTTCATGGCTACTGTCACTTCTGAGAAGGTGCCACCTGGAGCATTACATTCCTTATTTTGAGAACCTGAAAAAAGTTTATAGGAATAAAACTTACATAAAGCCAACATACCTGTACTTGCTAAAGATGCAAATGATTGATATAAGACTACATAAAAACTAGGAGAATATTCCTGAAAATGTTACAGATTCAGTTTTGGCAGATTTATGTATGTGAATTTTTCATTCCTTTTGAGGAGACAGGAGGAGGAGAAGAGGGAATTTGACTCTAACATCACAAACAAAATTCCATACTTTATGGAATTCCAGTTCCAAACCTGTTCATCAAAACAACTGCTTAGAACAAACAGAACACTAAATGACAAACAGCAAATTAGTCTTAAGGTCACTATATATATATATATATGTACACACATCTCAAAATTTTACGTTTGACTTCTATTTTTTTCAATTACCAAATCTGAAATGTGAATATCATTAGCCTGTAAGATGTGAAAACTTATTTTAAAGTGTAAGAGGTGAAAAGAGCTAGAGACATACAAATATTTTTCAGTTACATACCAATATTGCCACCTACTGGCATGAGAGAAGATCCAAATTTTCTATCCGAGTAATTTTTAAATCAAGAGCTTTAATTTCAATATAATATTAAATACAACTGGTTACCTTTCCCCTTGCACTCATCTGAAGTAGATAATGTCTTTCACCCAAATTTCTTCACAAGCAAGGAACAGGATTAGAATTGAACAGTGTGCTATTTAATACTGAAACATGAACACTAATCGAAATATGGCAAGGACCAGAATGTAGCACTTTTCTTCAAAATGTAACCTCCAGGAACAGCAAAATGTCTCCTCCTCTAAAATTCACTGCCAAATAACAATAGAAAACACAAACTTGTGAAGCAGTTTTACTGGGTTGGCCTCTCTTAAAAATTCTTTTCCTCCTTCCAACCCATCTGTATTTGCTAAACCTCAAAATGAATTAGCCAGCTGGAAAACCACCTTCCTGGTCGCCACGTAAAACAAACCTTTCACAATCATACTGTTTTTTTCAGGGCAAAACGGAGTGTTACACTTCAGTAATGGAAATACACAGGGGTATCAGAAAACATGGGTGAATTTATAGTCAGCCTCTCCTGGAGGTTGCACAGGCACTGGAGGAAACACAAGCTGCCATCTCATTTCTACCACATATAGTTTGATACCTTTTATTTCGTACTAAAGATGTTTTTTAAGAAAATTCTAGGGCATTTTCTAGAATGGTATTTTATGTCCATGATGAGTTTACTCAAAATTATGTGCATCATGCATTATGAACAAAACTTACTGAGGTTGTTGTCTGGGTTTTTTTTTGAGTTTTGGTGGGGGGTTTTTTGTTTGTTTTTGGGGGGGGTTAGGTTTTTGGTTGTAGTTTTTTGTTTTGTTGGGGGTTTTTTTGTTTTGTTTTTGTGGGGTTTTTGTACATACCATTTTATCCTCTTAAAATAAATAAAGTCAGTTTCTGCTGTAAAACAAAAATCCCCATCTGGAGTTCATGGCTGAGACCAGTCTCTTGAAAATGAACTACCGGAAGCATGTCCCCACTTGTTAAAGTCAAATGGTTGTCTATGTTGTACTTGTTTCTGACAGTGGATGTTTAATGAACAGTCAGAGAACGAATGTATGGATAGGACTTGCATACAGAGATTATTCCCTAACATATCCCCTCTCTCTGATTCTACAACTTTAGGACTTTTTAAGCAAGCAGTTGTTCAGCATAACTCTTCAGCAAGATGAGTGATGTTCCCTCTTCATTATTCACCTAAGAAATAACAGCAACATATCCTAATAAAACTCAAGTCTAAAAAGAACCTACTCACAGTAACCAGATTTCTGCTGCTGCAGATTAAAAATTTACACAAGTCCAATCACAGGCTATTCTGAAAGCATTGCAACAAAGCTGTTTAGGCTGTAAGAATTTTTGCATCTTAACCAGTTTTGGCCAGAAAGGTCAACCTTTGCTTGTGTTTCATAGTTGATTCATACACCTACCTACCAGTCACATACTCACCTTAGAGCCCTGTGACATAGTGTTACAAGACCACTTCAGTATCAATATTCTGCTCTTTCTCTTTAAACACTTTTGCAAGTATGTTCTTATAACCCAGCACAGAAGCCATTTTTTTGTCCTCTACCATCCCTGTAAAACCTTTATTCCTCTGACGGCTGAACTCCTCCTCCTTTCACATATGGCTAGTAACAAGTGGAAACAGAACCAAGTCATACATTTCTTGTTGAATTTTCATTCTTAATTCACTGGGTCTCAAAGTTGGACTTTTCTATAAAGATAACGGAATGCACCCTCAGATACTATTGATACAAGGACCTTGAGTGCTGTTGGAGCACAAAAATAATGACTTCAAAAAGTAGTCAGTCTCCTGCATTCTCCCTGAAGAGCCTGCCCAATTACTGCTCTTGGGGGCAGCAAACTGGGGTAAGCAAACCACTCGAAAAACCAACGAACCAACCAACTAGAAAATAAACCACCACTTTTAATGATGACAAAGAGAGAAAAACAGGAAGACTTTTTCCTGACCACCTGCAATTCAACCTAAGAAGTAAGTACACCAGACGCACTTCTGCTACCCCATGGAAAGTTTAATCCCTGACTGCTCTGGACTGAATTGTGAAATTAAGAGAAATTCTGCACAGATTTAAAAGAACAGCAGAGAACTGCACCCTGTTGATATAATGGCACATAATGTAGTCAGCTACTAAAAGAAAGCTCTAGTACTTTGGTGCACAGTAGTTACATTTCAAGACATTTAAAGACTAAACAAAAACCCCAAAAATTTATAAAAAGTGGCACAGGAAAAAAAGTACTACTTAAGTGAATGAATTCTAAAACGTATCTGAGTACTTTAGTGACAACATACTTGCAATTTTAATCTCTGATTAAGACTACAGAGCCTGCACACAAAACACAGATAAGTTATGAGGCAAAACCCGTAAGCTCATCAAGCCAAGAAAAAGTTGTTTTTTCTCAATATTAAGAACTGGTTGCTGTCCATTAACTTTACAAAATGCCCCTAAAATCGATGAGATGCAGAAATTAACAGAGGACAACTTAGTTTTCTGTATTATTCATAGAGCTACACATCAAGAGTAGCGCTCAACTCTCAAATCGGACCATCTGCAGGCCTGTAATAAACTATTTAATCACTTGAATTTATTTTAAAAATTCTATAGGCAATAAAACGGCCTCTATTTTGCCCACTTTAAGAGCTATGTAATGATTAAAGAGTCACATTTCCAATTCTTCGTGTCTAGACTGCATTGTTTTGATTAGCTCTCCACTGACTGTAACAGGGTCTAGACACAGACACCTACCTGGGTGTAAAATGCACCCTCCTAAGTATCTGTCCTAACAAAAACACAAGTTTTACTCCCCACAGGGGTAGGTAGGACACATGGTACAGCTGTTAAGGATCAGGTACCTACCTGCACACTTACTTTGCTCAGGGGTGTGTTACTGTGTTTACACGTGGACCACTTAAGACATATCATTATTCAACGCTTAATGCCCTCTCCACCAAAAGTACAACAGGGCAGATCAGCTGGACACCTCTCTTTAGTAAAGCCATGTATATTTTAGACGAACGAATGTCAAAGAGAGAGTCTAGTGGGATTCTAACAACATACCTGATGTACCTAGTGGTGGTACAGAAATTAAATGGGTTTCTTGAAATGGTATATAAAATACTAGAGCAGTCATACTAACTGAGTTCACCTGAAATGGACTACAGGTTAATCTGAGAGTACTAGCATAATCCAATAATGCATGAAGTCAATAGATTTGTCAACAATAAGGTTTAGGAAAGCATCAGACAGCAAGTAGGTGACTGTCCAAATATAAATTTTACCCTACTTCATACAGCCTATCAAAGGATATCATCTGTCACATAAAAGAATAAACCAGACTGTCATCATTTGGAAGCAACAACAAAAGAAAATGGCCATTACACCAAAATAAATTGTCTGTGAACCAAACCAAACTCTTAGTTTTTGAGCTTATGTATCAAATTCAAGTTTCAATTTACAACCTGCGTTTTATTAAAATTGCTTGGTAACATTACATTATCATACATGCACAGGCATTATCTGCAAGTCCAAATGAGTTCTGTTTACAACATATTTTGAGATAAGCTTGCACTAGCATAAAAACTGTCACAGGCCATTTTAAACTTCTTCACCCCAGCATTTTTGTTTCCATTGGCTAAAACTCAGTGCCCCAAAAGATGTTTTAGAACATCTCGGTCTTTATGTTTAAACACAAGCTACACTAATAAGAAGATGATGGGACCATGGGATGATGAACTACCACTGAACTTCACATAAAGTTTTAAGACAATTATAAACCACAGAAAATCTACAGTTTACTTGCTGATTATATAACCTAAGAAAAAAAGTTTTACAAAAACTATGCTAAGAAAACAGTTTAAAACCAGCAATATGCATAACTACTAAAAATCAAGAAACGGAAAATATTACTAAAAACTGTGTTCTTACCTTTTCCAGGACTTAGGTTTTGGTCTATAAACACCTTAAGCTCTCCATTGGCTTCAATTAGTCCAGCCTGTTAAAGAAAGTAACTTTGATTAAATTTACAACCACAGATAGGTTTTTATTGTTAAAAATGAAAGGTATCATACCAGAAGCCTCTACTGCTACCACTCCCATTTTGTCACAAATCTGTTGCTATGTAATGGCACTGTTTGTGGTACAGTATTTGTCAAATTTTAAAGCAATCAGAAAACCAGTTCACACACACTTAGCTACTTTAAGGGGTGTGCATGCACTGTTTTAACAGATGGCTGAGCACACACTTCTAATCTGAACCACTGACATCTGCAATTACACCTTTCTCTGTGTAGATACTGTTTACCTACCACAAAAGGTAACAACATTATAACAGTAGAGGGGGTAGAGACTGCCTTGGGCCTTTTTAATCAGAAAAAAAAAGTCATTAAGAAGAAACACCTTGAGCTTTTCAACTGTTATATTTTTAAAGATCAGAATATAAAGGTCTGAAGTGAAAGAACTATATGGTGACATGTAAGTGTATAAAGTTACCACAAACCTTTGAGAAAGCTCACTGTACAAGTTATTTTTTAAAATACTATTAATTTTTTGATAGAGAACACTTGATGCGGCAATTTCTTGGTATCTGCAGACAAAACAGTCCTGAAAAAAAATTAATGAACACAGGACAAACACTGTTTCCATTTAGAAACAACAGCAATAAAGCCAACGCATGCACTTAACCATAGTTAAGCACGTGGTGTTAAAGAGGCTGAAAAGTCCTTAGCTGCATTTTGGGCATAGCAGGTATGTGCAGGCTCCTGACAGTCTTTGAGCAAGAACCAAGTGGTTTGCTGCCAGTCAGCACCAAAGCTTCTCCCTTAGAAGTCTACCTGAAGAGTCCTACTTACGATTTGCCAGAAGTTTGGCAAGCCAAGAAAGCCACTAGAGGATGCTGTGGTGCCGTTATTATCCAGGTGTATCACACCAAGGATTTCTTACAAAAGAGACGGAACTTTAGGAAACTTTAACAGGAAACTTTCTCTCCTCAGTGAACTGGGAGGAAGGGAGGGGAGGGACGGGAAGAGAGGTGTGAGATAAGATGACTGAACACTGGGGGACGGTCTAGGAAGTCAGCAGAAAAGAAATTTTTCTAAGCAAGCATAAAGACCAGTGGCCTGTAATAGCATGGCAGCAATGAGGACCTGGTGGCACAAAGAAAACCTAAGTAAGGAGACAGTAGAAGTGGTAAGAAGAAATGAACAGCCTGTGACAATTCTGTCCTCCATTCCCCTAATTTCCACCCTCAAAAGTAACACAACACCATAGTTTTAGGGAGACTACAACAACTTTGCTGTATACAAACACTGCCTGTTCTCCATCTTGCCCACAACGGGGATTTCAAAGGTCCACTTGAACAAATGACAGCTCTACCACCCTATTCCCAGGCACCAGAACTTTTTATAAATCTAATTCTTTATCACACTTAACTACTTAATTCAGAAGGGCAACAGACTATAGCAAGCACTGTCAAAGAAAAAGGTATACTCATCAATATGAAATCAGTATTGTATACAGAGATGTTATTAGAGCCACCACTCTATGGCAACCTGACATTCCAGAACACTGAAACCCCATGTAACACATGAAGAAGAACTTCTGGTAAGTGTTACCTTATACTGCCATTCTACCTAAATTTCACAGCAAAAGTGTTAAACCATGCAGGAAGTGCAGTCTCATTGTCATCATTTCTATAATTTCTCTTAAAGAAATTGAATAGAAACTTCAGTTTCTATTCAATGGCAGAAAGAAGAGGCTTGTACTCAGGACTCTTGCAAATCCTCCTTTCCATGAGAATAAAAAAAGACACCAATGAGACTAGAAAAGCATTTAATATATTGTGGTTTGATCAGCAAACCACCAAGAAAATGTCTACTTTAATCAATAATGTTTTTCTTTTAAGAAGCACATGAATTTAATAATTTTGAATTATTAAATTCATTCATTGGTTTAATATGCAAAAGCAAACCTGCAGCAAGTTCACATGTCAGTTACAGTGATACTGCAAAGCCAAATATTTAAGCTGTGATATTCAGCAAATTCAAGTATTAATGCAAATCATTATTTCAGTAACAAGAAAATTAGGCAATTCAGTAATCAGTTACTTATTGGTCCCTTCCATTTTCTGCCTTTTTTAGACTCAAATGTCTCCAATACAAACATTTCTATTCAATTATTTTATCTTTAAGTACTCAACCGACCACCATCATAGTATCAAGTAATCTCATAAGCTCCAAGTTTTCCTCTACAGAATGAAAATATACAGCAAAAAAATATTACCCAAAACAATATGCAACTCCAAAGCCCATAACCTAACCTAGCATTACAAAGGGTCAGGTTAGTGCTACATGCCCTGGACTGTGTTTTTGTGTGACTGAAGTGACGCAAGTCACTGACAAAACAGAGAACGTTTAGGAAAAACATGGCATTTAATCAATAAGAGAATACAATTTTGGAAAAATCAGAGTATGGCAATCACTGAACAACAAGAAGAATCCCCTAACAGACCACAATAGTGATGAAGAGTACAGCAATTATAGTTCCACCACCTGTCCACACCAGTGTCTTACTAAAGGTTCAGCTCTATCAGTTAAAATGGCTGGTAAATATTCAACTCATTTGTAAGAGTATGCCCAGAGAAGACTCCAAGAAAGCTATTTGGAAACAATACTATGAATCCCACAGCAAATACACCCCCAGATGCTATTATTCACAGTAAAAACTGATTTCTAGTGAAAATTCTGTTATTCCAGTCTCAGTATGCTCTTCACACTTCTGGTTACACCGCTTAATTCTAAGGTTATCAAAATTTAACACTGGATACAAGTTTTCGGTGAGAGAAAACTGAAAAGCAGAACTTCAATCCCATAAAAAATGTTGGTGTCTTTGTTCTAAAATGGTGTGTATTTCAAGGAAATGCCTCCTATTTTTCAAGCCAGGTTATTTTGGAGGAGGTAGCAGGGTTACTTCTCTGGAACCTACACAGCACAGTGCCCAAAAGAAAGAAAGAAAGAAAATAGAGGAAAATGTGACTATAGCTCTCATTACGTATATTGTACTCACAGATCCACAATGAACAAACAAACAAAACCCAACCCCCCAAAAAATAAACCTGAACAAAAGAAACCAAACCAAACCAAAAATCTGTCATCAAGAAAACCCCACCCAGCAGTAAGCATTCGATTTTCCCCAGTGGAAAGGTAATCTTCTGTCAAGAAGTGTTTAGACCTTAGGGGAATTCTATTTTCTGATGAGAAAATGCACATAGTTTTCAGGCCCTATCAAGCTGCTTATAACAACATATTTTGATTTTTACTATTTTTCACTGTAATTTTTTTCATATATCACATTTTCTTCTTATCTTGTCATGATTCTCAATTTCAAGATGTGTTACTTCCTTTGACAACGATGCCAGGGTTTCTTGAAATAATATCATGCTTTCAATATCTGATTCTGAAAGCTTATAAAGTAATTGCAATTTTGCAATTGAGCATAGCTTTCCTCATCAAAGAGACATGTTGGTGATGTCTACTTCTCCATGGAACGAAATTCCTGCTATCCTAAACAGACTACAGATACAGACACAACCTTTATCCTTTACACATTACAAAAAAAAAATCAACAATTAGTTAAAAAAATAGCCTTTAACATGTACCACAGCATCTAAACTGTAATAACTACTTAATATCTTTCCACAGATCACAGGAAAGGAGCTTAAGGTCCATTGGACAGTTTGGTAAATCGGGTAATTTGAAGTGTGCAAGTTATGCCGGAGAAGAAACCCCAACCATCAGCAAGGTTTTGTCTCAGCACATCATTCAAAACTCATAAGAAAAAGAAATCAACTGACAAGCTAAACAAATCAAATTCAACTGAAGTTACCTTTGGCCTGCTATGAGATCAGCAGCAGTCATAGGGATTGGAAAGTCTGTTTTTGTTTTATTTACATATAAAAGCTGAAAAGCACTCAGTCTGAAAAGCAGTAAATTGGGGAAAAAACTTTTTGTTGGGATTGAAGTTAATCTGAAACAAAATTTGTTAAAAATGTAGAGAATTTCAGTTATTAAAAGAATCCCTTAGGGCAGACTATCAGAGAATAATTTAGTATCTAGCTAACAAGCTCATATTTGCAGTCTCTGAAGTTATGCACTAGAAAATCAACACCCTTACAACAAAAATACAATTTCTGCCACAGCTTTTAAGCCTTGCAACTCAATTTCTTAGTAAAAATTGGCATGAAATTATTCACTAAACCCTTAAACTAAACAGAGAAGATGCATGGTGAACTCGGACTAAAGGACGAGCAACCTATAAAAGCAAGAAGCTCGACTGAGGAAAATCAAACTGAACAAGTACACGTGTTGTGTATATCAGATTTAACCTGAGAGGAAGGTCTCCCCCACTGCTTTAAGTAAATACAGGGAAGAGAAGTGTGCTTTTGTGCCACAGAAATACCTTTTCTACTTTGCTTCTAGGTAATGAGATCATTTTAAGTATACTCCCTGAAAAAGAGCTGAAAGAAGAGCAAAAAGGGTAAAGATATGTGGAAACAGGTATCTGCTAAAAGGTTATACCTCAGAACAAAAATTTTCAGTTGCGAAGAGCAGATTAAGCCCATTAGATTGAGGCACAGAACGCGGTTTGACAAGAGATGTGGGTGCCAAACATACAACAATGGTTAAAGAATGGGAGTCAGAGTGGGACAGTCAGAAAAGCAGTTTTGGGACTGGCAAGGAAAGATACAAAAAGTGAGCTACAAAATCAGATGGAAGATGGCAGAATTAAGAGCTGAGGCAGAGAAGTTGTGAGTCACTGAAAAAGTAAAGACAATACAACTGATGAGACCCTAAGAGAGAGCTTTAACAGAGCAAAGAGATCAAATCCTATGACAAGAAGGGAAGAACACAGGAAGCAGGAAAACAAATACAATCTATTCTAAACTATGACTGAAAAGGGGAATAAGCAGGGACTCAGACTGAAAAGTTCAAAATAAATTGGGAAAGAAGTGGTGAAGACAGAATCAGAAAATGGAGAAATTGGGAAGGAAAAGTATTTCCAAACAGAACTTGTCAAAGGCATTTGACGGTCCTGGGTTGACAGTTCGACTTCATGATCTTAGAGGTCTTTTCCAACCTTAACAATTCCACAGTTCTATGACTGGGAGGATGCCTCTGCTATCTACAGGCATTTGCAAAGCCTATTAGCAAACAACCACCAATTTTGTGCAAACTGCACCTAACTTGATCCACAGAGAATGACAAACCCTAGTTATTTTAAAGGCAATTAATATAAAGGCCCTGCAATTTTATTGTGGGCCACTTCATTGACAATTTAGAGTTCTCTTTCTTGTTTGCCTTATTTCTGTATCAAGAAGCAACAGAACATCAGCACACCTACAAAGCACAGAAAAGTTTATAATCAGAAATAAGCAACCTTATTTCAAGGCTGCTTAAATAACCTTTATTCTTCTTTCATCCCTATCCATAAACAAATGTCATTTTTAACAAGATGATAATAAACTACTTTTCCCATTGGATTCTCCTCTCATGCAGGGACCAGAGCAAACATGCTCTGCACAACTGCAAAAGACTGTTTTCATGGGACATCTAATTCATTTTTTGCAAAAATTAAAAGGCAATCAAGCTATCAAGCTGAGAAGGACTGTAGGCAAGGAAAAAAGTTTTAAAATTTAAAATATTTGAATTTCATTTGCAAATTAGGCCAGTGAGAACTATTCTTTACTGTAAGAGTAAAGATATTATAAACAATATAAGAACTTTTTAAGTCTACAGGAGTCCAATCCTTCAAAAAATTCTCAGACATTATTTTACAATGTCTCAGTAGCCTTCTTCTGAAACAGATTTCACCATAACACATCCTCAGTTCATGGCAATATCTTCAAGATGAATGAGTCTGTCAACCACTCAGCAATGAGCTACACCATATAAATGAGCTTTCCAAAAAGTATCTTTGAATTTTTAGCAAAGTAACTCAGCAAGGTCAAAGCACGAGATAATATAAGATCTGGATATCACAGGACTGTGAAGGTAAAAAGCTAAATACAGGTTAGTAGCTCAGTTAAGCCTTGTTGATCTTCGTCTGAATATAGGCTCTGCTGACACTGCAGTTAAGTTGGACACTGAGTAATACACAAAATGACACCTGAGGTCTCCTTTATTGCAGAGTACGTGGAGATCATTAGCTTTCTTGGCTGTTCTTTCTGAAAAGAGCAACACATCCCAAATTCAGCAAAAATTAAATGAAGAACTCATTTTGAAGATGAGTCAAACAGCAGTCCTGTCTAAGCAGTCAACAGATCAAAAATACCTCAAGAGTTAAAGTCATTCCACGGTGTTGTTTCTTACAGTAATTCAACTGTTCAAGTGATACAATCCTTGCAAAATTTAAAGCTGATAACCCCAAAAACTAACTGTGAAGCTATAATAACAAATCAAAATTGAATACAAGATTCCTAATGGAGAATATAGTACCACTTCTAGCACATAAACTAATCAGAAAATAAAAATCATTGTCTGTGTCCTCCTAGACTAAATACTCATGTACAGAGGTACCAGCAGCAGCCATTTCCACAACTAGCTCCTGCAACCATTCTAGATTTGACCTTAACAGACTTCTGTTTTTCCAGATTATCTAAATCTTAATAGCAGTTTGTTCAACAGCATCTGAACCACAGCTGAAATCAACAAGTAACAATAAACCGGACCCCTTCCAAAACCTCATTGCCAATTTGCCTCACTGACTTCTTTATCAGCATATTGTAAGGACAGAGTGGCCCACAGCATAATTTTCAAGCAATAATTTTCTGTGTGACCATTAATGCAATACTGGAACCCTTAGCAAGCGTAATGTAACAAACACAAGACAAGCAGCTAGAAGCATTTTTGGGGAATACGGACCACTGGCAATTTTTAGTATCAAGTCTGCTATCTGAGAGCCACTTCAACATAGAGAACATTCAGCAGAGATCAGCCCAGTCTTCCTCCCGCTCCTAATTAGCAATAAATATCCATTAACAGATACCCAAGCAAGCAAATACAAACACTAAAACAAGTGATCCCTAACGTAATTTAACTTTTAAAAGCTATCTTTTTGTTGAGCACGTTGTCAGTACAGTGTAGTTACTCAGTAAAATACTAGAATGTACCTATATAGAGCCGCTACCATTAACCAACACATACAATTAATAAAGTTTAACCCTTAAAGGCTACAAGAAAATGTCGAGGTGACAGGCAACTTCTGAGTTGCTGTTTCCTGAGTTTATAATACAAACCAATGCAGCAAAAAGAAGGGGAGCTCTCATCGTGTACTTGGAAGGTAAAAAGGAGAGCTTAAAGATTATGTTCCTTTTGCCTTCTTTGAAAAAGCATATTAAAAAAAATTAACAATGTTGAAAATCACAAACAAAGATGCCTTTTTAGATGACCTAATTTCGTAATATTATTTCATCTTCAGTTTGTGAACTTCTGAACGTGTCAGAACTAACTACAGGCAAACAGATCAAGCTACTGAGAAATCACTGAACTAAAATGATATCAAAAAAAAGTGTATGACTTTCCTCAAAGACTTAACTTCTCTAGTCCGCCTCACTGAAATTCCCAGTACATAACCAAAAATAAACATAAAAGAAGAAATACACGCTGACATTTTAAGGAAAGTCTGAGAAATGGTTTGAAGACTTTTCAATACTTTCTAGGAATTCAAAGTGCATCATGCAAAAAAGGTCCAAAATGCGTATTTTCCCTACTTCCGTTAGATTCTTTTTCTTTAATCCATCCCAAACATAACTTTTTCAGACGTGTTCAAGATTGATGCAGAAGCACCCCATGAAAGCTATTAAAAAGTACAACTTCTGTGGTATTCTGGCAAAATTAGTATTACAGAAGCACAGATCTACTAGTTTTGACAAATATAGCAAACCTACTAACCTATCCAGTAAAACTGTGCTAAGAAATCAGTTTGCTGTTTTTTAAAACATTCTTTGAGCAAAATATTTACTAATACTGTGAAATAATTCATTGGATTAAATTACATACCTGAATGTATTCTGAATTCTCTGTTAAAATAAACTCAGTGTTAATCCCTGCATCTCTAGATCTCTTAAACAGTAATATTAGATGTTGAACTTTGTGCAGGCACAATTTCTCATACGCTGTCCTCATTTTTACACATGTGCACAGGGCTTCCTTTGCAAAGTTGGATACATGGGCCATAGCTACTTCTCAGTAAGATTCATAAAAGCACCATAAAAAACTAAAGAGATACAATAATTTTTATGCAAACTAGGGACCAAGAGAAAAATCCCTAATAAAGTAATTCAAGCAAAAGATGACAATATAATTTTTAAAAATAAATTAAACATTCTAATTTTAGAACAAGTAGTTCCAAAGCAAACACCACTGCCAGCAACCTATGAAACAGTAACTCAAGAACAGCTCTCAAGAAAGATATTTTAGTCTGTGAGAAATTCTGAAGGCTAACAGTAGTGTGTCAGTTTAAAAAGTTTCTTAAATTAGTTTTCAACTCCATGTTGTGTGCAAATTATTTTTTTAAGTAACTTGAAACAGCCCATGCAATGATGGTGAACAACTGAAACAATCATAAACAACAACTACTACGTAAGAATGTTTCATTTACACACACTTTTTGAGAACAGAAGGAATCATACTCACTCCTTTTGTCTACCCCTTTCTCCTCAATACTCACTGGAACACCATGCATTAGACTACTCCCCTCAACAGACACAGTTCCTGCAAGTTGCTGCATTAAGAGTATAGAAATGAGGCAGAAAATAAACCCCATTGCTCCTGCTTCTTGTCTCCTATGCAACACTGAGTGTCCACGAAAAGATCCACAAGCTTCTCTTATGGCTGCTCAAGTGGCCTCAGCGGTGCAACAGAAGTAACTGAGAGGAGAAACAGGGCCACCACAAGTTTGGTCTTCAGCCATGTGACAGAAACTGTTAATTTAGTAGTGGAAGGTATAATTAACCACTGATGCTAAAATTTGTCATCTTAATTTACAGAGAATTCTCAACATGTAACTGAATACAGAAGTGGCCAGCAAGTAGTCCTCAGTCTTATACTGGAAGCTGAAAAAAAAAAAATTTTCAAATTCACTCTCTTGCTACCATAATTCCTGTTCCTTCATTTGATGCTGCACCCTGCTTAATTTTAAGCATGCCAAGGATGGGCAGGTCACCGTTTCACCTAGGGAGCTGCTCTTCCCGCCCAACTATTAATTGCATGAATACAGTGGGCAGCAAAAGTCAGCTTGAGGACCTCCGCGTGTAGATTTGGCTCTTCCAGTTCCTGCCTGGAAGGTGCCACGTTTCTTCCGGAAGGCGCCAGCAGTGAAAGAGTTTAGAGTAGATACAGCAAACTCTTAAGAGTGACACTAATTAACAACAAAGAAGAATTCTGGCTAAGCTGGAGTTCCTGGAGGTTGCCTGTATGCAATGACCAAGAAATTTCCCACACAGTGCAAAGCTACATGTCAAAGTACCCAATTCTACTGACCTCACCTTGTCATTCAGATTCTGAGAGGAAATGCAATGATCCCACTCCCAAGATACACAAGTCCTTCAGATACGGCAACCGGTGTTCTCTCGTTCACGCATGGGTTTTTTCATTGTTTCTTTAAATTGCACAAAAAGTAAAGTCTTTCCAGGAACTAAGATCTCCTGAACTGAATGTGATATGCCATATCTGTCCAATTGTGTTAGAATTGCTTCTCATCTCCACACAGTGCTCATTTACATAAACTCAAAAATGGCTGTGTTCAATGTGATTACCCGATCACACTGGAAAATGAGTGCTCCTCTTTTACCCCATTTACCTTTACCGCATTCCAGATCTCCCACCCAAAACATAAACTGACATATATGCAAAGATACTTCAACATTCACAAGCTAATATTTATCTTTTTCTATTATTACTTTTCAACTTATCCAGCTATAACATCACTTATGATTTTAAAGTCCACCTGCAGGCTCTTAATTAAGGAGCTACACATGAATATATCTTTCCTGCCCCCCTTCCAGCTTCCTGACTGCTGCTGAAGCAACTGAAGTATTTTAGGGGAAAAAGAAGAATAATTAAAAACTCAATGTTTTGTTGCTTATTTTCTGTTGACTGTACACTCTGAAAAGCATTAGAGGGATACATCACAAAGATGTATCTACATTTTGTAGAATTTAGACTTGCGTCAAATAGCTTATAAGCATTATTCTGCCAGCTTACATGATTTGTAATTATTTAATCCTTTATAAAACAAATTTTCTTGGGTTTGCCAGTACTCTCCATCATGGTCCCCACGTGTTCAATTATCCAGCAAAGTCTCAGTCTGCAAACTTTTACAAGTATTTGACTTTTCTAACATATCTTATCCAAATGCAGTATTTATAAAAAGGTATCAGAAGAACTGGAAAAGAGAAACAAAAGGGAAAGTGCTCTCCTGCAGCAGGCAGGAAGAAGGGTTAAGCAGGAGCACGTTGTGTCGTGGTGCCCTGTCTCCACACCTTCCCCTTCCTGTCAGGCTCCCTGCTCCACTCTCACCATGGCCCCGCTGGCCCCGGCAGCACAGAACAGCAGTGGGATGCACATCATGCCTGTGCTCCCAGGCTGGAGCACAGAGACATCCCTGGCCACGTAAATGCCACCTGAAGCCCAGAGTCGGGACTGTAGCAGCACAGCCCTTCTTCCCAGTTTAGCCATTTCAGCTTTGCTGAGAAAAAGGGAAGGAAGGGGCGGGGGCATTCATCAACTATGCCATCTTCTTCACCACTACATCTCACAGACAGAGCACTTGATAGGTGACATGGCAGAACCACAAGACATTAATCGCAGCAGTATTTTCAAGTCAGAATGTTTAAATTTACAGCAGCGCACGTTTTTAAAGACTCGGTGCCCAGAGACTTAGTGTTACTGTCTCTATCATGTTTAACTCCATTATTGGGCTTGGAAAAGAACTTACATTTTGAACAAAAAAATGGGGAACATTCTCCTTGAAAATCAAAACAAGTGGTATACCAATTAGCACTTCTATTTTATAGCATTAAACCAAAACTAGATGGATCTATAATCAGACCTGGAAATTAAAAATTTCCCAGCATTCACTACATGTTTTAGATATCATGTAATGGTGGGTATGCAATAGTCTGCAAAAAGGTAAGTAGTCCATCTTTCTTCCCTGAGGCAGGATTAAAGTATGTGTAGAGGTTTTTAAGAACAGGTTAGACGATACTCAGCTAGGATTTCATAGCCTTTCTAGCTACCTCAGCTATTCCAGTGCTCAAGTACACTTAAAATTTTACCTAAAACTTGACCTGATTTTAATTTTCTCCAAATTCAGCTTATTAATCTGAAGACACTAAATGAATTTCTTCTCCTATCTGTAGTATCTTCTTTGATTTCTGAAGTTTATTATAATGTATATTATTTGTCCCTTAACTACTCTCTTTTCTAGAATAAACTAGATCTTTCAAAAATGAGGCTTGTTCTTAAATGTCTTATTCTTATTTTGCTCCCCTAGACCGTCTAGGTATATACACCTGTATTTGTTGGTGCTAGCACTTCTGCATTTAGTTGATATCTGTCCCAAAAGCTAATACTAAACAAATGTACTTTGGTATCTAAATTACTTCGAACTGTTTCAATTTCATCTCCTAGTCTAACACTCCTCTTTCATTTTTTTCCCGCTTATACAGCCTATCATTCCCTGAACTCTGCTATCTGTAATGTACTTGGCCACCCTTATCTCTTCCAGGCAAGCTTTCAGTGACTACGTATTTCTGGTTGCTTCTCCGCACATTAAGATGTTTTTCAGTTGAGCTGCTAAAATTCTCTACAAGATTAATTTTTTAAACCAATTCCTCTTTCATGGAAATTCCTGCTATTTGAAAGCTACAACAGCCCACATTAGATTGCAACCTGCTGTTTACGAAGTGAGTTGTATTGGTTCTCCTTAGCTTGTGTGCTGTTGTTTTTTGGTTGGTTCTTTTTGAATACGGAATAGTATCTCGTCTTATTTTCACTAAGAAAATGTGAAAGCCCAATCATATTGAGCATTAACAACGACTGACATCTTAAAGGCAGAGCACATTGTAGGTTTTTTTTTGTAAGTACTGGAATGGGTAAAGAGCTCCACAAGGCAGGCCACAGAATCAAAGCCACTAACCTTAACACCAAAGGTAATGGAAGTCTACACTTAAAAGTTCCCAAAGCCTGTTTTCACAGACACTAACAAGCATCTTTTGGTAGACAGAGATAAACAATGAACACATATACAGACTGAACCATCTTCACTCCCTTGAATGTACGATGACTCTCTGAAGACAAGAAAGGCAATGCTAGTCAACAACAACCCCATCATCTGAACAGTATTTGCTGGTTTTTTTAAATCCAATCCAAACCCAAACTGGTTTAGTGTTTAATATGAATACACATAATGACAACGGTCCAAGTGCTGTTATAAGCATAGCAAATTCTTAGGATTAATTACTCTGAAAAAATGGCTGCAGATCTGAAGCTGTTACATCTACAGGAAAACATAACCTAGGCTTGATGTACAATATATATAAAGTTCCATATATTCATTAATGCCAGCTACTATAAAGCACGACCCCATTTGCTTTTGTTAATAAAAGCATTCCCTGAGCTCCATCTGCTACAAATATACTTACATCTTTTGCCATGTTACCAAAGACTAGAAACCAGTCCTTTTAAAATCTTGACGGCTGCAGGACACAGGGACAATGATGCTATTTTCTAGAAAGCAAGCAAAGACAGCATCAGCTGTAAAAAAATAAAAGGAGGGAAAGTTTTTACAATTGAAATTAATGCCTACTACCAAGTACAATTTAGGTTTCTTTTTTAAAAAAACCACGCTTTTAAAATGGGAAAAGTTTCCCATCATCACCTTTTCATCCCCTGAGCCCCAGGCTCACGTGTGGGGGGCACTCCTTTCCCGACGGCGGGGGCGAGCTGTGCCCTGGCAGAGCCCTTCCCCCAGCCCGTACCCGATCCCACGGGGGGCCGGTCCCTGTCCAGCTGCGCCCCTTCCAGCACCGAGCGCTGGGCGCGGGCAGCGATCACGGCCTCCTCCTCCTCCTGCTCCCCACCCCCATTTCCAGCAGCAGGCACAAGTAGGCCCTAGGGGCAGCTCCCCCCGGGGCCTTCCAGCCCCGCTCTCCTTCTCCCCCTCCTCCTCCTTGCAGGCGGACGGGCCGCAGCCACACCGGGCGGCGCAGCCCGGCGGCCGCCTCCGCGCCCCGGGCACCCCGCGCCCCCCGACCGGGGCCTCACCGCCCGGGCAGAGCCCTGAGCCCC